>CM052130.1:26167428-26302869 GCA_028454255.1 Halictus ligatus
CCCTTTTTTACAGCATCGTTTAAAGCGCATAATCCAGTATTTCCAGTCCCTCCAAATATTACTATTCATGGTGACACGGCTGATATCTGATAAATACTCTGCAACACTGTTGTTGTCGTTGTTATTTAATTGTTGCCTTGACGCGGTTCTGTGCTTCTAATTGCACCCATTACCGTCACCGTTCTCGGCCGATTCTAAATGCTCCTGACCACAATGCAAATACACAGAAAAACTGTTCAAACACGCACAACTGTGTAACATTCATCAACTGTGTAACATTCATTAAAAACCACCGATCCCGGGTGAAACAAGATCGCAATTTAATTCTACAGCGAAATAAGGAACAGTCGCGCGTTTCAAGTAAACTCGGGTTACTTCAGTTTCCGGCACGGAAGCAGCTGGCATGTATACTTTTAATTGCTGCGCAAGATTTTCGTCTTCGCGGCTGACAAGTGTTGGTGCGCTTTTTCTACGGCGTGCACAAAGTGTTCCTCGTTGTGCGCGTTGAACCGAAACGCGTCGAAATTCAGCAGGTAGCCCGTTTGTTTTGTTCTCGAAATTTTTTGGGAAAACGGTTCGACAATCGAGACGCGAAGCGTTCCGTAATTTTGAATTTCCCAGGACACCGGAGCTCGTGTTCGCGATGCGCACTCGAATCGAAATAAGCTGCGGGCATTCGCCGGAAAAAGTTACGTTTCTCGCTGGAATAGTCCTCGTTAAAGCAATTCTTTTTTTTTCTTCTTCTTTTCTCGTTGTCAGGGAACGACGCGGCCTTGTTTCGGTAACGGTAATGAGTAATGGGAAAACCGATAGCAATTAGGCTGGAATCGCGTGATTGCAGTGATACCGCTCGCCGCGCGCCATTACTTGTTCTTTAACCGCGCGGACCGCAAGCGGGCGAGCGAGTCTCTCCTTACGCTCGGCGCAGTTCCGCTCCATCGTTGCTTCATTATCCGTACTTAACGAAGTTTTTCTGCAAAGCACCGCGATCGATTCGAACCAGTTTCTCGCGCAAATTGGGTCATCAAGCTGCTGCCAGGAAAATGCTCCTCATTCCTAATTTAGTGCCTGATAAATAAACTGCCTGTTAATTACTGGCAACAGTGCCGGACGGAACAAAGTTTAAATATCAATGTACGTAATAGCTGTCGGAATTATTACAAAGTGAAATTTTATTTGCTGAATTTCTAATCTAATAATCAGTTGTTTCCACTTTTTCGTGTTATCGAAGTTACGAGTTTCATTGGAGAAAGATTCCTGTGAAATTTTTATTAGAATTGCTGTGGATAGGAATTTATTTAACACCAGATTTATGGGACCCGCCAAAATGACGGATTATAATATTTTTAACCACTTCGAGACCACGGACGAGTTATCTCGCTACGCAATTTCACTCACGGCTGTGTCACAGACGAGTTATCTCGCGAACAACCTATAAACGAAACTTGTTCGCGAGATAACTCGTCTGTGGAATAGTGCAAGCAACATTGCGTCGCGAGATAACTCGTCTGTGGCACAGCGTAAGCGAAATTACGTCGCGAGATAACTCGTCCGTGGTCGCCAAGTGGTTAAATTGCGAATATTGAGATTGTAAAAATGCATTTATGAGCAATTATTTAACAAATTTATTTCTTTGGGTAATTATTTCAAATTGATTTCTATATATTATTTAAACAATGGCTTCAAACTTTGATCGATACATTCATGTTACTTTTATAAAGGAATGTAAAATAATCATGTTCATTTCGTGTTCTTATAGACTAGATATTTCCAGGTTTTAAAAATCTGAATTTACTACAAAGTTTGTTTCAGATTCCAAAATAATTGATCACGTATGGGTCCCCTTAATATATAGTTCCTATATTTTCGTTCTCTTCGAAACTACTTCTCTTTTTCACTGAAACGTTTTCCGCGAAAAGAAATAATCCATTCACACGGGTACATCTTTAAGAGCAGATTGTAGATTTCCAGGGGAATAAATTTTGTTAATAATGAACGACAGTTGCGCTCTGCCCTTTGAGCTTCGTAAGTATGCGGCCGACGTCGTCGACGCGCCGTGGGGCCATCGCGGAAAAAGCGCCGGTATCAGAGTGTTTGCAAATGGAAGCATTAGATCGGGGTTGATTTCTCTTTGTGAACCCCGGGCCAATTTTGAACTTTCGACGGATCCCACGGCGAAAAGAAGTTTTTCGGGAAGAGTGTGGGGCTTTAAACTACGTGACGAGAGCGAAGAAGCCGTATTTGCATCTCAAACGCTTCAGATTAAGAAGTTGAATCATTCCCATGACGCATTACAGTACAGGGAGTTTCTTACCGCGTGGCCAAATGTTCTTTACAAAGTAGGTTGCGCCGAAACTCGTATAGAATGCTCCGAGAGCTCGAGAAGAACTTTTTAAAAAGTTCCGGGCAAATTGTAACGGCGGATACTTCGGGGGAAGATCGAGCCACTGTTTCCAAAGATCTTATATAACCATTCGAGAACGCCGTTTATTTCAGTTTCGAAAGTTTCGCGAGGTTTGCGGATTTTTTTACCCCCCTCCCGTAGCCCGGAAGTTGTTCGAACGTGATAATTTAACGAAGACAATAGGCATTGTTTGTTTAACTCACGGACTGCGAATAAAAGGGTAGCTTTAAGGGGCTGTTCCCATTCTTTCGGGTTGTTTCGAGGCTGTGTGTTTCGCATTTTTCTTGTGAACGAACCGAACAATATATCGTTATGAAACCTCACACACGTATCGATGCGTGCTTAATCTGCATTCGTGAATTTTTATTCATTGCTCCCTTCGAAACTATAGTAATTACTCGTTGAGAGATCAGATCGATCCAAGCTATACGCTTTGGACATTTCAAGCAAGTTTAAACTACTTCAGAAATCGTAAATATTGATGCGAATTGTTTTGAACAATTCAGGAATCATCAAAATTTTGTAAATTTCTTACGGGAAAGAAAAATACAGTAGAACTTTCCTTAACCGACATACTTCCTCAATTATTACAATTTTTACGATGACACTCTACAAATATTGATAAACACTGCTCACGTGTGAACAAATAAGTTGTATATGTCATCTAGTTAACCCCTTGCACTATTTCACGAGTCTGACTCGTGACGAAGATTCTGAACAGAGTCTAATAAATATTATTTATTTATTATTTGTTTAATGTTGCTTCAACATCAAAGGTCATTAGCAACACTCTAATAAATATGTATGTTATTAGTTTCCTTTGAACCGAAATACAATTCTATTTTGGCATTCTTAATGTACAACTACTGAAGAACATATAGGCACACAATAGACCTAAATTTTATCCTTTCCTTAGGAAATTACGAATTACAAAAAAGTTCTGATCACTGAAAACGTAAAGTACGTCGTAGTGCAAGGGGTTAATTGGGAAAAAATTCTCAAAGAATCCTGCTTTAATCCTGATGTAACTACTACGGTGTTTGTTTGTTTATTTATTTGACCGAATAATGCACGTACAATTCCGCGCGTATTTCTGCCTTCGAAACGACGGAACAATGGAGAGAGTCTGCCACCGGTCAAAATAACCCTGCATTCGTCTGTCAAGTCTGGTTTAGACCAGCGGTCTCTGGAGAGATAAATGGCGCTGACGTTTCGCAAATCGAGGAAAGAACTGTTCACGGTTGTCAATATATTTTTGATACTTCGTTCCGAGGAAAAATACGTTTCATCCACCGGGAAACTGTGTTACCATTTCCGTGCGGGAGATTGTTTGTGACCAGTACACTGCGTAATAAGAATAACCAATTACTTCAATTTGTTTTAACGCGTTCATTACGCAATTTTATTGGAGAATGTGTAATATTAAACGAAAAATCGGTGTGTCAAAATGATAGCACAAATTTCTTAAAATAGCTACAATATAAGAATATGTATGAAACAAATAATGTTTTAATATTTCGTATCTCACAACAAAACTTAAAGTTGAACCTATAAACAGAAAACGAGTGTTCACCATGAACAAATACAACTTATTGTTAATTGAACAGTGATATATAATACGGGAACTGTTGTTATTCGATTATATTTGCGAGAATTAATAGAATTAGATAATGCGTGCTATCTTTTTGTCGCTGAGTGTACGCATCACTATAGCCCCGTGCATATTTTTAAGATTCTCGAACTTTGAAGAAATAATCCTGAAACGACAATAGACAAATAACGAACTTCCTGACATTCTAGAATCGGTGCGAAACTATAGCACCAGCTTCATTTTGAACACACTTCAAACACTGAACAACACTCTTTGTCACCTAATTTATATTTAGCATGCCACGCGGTGATTACCTCTGTGAAAAAGTGCAAACCGCCATTTTGACATGGCACGAAACCACTCATACGTTTAAAGCTCTTGAAAATTTTAGTGGTGCTGCAATTATGCTCCACGGTGTGCATAAATTTGCAAAGTAGAATGAAAATACTTAATGCACGTAATAAACCACAAAAATTTGATACGTTTTAGCAATTGTTTTCATTTATCTAGATGCTAACAGAACTCTTAGACACTATTTCCTCTTTGATTGCAATTTCACACAATTTTGACTTTGTGCTATCATTTTGACGTTTGTCGGCTTATAGTTGAACCTATAAACAGAAAACGAGTGTTTACCCTGAACAGATACAACTGATTGCTAACTGAACAGTGATACATGATATGGGAACTGTTGTTGTTCGATTATATTTGCGAGAATTGTCAGAGTTAGATAATGTGCTATCTTTTTGTCACGGAGTGTATCTCCCTCTCGCCGCAGAAACACGTAAACAAAATAAAGCACGGGAACGTGACGCGCCGCCACGTTAAAGCCCTTAATATTGTATGCGTAAGATTACACGTTTCAAACTTTACTCTCTGTTATTTGCCGCGGCGCGTAGCATCATATTTTCTTGTAAACATTGCCTCGCGTACGACGGAAAATGTGAAATATTGTAATATCTTTATCACGCTCCTCCGTAGGTGCTATCCAATATTTAATCTGAATTTTTACACGGCATCATCAATGTCAATTCCAATCGTTACTTTATAAATCAACTTAGACTTAATTTTTTCACTTTGTACCGTACATGTCCGCGTAATTCGTTAGAGCTCGCAGCGTACAATCATTCGAATCTTTTATAACGATGGAATAGGTTGGCTCGATCAGGTAATACTTTTTCCAAGGGGTAGTTCGACGCCAAAGTCACGTAAATATTTTAATCACCTGTTGAGCCTCATAGCCAACTCTCGCCGTTCCGTCCAATATGATAACAGCTCAATTAATGTTTCACGTATTCCAGCGTGCTCGCGTTAAATTGAACTTTGTCAATATTAAGAGCTCTCTCGTTTAACTATGTATCGATCTCGCCTTACGATCCCGTCCCCTATATAAATTACACCATAATTATTATCACAAATGTTTGGATTCGGTCTACAGACTGGCCATCCGTCCCACCAAAGTTAGTGTTTGGAACATTCGCTCATTCATTTACGGAAACGAATCAATTTGCTGATATACGCTAAAATATCCGTTATTTTACTACCCACATTAATAAATATGAATTTACTGCCTTGGAATTTGTTTCAGTAACATTGAACGAACCTAACTTCTTTCTAAATAGTACTTATTCAAAGTGAAACTTATTTCATTACACTGCAAGTTTCTTAACCAGTTAACTGTGGAATGTAATTTGAAAAATCCCTGACGGCGTGGAATTAGAATCAAGCAATGACGAATATACACGTCGAACACAAGCCAAATGCGGCTATTATAAAAGCCGAAGCCCTTGTAAAGCTAAATGAGAAAGAATTACTTTTTTTCTCGATAACTGCACCGCAATAGAGTATACTCGTCAATCACAGTTAACTAGTTAATTGTATTATGAATACATTGAATCACGAGTCGTCGATAAATTTATCTAAGATAGATGACATTAGCCATACGTAAGTAAGTAGAGAGCAGGAAAGTTTTCTGTAAAACTTTGTCGACTATGCGCGCATTATCCGCGTTGTATCGCAACGTCGTTATACCCGCAAGCCAGCGCTAAAGCTCCTGAATTGCACCCTCGCCTCGCTTGAAACCAAGTAACTTTCACGCCACTATCGGCAATTGCATGTGCAACGGCCGCTCGGGGCTCCCTTCAATTATAAAAATCCCTGAAAGAGACTCTAGAAGACAAACTCGAGCGACATTAATTTCCAATCAACCCGACGCTCACGCTTCTTCGCGTTTAAATGTTAAATTCGCGGAAAGATATTACAAAACTTGCCTGTTCCCGATCATTTCGTACTTGTCGTTGCGTGAACGATTAAAACGAGCGAGCGGTAATCGAGCCGCGTTATGCTGAGAGCATCACAGGACTCGAGAGAGCAAGAGGACTCGAGAGAGAGAGAGAGGGAGAGAGAGAGAGAGAGAGAGATAGGGGGTGTATAGAGGTGGAAATGCACTTGTCGATATCTTGTCGCGCAAACTTTACAATCAAGTTTCACGAGTAGCCCACGCCGCTGACTCTCCGAACTTGCGAGAGAGTGAAAAACAGAGTGAGAGAGAGGGGGGGAAGGAGAGTGTTCAGCCGCGTGTTAACGGGAGATCCCCTTGAAAATCCGCGGCACCGCTATTTCAAGGTGGGACCAGGGACCCGATCCCTTTGACGACAGTTTTATCGTTTGACTCGCGGCCGACAAATCGGCACGACCAAACATTTCGCGCGCAGACGGTCAACACGTTTCATGACACGGGCCTCTAGGGCTGTTTTTGAGAAAGTCGCGTTCGCGAAACCTTTCTTAATTGCCCGGTAGAATTTTCCTCGCGCCCTCAACAGTGAACCGTACTGTGATAAAACGTGGACTTAGAAAGGTGACGTCGCGGGACCATCCGACGGTCCCCGGCCGGTGAACATCGGGCCCGCGGCTGTGATTTCGCCCGGCGAAATGCAGCGACGTCGCCACCCCGAAATCGAATACCCCCACTCCACGCCAACGCACCCCGAGTGCACGGAGCGGAGTTGGGGTAAATTTAGTCTAACTGCGACTCCCGCATAAGCGACAACAGTTTAGGCCCCGGGACTGGTCAACCACGCGGACCAGCCGCTGTAGTTCCGTGTTGTACACTGCAACTCTAACTTTCATTCGTGCAAATAATTAGCATCCTTATCGTCCGAAAGGATCGTAAGGTCGCGCCGAGTAGCGTCGTCGGGAAACATCGATTCAGGAATTTACGCCTCCTCATAGACTCTGTGTGAAAAGAGTCTGCGTCGCGAAACGTACCCGAACCGTCGGAAAGAACAGAGTGTGTGTGTGTGTGTGTGTGAGAAAGAGAGAGAGAAAGTTACTCGACTATCAAGCATCCACTCGAAAAGTCGAAACCAAAGTCACATGTTGGGACGCGTAACCGTGCGACCACGGCAGAAGTTCTATCGCACGCTCGACGGTATTCCGATGAAACCGCAACGTGCATTCGCACCCCGTCAGCATCCACCGTTGCACCGTTCGGGGATGCGCGCGCGCGCACGGGGGCTGCACCTGCGAGCAGTGGTAGTTTTCCCCGGGAGCAAATAATTTCGAAACGAAATTACTGAGAGCCGCGCGCATACCCCATCTAAATAGCCGAATTTCGTCGCCGATGCGTTACACCGCCCCGCCCGTAAAACTCGCGACCGAACGGCCAAGGAACGGAACAGATGCGCGTGGTACGCTTTTCCCTCGAGCAACGGGACCGAAAAATTTAGCAATTCCCATGAATTTTGTTTTCGCAACCATCGCCTTACAATTTATTATTGTAATTCATTCGGTTACCGTAATCTTCGCGAGCTCATTTTTGACCGACATGGGCAAAAATTGCGAACTTCGAAGGCTTGACACTTTTAACGCTAGATTTACGAGACCCGTCAAAATGACGGGTTTTATATTCTTTAATTTACAATTATTGTGATTGTAAAAATGTATTTGTAGGAAATTTATTAGACACATTTATTCCTTGGAACATATATTACACTAAAAGCCTGCTAAAAATCTGGCTGAATATATTCTTGGTATTTTTATTAGATAATCCAAATTGGCCACTTTTAGTGCTCCGTAAATCTAATGTTAAACGAATTCCAAACCTGCAAAATGGTGAGTTAATGCTAGATTTACGGGACCCGTCAAAGTTACGGATTCTAATATTCTTAATTAACGAATATTGAGATTGCAAACATGGATCCGTGAAAATCGTGAAAAACGGCAAAAAAGAAAAGGAATATGGACAAAATATGAATTTAAAGCTTTAATTCGACGTGCACAATTAAAGTGCAAAACTGTAAAAATTGTCTTCAATCCCGACTTTCGATAAATATTCCGTATATTATGAATATTAACGAAAATAAACTGCTGTGTTTTGTTTATCCTTTTCACTTTGTAATTATTACTACCTCATCTTTATCGTTCAACTGAAAAATAGATTGTATTATCACGTTTTACATAAAACTAGCGAAGCGTGTTTACACTTTTGCTGGTCACTGTATTTCACTTAGAACGAAATCGCAGATGGTGCGTTCAAACAGCGATCGATTACTTGGAATCGATTATTTGAAATGGCCCGAGCATATTTTTAGAGACACGTGATTTAAGAAAATACGAAAAGAAACGTTGATATTTTGAAGGGTTCAATGCAGAATGCAGAATGGAATTAAAAAGGTGTTCGGGACAAATTGAAGCAGAGTGATAATAATAAATGAGCTCGGAAAGGAGAGATAAAGGAGAGGAGGCAATTAAAATTCAAGTGGGTCTGGCGTGTATAACCGTTTACGCTTCCCGCGGAACATAAGATGCGTTTAGAAGCGTTCGCGCGAGTGTCGGGGAACTGTTTGCCATCGGAAGTTATGTTTAGTGTTTTCAAACCGCGAGTTTCGAGGCATTCGTTGTTAATTAATTTGCATCGCGAGGGGATAAGTGTATTCATTTCGCACGGTTATTCCCACGGGAGCGAATGTATGAGATGGTGGGCGCAGCTCCCGCTGTTCGAGGTTATTAAGTTTTTTCGTTGTTCTCCTGCATAGTTGTATACGAATGATCCTAATTTAAGTGCTCAAGCTAAATGTCTAAATTGTTCTGACCGTATTTCAGTCGGTTTAAGAGACAATATGCGAAATTCTGGTACATCCATAAGTTTTCTTATTATATTAACACTGAAATTAATACAGGTTAATTTTGGAAATAAGAATTGCTTTGTTACTGAAGAACTATTTTTGCATTTCCCGTAATTTTCGTACTGCAACCTACTCGAAGGTGTGGACTTTAATTCAGAATATATAGGTACCTTTTCTGATTAATTATTCGTAATAAGCAGAAAATATAACGGCATAGTTTTCTCTATTAATATTAAAACTATAGGACCTACTAAAATACCGAGATCCAAATTTTTTAATTTATCATTATTCAGAGTGTAAAGATGCATTCATGGGATACTATATAAATCACTTTGTTTCTTTGAATAAATGTTATAATAAAAATGGCAGATCATTTTGAAAAATAAAAGTAAAACAGTACAGAAATTAAGACAGACTAAGGACGTCGACGTATTATTTTCAATTTATTATTAAAGAAAGTAAGAAATTTTAGTCTGTTTTCTGCTTCATTTGCTTCTTTCGCATAAATTAATCTATAAACGTGTATGTACGTGCGTAGATGGAAAAGATCAGTTAGGTCGACTCTTCTCGCATCCGTCACTCCTGCTTGGTTAATTAAAACCGTGCTAGGTAGTTCTTGTTGAGGGTCAGGGTGTTTCGAGTAGTAGAGAGTTTGGACAACTTGTTGATAACAATAACTCGTAGTTTAATTAGAACGACTGTACAAAGATGTAACTTAAATGAGGACTAGCCGAAGACTGGTTGAGTACAAACTGAAGACTGCCGACTCGCACGCAGAGATGGGTTTTTAAGGAATGTGAACTTGGTGGTGGAGGTGGTAAATAGCAGTGGGAGAAATTAGGGGTGAGTGTTCAGAGATTGTCCGGACGCTGTCTTAAGTTATTATGCTCTCGTGCCGGAAACTCGCAGAGAAAATGGGACGAGTCCCGTCGCTTGGGTCTCGCGTGTCTTCGACTCTTAGGCTAATTCATTGCCTCTGGTAAGGGTGGTTGAAGCGATCGGGACTCGGAGTCAAATTCGAGAGACGCTTTCGGGGGTCTCGCATCGCGTTGCGTCATAACATGTGGCGCTGGAAAGTCGCAGAAAATCTGGGACGAGTCCCGTCGCTTGGGGCTCTTAGGCTAATTTGTTGCCTCTAGTCGGCTGGTCGAAGTTATTGGGACTCGGTGTCAAATTCGAGAGACCGTTTGTTGTATAGTTGTATAGTAAATTGTCTATGCATTGTGTATCATATTTAATTAACGTGGGACACACTCCCCGACAACGTCGTCGAACAGTGACTGATTTCATCTTGTCGACGAGAATGCGTCCCGTTCGACAAGAATGTCGAGATTGTGCTGGCAACTTGCTGACGAAAAATTCTAACGAAAGGCACCGGCATGGCACCCCCGTCCCAACCCTCTAGAACCCCTTGGATTCCGAGGGAAATACCGGAGGATCTTGGATGTTAGGTTTCGCCGTACGTCAATTACACCGGTCTTTTCTTTTGTCTCGATCGACTTCTGCCGCAGTTGAATCGAAAGACCCCGGCCACGCCATTCCTGGCCCCCGATAATCCCCACGGGATAAGAGTCCGGGTTAAGGGCGGGCGGCACGGGAACGGAGGGTGTAACGGCTGATAAAAAGTCGCGAGCTGAAGGGAGCCCTTTGGGAGGAGGGCTCACCGTGGCGAGTTCACGGATTACGCTAATAGCGAGCCCGTGGAATTTATACCGGCGCCGGATTAAAAGTTCAATTTCTGTTCGCGGCCCCGGCAAGACCGAAACGTCGATTCAATTACGATTAAAGGATTAACAAAATGCGCGAGGACGTAAGGTGCTCTTGCTCCTCCTCCGCGTCCCCTTTCCTTCCTTTTCTCGTTTTTCCTCGTCCGTCGATCGTTCGCTTCCTTCCTTTTTCACTCCCGGTTTTCACCTTTTTCCTCCCTCTCTCTCTCTCTCTTCTTTTTTCTCTCTCTTTTTCTTGCTCGGAAGCTGGAATATGCCTTCTAGAGGATCCTCCAACGCTGCCGAGTCGACTGACTCAAGAGGGCATGATAATCCAACGAGGCTTTGACACTTGACTGTCCTGAGGGATCTGTCACGGATTTTTGCCTCCTCTCCCGCAGACTCTCTGCCATCCTTTTTTTTTTGGTTTTTTTCTTTTTCTATTTCTGATGCAGCTCTTCGGTTTTATTTTGTCGCAGTCTTCGCAGGAGCATCTTTTGATAGCGCGCTTTCGAGTCGACCGGATGGGCTGAAGCGAACCGTTTCTGGCTTTATTGTCTCGCGATTAGAGCCGCCGCACAGAGGTCAAAAACAAATCGCGAAAACGTGGTCAAAACCTCACAACTTATTAAAAAATGATTGGTTCCGCTTGAAAATTGGTATTAGGCCGTTTTTGGGGTCGTTGATCACGAATCTGAACTTGAAATTAGAAAATTCGATGTCTCATATTGACCTGAACGAGGCGAAACGTTAATTCTTCAAATAGCAAACTCTACCCTTTGTATTGTATAAAGTAGGTATTCTATTCGCACTTCATAATTCCCAAAGAAAAAAGTTTGCAAACTCATGCTAGCTCATGCAAACTGATTCAAACTCACGCAATCTGATCACAAACTGATGAAAACTCACGTAAACTAATCGAAATCCGACACCAACTCGTGTAAACTTGGGCAAACTCACGCAAATTGATCACAAACTCATTCAAGCTCGTGCAAACTCATGCAAACTCAGGGAAACTCATCACAAATTGATCACAAACTCATTCAAACTGACGAAAACTAATCGAAAACTCACAAAAACTGGTCACAAACTCATTCAAACTCACCCAATCTCATCACAAACTCGTACAAACTCACGTAAACTGATCGCAATCTCCCAACTTATTAAAAAATGATTGGTTCCGCTTGAAAATTGGTTTAGGCCGTTTTTGGGGTCGCTGATCACGAATCTGAACTTGAAATTAGAAAATTCGATGTCACATATTGACCTAAACGAGGGGAAACACTAATTCTCCAAATAGCAAACTCTACCCTTCGTATTGTATAAACACGGTATTCTATTCACACTTCATAGTTTCCAAAGAAGAAAGAATTGAAGAATTGCTGGTCTTTTTATGTACAATAAGATCCCATAATCAAAAATACAGGTAGTTCGGACTGTGACTGTTGGTCAGGTATAAAAAGCGACCTTTTTGCTGTTTACCCCCACTTAGAAACACTCTTAGAGTAACCACCAACTCCATACTTAGAAGTTACCTAGCTGAAAGTGAATATTTTAGGTTTGGCCACGTTTTCTTGCTTTGGGACCACTGTGCGCCGTTACCTGCGGGATCACCTTTATTTTCCGAATACTACGTCATCCGTGTTTCCAAACGTTGTCGAACGATGCGACGCGACGTGCGCACGCACTCCGCTCGGTGTTTACCCTCTGTATTTGCATAACCATCAAATCAAAATCTTTACGCAATATTTCGGTGTTATGTTTACGAACCACGTGTACACAAAACTGTGACAATGTCGGATCAATGGAAACGCGTGGGAATTTTAGTTGGAATAAAATGTCAGGATATTGAAAAGCCGAAACGCAAATACAATGTTAATACACATTATTAAACGAAAATGCACATCGAAAAGGAATAACATTTTTTAAAACTTGTCCAAACGAGATGAGTTTCTTTTTTTTTAATGCTGAAAGAATTAGTTTGCTAAATAATGTACACTGGAGAGCAAAACTGAATCCGCACTATTTGAATCAGCATAACTTTTTTAAAATTAGGTCAAGTGACTCGAGTGTTACTGAGAAGTTAGAAGGATTTGTTTCTTGGACGAGGCGAACACAATTTTGAAAAAAATTTGAATTAGTCGGAATTGCGAAAGAAAATAGTAAAAATTGATTTTTCCAACTTTTTTTATCTTTTTTCTGCCTGTATTAGAAATTTCAAACGTGTGTTTTATTCGCTCGAATAAATTATATCCATGCTGAAAATTTCACTAATTTTCGATAATTCGTTTACGAGGTATAAAGAGATTAAAAGTGTGGTTATAAATAGAAAATCGTAAAAAATGCCAATTTTTCTCACTTTTAATCGTTTATAAATCGAAAACGAATTAACAAATGTTGGTGAAATTTTCCCGTCAAAATGACGAATTCTAATATTCTTAAATTGCGAATATTGAGATTGTAAAAATGCATCCACGAGTAATTATTTAACAAATTGATTTCTTTGGGTATATATTATTAAGAAGATGGCAACAAACTTTGATAGATAAATTCATGTTATTTTTATAAAGTAATATAAAATAGTCATTTTTACTGCTCCGTAAACCTAGTGTTAAAGATCCGTCGGGTTCGCGTGCTATAGTATATGCAAGAAGTAGAATTGGTTGGCCATAGTCAGACGCGTCGTTCGCAGCATTTTCAAGCTCGATTTTCTCGAAAACGAAGCTTCGGATGAACAAACTTTATTCTATATTTTCGACTTCTTTTCTCGCGTGGAACCAATAAACATACATATAATAAATATCAAATAAACATACATATAATAAATACCAAATAAACATACATATTTGCACGAAAACACAATCAAGCGTTGTTTCGAATTCAACAGACGCGCGACCCCTCCCCAAATCGTCAGACGATTGGGTAATTGGAACGAATATAAAGCTAGCATGATCGTAGCATGCTTGTTTTATTCCCCAACCGCCTAGCATCCGTTTCACTCGCCGAGCGAGCGTGGATTCGCGGGACACTCGAGCGCCGCGTTTCTGTTGCTGTCAACGCGAGCATAAATCGAGCGGAGCTCGATTTTCGTCCGCAATTTATGCGGAATGGCTTTCAACCGCGGAAGATTCATGAAACCCGACGGAGCATCTTGAATCCGGGAAACGTTTCGCCGAGCAGCGGCCCGCGTCGCTCATAAATCCTAACCGGATTGACACTTTCTGTTCCAGGGTTCCGGAAAGGGGGCGCCCCGTCTTGACGAACTTCCAGCTCGCTGGAACCGTGAACTTCGCGATTGTTGATTGAGCACGAGGGCCAGCGAAACCCGCCGACGACGACCGGCGACTGATGTGTTCATAATAAATGGAGCATGCCCCGCGGCCTGTCCCCGGCCTGTTCGAGACCGTCTGATCATTCATCGTTAGGCGTTCGCCGGCATCGGAACTTTCCTAATTCCGCGGAAGAAAGTGTTTCGAAAGTTCGAAACCGGGGGTTTCGTCGAACGAAAATAAGGGGAAGTCAGCTCGATCGGCTGTCGGGAGCGTTGACTGAGCTCCGCTCCGGGTCGCGACGAAACTTCGGCTTGTCGGGATACGCGGAAAACCGTTGTCAGCAGTTTGATCGATCAATTACAGTCTCCGAAACGGTACCGCGACAAGAGCCAATCGAGGGAGCAGTGACTCGCATCGGAGCGAGCCCGTTCGCAAGATCCCAACTTCCCGGATCCTTCATCAACGATTCAGCGGCGCCGAGCCCGGGTGCCTATCCTTTATCAACGCCGGGGCTTAAACCGCTCCCGGCACGAAGCTTTACGGATCAAGTTCCTGCGTATCTTCTCAAATAAAGAACCGGAGGAAAAGGAGGACAGCCGGGGAGCGCATTCCGGCTCGTACGTTCCCTGGAAAATAAGTTGTTGCCGCTACTCCCGCTGCATTATCGATGAAAAGTGCTAACGGGCGAATCCAGTATCAGCTACCGTACTCTCTCTCCCTCTCTCTCTCTCTCGCTCTCGCTCTCTCGCCGGCAAACTTTCCCCCCCATAACTTTCGAAATAACGACGCAAGAAGAACGGAGCCCGAACAAGAGAACAATAATTTGTCTTTCCGCTCCGAGCCAGAAGAACCGGCCGATTTATTAATCTCCCGAGTCGAGAGAACCGCTGAAGGCAATACCGGAAACTCGATCATCCCCTCTCGAACTGGCATAGCCAGCGTTCGCCCTACGACTTATTCTTCAAGCTCACTGCTGTGATCTTAATATTCATATCCGATCGATGACAAATCGACTTTTCTATATAGGCTATTCCGAACTTGTACGGCACAGCGCAATAAGTAATCGATATACCTAGAAGACGAAATAATCGTACAGTTTCGTCTGTTGAGACTGCAAGGGTGTAAGCCGAGTCCTGAAGAAAGAAATTTCCATTTTCATCAGAGGGTCAGAAAACACACTAATGCGTGTCGGATTATGCTCCACTCATATGGGTTTTGCTCATCACGAAGTAATCGATCGACGATGACCCTGAAGTAGATGCTGTCGTCTAGCCGTCGATAAGAAGAGATTCTCGTTTCTCATTGATACTAATGTGTATCGAATTCTGCTCCATTTATACAGTGGGGTTTTGCTCATCAGGAAATAATCGGCTGACGATGACCCTGAAGTAGATGCTGTCGTCTAGCCGTCGATAAGAAGAGATTCCCGTTTCTCACTGGTACTAATGTGTGTCGAATTCTGCTCCATTTATACAGTGAGGTTTTTCTCAGCACGAAATAATCGGTTGTCGATGACCCTGAAGTGGATGCTGTCGTCTGGCCGTCGACAAGAAGAGATTCTCGTTTCTCATTGATACTAATGTGTGTCGAATTCTGCTCCATTTATACAGTGGGGTTTTTCTCAGCACGAAATAATCGGTTGTCGATGACCCTGAAGTAGATGCTGTCGTCTAGCCGTCGATAAGAAGAGATTCCCATTTGTCACTGATACTAATGTGCGTCGGATTGTGCTCCGCTTATATGGGTTTTGCTCATCACGAAATAGTCTGTTGACGACGACCCTGAAGTGGATGCTGCCGTCTAGCCGTCGATAAGAAGGGATTCTCGTGTTCTCACTGCTAATAGCGGAGAGGTAAACCGGTTTTCGCTGTTGCTGGGATGCCCCCATGACAAGAGGGAGGCTCGTGGTGATGTCTTGTTGCTGCTGGTGCTGCGACGGGCTTGGCGGTGCCGGTTCTTCAAGTGCTGGTGCTGGGGCTGTGGTTACGGGTGCGTCCGGAGGCAGCGTCGTCGTCGGCAGCGACGCGAATAACGCCGGCGGCGGTGGTCTCGGTATCGCGTCCGGTCTGTCCGCGATGCTGTCCTTGGTGGTCGTCACCGTCGCCATCAGCACCGGGGAGTGGCTCCTGACGGAGGAGAAGCTGCCGAAAAGTTCGTCGAACACCTCCGCCGAGCCTGACAGTAAAGTTACCTACAGCGGCCTGTGGAGGGTCTGCGTGGCAATAAGTAAGTAGCTTTCACTTAGCCCGTGTCTCGAATCGTGCCCCCCCCCCCCCCGATCATGCTGCGTCATTTGAATATTCGGTGTTTTGTCGCGACGATCGCTCCAACTTCAACCCGTAGCCAATTACACCTTCAGCTGCAAACTTACCATCCGCCACAACAATTGCACCACTGAACCACAAACATTTTTTAGCATTGCTGAAGACAATGCAGATAGTTTCGGTTAGTCTTAGACGCCTCGCCCTGGATATTTAAACGTTTTACCACGAGAATTAAAACTTTCTAGTGTCTAGTCCAATAAGGTATTAAGAACAGAACGCAAACTCAAATCACTCGTGCAAACTCACGCAAACCGAACACAAACTGATCACAAATTCATTCAAACTGACGCAATCTGATCACAAACTGATGAAAGCTCACGTAAACTGATCACGATCTCATACAAACTCATGTAAACTTGCGCAAGCTCATGCAAACTGATAGCAAACTCACGAAAACTGAACGCAATCTTCAACTCATGAAACTCACGAAAACTAATCGCAGTTTGACACAAACTAATATAAATTCATGCAAACTCACCAAACTGAACAAACTCTTCAAATGACGCAATCTATCACAACTCATGCAAGCTCACATAAACTTCGCAATCCAAATTGAAACTCGCGAAATCTCATGAAACTCACGTGAACTAATCGCAGTCTGAGAATAACTAATGTAAACTTGCGCAACTACGCAAACTATCCAAACTCATTCAAGCTCGTGTAAACCATCCAAACTCACGTAAACTATCGCAAGCTCACACAAACTCATGTAATCTCACGTAAACTGATCGCAATCTCACACAAACTCATGTAAACTCGTGCAAATTCCAGCAAATTGGTGCAAACTCCTGCAAACTCATGCGAGCTAACGCAAACTGATCACAAACTCATTCAAGCTCGTGTAAACTCATGAAAACTCACGTGAACTGATCGCAAGCTCACACAAACTCATGTAATCTCACGTACATTGATCGCAATCTCACATAAACTCATGCAAACTCATGCAAATTCCAGCAAATTGGTGCAAACCCCTGCAAACTCATGTGAGCTAACGCAAACTGATCACAAACTCATTCAAACTCACCGAATCTGATCACAAACTCATGCAAACTCACGTAAACTGATCACAATCTCATACAAACTCGTGTAAACTCCCGCAAACTGATCTGAGACTCAAGCAAACTCACGCAAACTGGGACAGATAAAAGGGTGAACAGTACTACTTAAGAATACTAAAATGGATGAAATAAAAATATTGTATCTTCGTAGAAAACTATGTTTCACGTTGTTAATATTAATTTATTTACCTTGTGGGGAAGTCTGTGTCTAGAGCAAAGGAGGGAACAAGAGGTCTTTGCTCCGGGGGCGTTTGGGGAATAAAGTTAAACTCTCATGGTTAGAGCCGCGCAGAGGGTACTTTCGATTTTGCAAGTCCGGTGGCAGATGCTATCTTGGTATAAAGTACCGTTTACGCGAGTCGGTGTGGTTTCATGGCTTTTGACGGAGCAATCTGCGGCCACGTCTGATCCGGCGTGTTACAATCTGTCTGAGCTATTCTGGCGAATCGAGCGAAGAATCTATCAACCCGTTCTCCTCGATTGGTTAATAATTGTGTATCGTAGCTGCGATACCTACACACCGGCACGCAGAGTTCACCTTCTCGGGCTGTCGAGGGGAACACATGAAAAATTCATAGGTACGCTCAACGTGACGGCGAGTGGTAAAACACTGTAAATCTTATCCCGGGCCGCTAACATAGTTCCGAGGAAAAATGGTCGGTCTGCATGGGAAGTACCCCATGTTGTCGGGACCCCAGATGTTCATGGTTTAAACCTTCCGAGTAACAGTTAAAAAGATCCATCTTGCTGTGGAACGATCGCAAGCGTCTCAAATCGGAGAACACATTCGCCAGTTGATAAATGAAAGAGCAAATAAAATTTTGGAAGCTTATTTCTTCTATTCTCATTGCTTTGAACACTACAACTACCGAGCCCCAAACGTGACTTAGACTTATCCCTTTGTAACAACAGCAAGATTGAATTTGCTCAGGGTTCATACGATTTTTATGGTAGCATGTACTCCAAAGAAAAGATATATATAACAAATTACAAAGTATAATAACAAAGGGCCTAGCCGATTAAGATAACCAAAACTGCCCTTAGAGGTTTTTCAATGATTAATGAACGGATTTTCAAAAATGAACATAAATGACGGATTTTATATTCTTTAATTTACAATTATTGTGATTGTAAAAATCCATTTATAGGAAATTTATTGAACACATTTATTCCTTAAAATTAAGGAAATAGTGATAAAATAAAAAATAAGAAATATAATAATATTAAAAATTATATGTATCTGGCTGAATATATTCTTGGTATTTTTATAAAATAATCCAAACTGGCCACTTTTAGTGATCTAGCGTTAAGGGAATTCAATAGAATGAAATACGTTACATCCAAGAAGATTGCGTTGTCAATTCTCGGACGTGCAGTATAACAAGCATGCTTGCGGATCGTTGGCGCTTCCTGGCAAAGCCTTTTTAACGTCGATACGACGAAAAGGCATTACGAAGCACTTTTCCCGGAACCGGTGATCCTGTAGGAACCGGGACCGCTTGTACCTTGTTCGTCGCGTTCGACACGTAATATCGAAACGGACGCAGGGCCGCGGGAACAATAACGGAAATTGAAAAACTCACAGAGAGAAATGACGCGCGGCCGAACCGGAAGATTGTTTGGGATCTTGGACGGAAGTGCACCGAACCACTCCGACCGGCGAAATCCTATTTAAGGAAATCTAATTCGACGTCGTCGTTCGAGCTTTTTGCCCGGACAGGGGGGCGGGGCCGTGTCAAAGAGTAAAAGCCATGACCGCACGAGTTCCCGTTGCTGCTCATTGACCAAAACGACCCACCACTTTGCGAACAGGACAGCTCTCCCCGGGCTCGCACTATATCGATCAAAACACTGTCCCCGAATATTGTAGAATTCGGCTTAATTCAAACGTACGCTCCCAAAGAAAAAGAATACTAGAATACACCAGAATATTGTTGAAAATACGAGAATGTAGCAGAATACAATAGAATATACCAGAATATACTTGAATATACTAGAATATATCAGAATACCCTAGAATATATCACAATATATGCTTGAATATACTAGAATATAGCAGAATGTACTAGAATATACCAGAATATACTCGAATACACAAGAATATACTTGAATACAGCAGAATATACCAGAATATACTTCAATCTACTACATTATAGCAGAATACGCCAGAATATACCCGAATATACTTGAATATACTAGAATATAGCAGAATACGCTGGAATATATACTAGAGTATACTTGAAAATACCAGAATATAGCAGGATACCTTAGAATATATCAGAATATGGTTGAATATACTAGAATATAGCAGAATACCCTAGAATATACCAGAATATACTTGAATATAGCAGAATACACTAGAATATACCAAAATATACTTGAAAATACGAGAATGTAGCAGAATACAGTAGAATATACCAGAATATACTTGAATATACTAGAATATATCAGAATACCATAGAATATATCACAATATTCTTGAATATACTAGAATATAGCAGAAAGTACTAGAATATACCAGAATATAGCAGAATGTACTAGAATATACCAGAATATACTTGAATATACTAGAATATACCAGAATACTGCTATCTTTAATTTCTCGCGTTATAATCATGGAAATTAAAGACAGCACGGGTGTGAGTGTAACTTATTAATCCGATTCTCCAGAAATTCTCAATAATTTAACTACAACAATTTCGTTTGAAAAAAATGGTACAATAATAAGGGATTTATTTTGTAGTTCTCTATATTCGCAGACTGTCATTCATTCCGTTTCCGGATATTTGTTCGTGACATCTAAAGTGATGACTAAAACAGAAAAAGATTGAAGGGATTTCACAATTTTCTTACAATCGAACAGTTTCTCACAATTTTTTCAGTATGCATAAATATCTGCAATCCACTTGTTGGATCGTGAGTCTTTCGCGTTTAGAAATTTCCGATCTGATGAATAATAAATTTCAAGAGAAATCGGGTTCATTAACGATATGAATCAGTTTGTTTTGGATGAGAACCTCTGCAAACGTCTGTAAACTTTCCAGTGCTACGTGAACTTGAAAGGACCTTGGCGAGCTCTTTGGCGGCACATTGAAAGTAACCAAACAGCCATTAATTTTTTAATTATAGATGAATAAACAAGCGTTGGAAAACGATCGCAATCGGTGGATATACAAACCAGAAGAAAATTTGATTCAGGTGAAATATCGCCGGCACAAAATTGGTTCCATACGCTTTCGACTATCTGCCGTTGAGTTTTAATCGGCTCCAGAGGCACCGCGTTCGATATATTAATAAACTAACCGTACAATTAAACGAACTTTATTGTAGTTGGTTAGCGAGACTATCCCAACAATGTGTTAATTGTAAATCGGTATGAAAGCAACTTGTTCCACCTATGGCGGCGAAATTCGGTTGAAAACGGTATTATGTTGTAAGCTCGTGATAAGTTGACATTCCAGTTCAGTAAATATCAGCACAACAACTCCATTGTGTTTATTTGCACGGTGAATTGATTCTGCGAAATGCATGGCTGCGCCGCGATCGTTTTACCGTGGCTTCGAGTAATCATGTTGAAAAAGTAAATAAGCGAAAAAATAAATCAACGGGAAAGGGTACTCAGTCGGTGCTAACCAATTAGCTGCGGGTTGACCACCGTTTCTTTATTTAAATAAAAATCGTGAAGATTCAAAACTGTTATTTCTCAAACATTAAAAACTCCATAAATTTATAAGTGTATACAGGGTGGGGCAATAACTATGTCCAGTTTGAATATGAAAAATATTAAAATATATTTAATATCAAATATTTGACCTTGCATGACCTTCAATGATAACTCGCTGAATTGGTCTCAACACTGGCTATGATATCGCGATAAAAAACATAGCATTCCAATTAAAGAAATAGAGTTGACCTTGAAATCTCCTCTATGCCTCCACCCACGCAGAAAATGTTTTTGTCACAATATGTCCCCCTCTATAGCGTGCAAGTTTTCTATACAAGATTTTCTCATACTATTAAAAATAACGGCAATATTCAAACTGGACGTGGTTACTGCCCCATCCTGTATAAAAATTCATCGATTCCATAATTCGTCTTCGGTCTTGAATTAAACGTTAAATTGAGTTACCAATTGATTAATGAACGTACTTCCCCGCAATACTTCTCGTCTCCAAGTTCTATATAGTCGAAGCAATTGTCGGATTGTTCGTTCAGTTTTCAAACATCCCCGGTGGTCTCTGCACGGGGAACTAACTTCTGACTTCTGTCTCCCCTGGGTGTCACCTGGCCTAAACTTTTCCACCTGCTGACAAACACTCTCAATGTCCAGTGGACCTCTTCCTCGAGTCACAGTACGCCACACTTCACTGGACACTCTCTCTTAAAAAAAAACAAGAAATAATAAAGTCAAAATCACAGGACCTGATCAAATAATCGTTCGATTTTTAAAGGTGCTAAGAATTCTTTGACACACTTTTCTGCAACAGCAGTTCTTCCGAAATTGTTCTCTGGCAAATGTTTTCTACTACAGTGCAAACATTGACCTGAGTTATTGTTTGTATAATCATTATAAATTCATTTATAACACCTGTTTCCGCTTGATTAACCTAAACTTATCCTTATCCTTGTCCTAACTTATCCTAGCTTAACTTAACTTAACCTAATCACACGTCATGGAGAGAGAGGGAGAGAGAGAGAGAGAGAGAGAGAGAGAGACATCTTAAATTATGATTCGCCTCTTCTAATTTTCCTCTCCCAGACCTGAGTTATTATTTAAAACGAAATTATTAAGCCTTCGTCTAACAAATTACAGTCATTGGTTTGGCGAATTCAATATTATTGTTTAAAAAGAAAATTATTCAGTTCCTTTTCGAACACAGCACAGCACTGGTTTCATCATTTTTTCCAAGATTATTGTTTGAACAAAAATCATCATAGTTTCTCTAACATGGTACAGAGTCTGGAAATGCGATGAATAAACTATTGCAAAAATGTAGTCTTCAAATACTTTGCTCAAATATCCGTAATTTATCAAGGTTAAAAAACGTTCGTACCATAATCTCCATATTTTTCCCATATTCTACAAAGTTTTAATTTTAATTTTAAAAAAATTTCATGAGTCTACCTCATTTCTATCGAAAGTTCTTTGATTTTGAATCCGCTCGAGTGCAAAGCGTTAATTCCCTTTAAATTGAAATGAAATTCTATTTTATCGTAGTCAATATTCAGTCACTAAAGAACACCTGGTTCCACAATAAATATAAATTGTCTATTTTTCCTAGTAGATTATGGGCACCAAAGAAGTTCTAATCGTAAAATAAATTGCAGTGCAAGGGGTTCGAAGACCAAGTTAGAGAATGTATGTTAATAATATATGTATTATAGAATGTATGTATTATAAGAAACAAAAATTTCGATGGAATCGAGTCTACTCGAGTGAAACTTTTATTTCAAGAACGCAAATCCCGTTGCCAACCGCGTCTCATTCTGTGCGACCAGGAGGGGCAATACGGAGCAACAAGTTCGCGAGTTAATTGGGCGTAAAAGTCGAAATTAGTGTAACAAACAGCGTTGCTTGAGGAACGGACGGGGCGAGGCCTGAATAGAAGATTATGCACAAATAGCAGATCGATGCCAGCATTAAACGGGACGCAAAACTATCCGGAGCCTGAAGATTTCCATGGTTGATTCCCCGGGGAGCGTGGACGCTCGGTGAATAAAATTTCCAAGGGCGCGCGGATCGTACCCGCGAAAGGCAGATTTTTCATTTCGACAACTCGAGATATCGTCTTCCATTTCGCAGTTCCGACTGCTTTGCATAGCCGTCTGTGAACTTTTCCCGAATACTTAACCGGCAGGACTTACGGGATCCCCGGAGTAACGTTATAGCCAGAGTTTAGTGCGTTCAACTCCTACGGCCGAACACCAACGTCTGTTTCCACTGGCGTTCCCTGCCCTTTGAACTTCGCCGTACTCGCGAAACCGTAACTGCGGGTACTTATCTGACGTTGCTGCAAATTACTGCTCCCGAAAAAAGCTTTGATTTCGGAAAACGACCCTCTCGCGCAAGAATTAGATTTTGTTTTCTAAACGAAATCATTTAGTACGACTGTTTGAAGAGCTACCGTTTCTGCTGATTCGGCTCGGAAAAAGAATTTTAAAGATCGATTGAATTATTTTCATAACGTACTTACAATTAAAATGACACATTTGTACAAATTGCGAATTCTTTATATTGCATAGAACGAGAAATATTGTCTCATTTCAGTTTAATCGACAATTGAATCTGTTCTGTGCATCATTGTGTAATTGTACAGACTCGAACCTTTTTATTGTACCAACTGAATTATTTCGAAGCTTTTTATTCATCTTTCTGTAGTGTCTCGTGTACTTTAAAAAATTTGGATTGTACCTCATGATTCTCTATATTTTAATCACTGTTCAATGACAGCTTGAACAACGTGCATAACTTGTGAACCAGTGAATTCCTAGCCTTAAAACTTCGATTTTTGAGATTCTCTCGTCAAGATGTACAGGAATATACAATAAAAAGTAAATAATCGCTGGGTTGCTAAGGTGAAGATTACTCGATTTATGGAGAAATGTATTTTTTATGACTCGAAAAGATATTGCCGAAGGTTCCAGGATATTTTCAGTTCCCATAGACTTGAATGGCGATGGCGCCCAGCTGCGTAGCAACGAAGACAATAAACAACCAGCAGGTTTTCCAGCGGGTTAAGCAAGAAATCGAGAAAAATAAGGGAATCGCTTTCCGCTGCATCTGAAAGCATTTAAATTACATCGTAATGTTCCGCGGCGCAATTCCGGCGGAATTCGTAAGACTATCGAAGAAACCGTAAAACGCGGTCGTCCCTCGAAGTAATTAAGAACGGACGGTAAAACACGCGAGGATGTTGACTCGCTTTTGTTGAGGCAGCGGGCAGAATAATATTTACACGGACGGGTAAAAGAAATTCTGTCTGTTTGGATTTCGCACGGTCAACAACGCGCGAAAGGGAAATACGCTGAAAGGGAAAAAAGAGCGAAAACGAGCGAAAAGGGAAAAATTTTGCGAAATTTTATCCGTTCAAAGGTGGTTCTTGGCCGGGCGATATAAAGCAGCGCTGCCCGCGGCTTCCCCCTGTATTTTTCTGCCGGTTTTAATTTTGCGGTCGTATAATTGCGATCATTCTTCATGCATGAAAATTGCGAATCCTTTTATTTCCTCCTAACTTACAGCGGCGCCAAGGCGGCAAAAACTCCATTTTATAAATTTTCGATTCTTATAAAAAAGAAATTATTTTGTATAGCCTAATAGTGCGTTCATGATGTGCCGAAGTCAGATTTTTGAAAAAAAATTTTTTACGGAGATACACGCATGGTAAATAACCATTTCCTCGCTCCTGGGAATTCATCAGTCTTCAGTGCGATAGTTATGTAATTACTCCGCCTATAATTGAATACTTAGGGGTTTACACATCACATGGGTTATTGCAAATGGCTTCAACTATTAACTGGCAAAACAAATTTTCCGGAAAAAGTTGTTTAACATTAAGTAATATGGACTAACCTGAAGCCCCTTTGCACTTCACATTTTTCTTTATTAATTAGAAATATTCCTAAAAATTCAGACTTGGAAATTTTGAAAGTTGATATTTAAACTTAAATCGTGGCGAAATGTTCTCGAAGGGTCTCATGGTTTTTTGCACAAAGTTACATCAATATTACACCTCGTCAAAACGAATAGTTCCAGACCAAAATCTATTAAAGGATTTGTTGTTTGCTTCCGTAAATAAAAAAATGGGCAGGAAACAGAGATTTTCGATTAGCCCATATTACTTAATGTCAACAACTTTTTACAACAATTTGTTTTCTGCCAAATAAGCGTTGTACCAGTGGCAATCTCTCCACAAATTTTCAAACAAATTCGTTGGACAGTTTCGTTTTCGCAGATTTTTTGCCGGTTTTTGGCCGTTTCGCAGCAGTGTGCGGCGCGGGGTCACATGCAGCCTTCGCCGCATTGCTGGACACGTAGCTCTACGTGCCTCAAGCTCTGAATATTAATGCCCGAGCCGAGTTGTGATAGCGGGAAGATATTCGTGTCCCGCAATTTTCAGCCCTTCGACAACATAACGGACGCCCCGGTATTACGAAATATTTATTCCGGGCACTGTGCCGGGCTGCAACTTATTCCGTTCGAGTTCACAATTCATTATAATAATGCCCGGAAAGAGGGGAATTTAAATTCGGCCGGTTGCTGCTCCGACTACTTCGCCAGCGATTATGTTATTAGCTCTGCGAACGTTTCCCCTTGTTATTCGACAATCATCCTAGGGGAGACTAAGGGAAAAATATTTCTACACGGAATACTTTAAGAATCTAATCGAATCCGGATAGACGTCAGAGGAGAGCGTATTCAGAAATACCTTTGCCACCTGATTGAGAGCTTTCGCAGGATCTTTCTGCTCGCTGGCATAACAGCCAGCCACTCTATTTATCATTCCTCTTTGGCGTCGCGCAGTGAAACGAGGCTGCATTGAATGTGTTTCGTGCAAAAGCAGTGTATTAGAATATTCTAGGTGCTCATTAGTATTTTAGTCACCCGGGAGTGTCTGTTAAAATGAGATCGAACGGATTATACCGATACCGAAGTAATTACCTATTCATTTCACAATGAGCACGCTACCAAATGTTAATACATTTGATCAATATCTGGTCCACCAATAAGGTGACAATGACGTTACTTATGGGTACCGGTAATAACTTTATACATGAAGTGCAAAATTGCGAAGAGAATATCCTGCAATCCTCCTTCTTTTTAGCAAAACATATTTTATAAAATATAATTTTAATACTATAAAATTACAATTATATACTACGATACAATAACAGACAATTATATACAATTATATACTATTTTAATACTATATTTTAATACTTTATTTTGCCTCCTCTAAGGGTTACAATATCTTTCTTAACACCACCTTCTCCTTCTATCGTCGCCTTTCCATCTTCACTTAACCTAACTTAACCTTGGTTAGCCTAACTTAACCTAACTTGTCCTAATTTATACTTAACTTAAACTAGATCTATGTACTATATAGAGAGAAAGAGGGAGTATATACATACAAAAGACCTTATATTTATAACCTAACCTAACTTAACCTAACTTATACGTAACTTAAACTAGACTTATTAACTAGTTAGTAAAAGAGAGAGAGAGAATATATATACAAAAGCCTTATATTAGCAATAATTTTAATACTATAAACTTGTACAAAATTAACACTGAAACTGCGGTATCGATGTACAGGGTGTTTCACCTAATTCGAACATCTGAAATATCTAGCTTGTTTTTTATAATAGAAAACAATGTCAGAGAAGAACATTAGTTGATTCACGAGGGAAAATATTATGATAGGCAAAAGAATGTGTTCAAGCTAATATTTTTTGAGATTTCAAGGTCACCGAAGAGTTTTTAAATGGAACCTTCACGTGACCTTCAGTTTATCACCAACTAACGTTTTCCTCTGCAATTTGTTTTTCTATCATAAAAGGCAAGCGAGATATTTCGGATGCTCGAGTTAGGTGAAGCAGCCTGTATAACGCGGGACGAGTTAGGGTTGGCTGTACCACTGAATTCTCCATGGAATTGCTGGCTTCGCCGTATCGGTTCTCGAGGATGAGAGTCCGCGCAAAGATCCGCGGTGAAATAGTCGCGAAGTGGGTAGGGCTGCGCGTCGCCGACGGGATAGAACACGTTTGCCGAGGGTATAAACAGGAATCATTATGGATTCCAGTGGCAAACATTTCCCATCCTGGCCGTTATTCACTCGACAGCAGTCAAGATTTTCCCTCCGGCCGAGACGAGGGCAGAAAGCATTTAACTGGTAATATTCGCGAAGCGTTCTGTGATTCCGGTCCAGGCACTTTGGATGGGAATGACGCCACGGGATGGGACCGGGTCTGACGGAGACGAGCACACTGGGTCGGAAATGACTCGTTACCGAGGGCACCGGAAACCGCTCTCTCCTTCTACTACTTCTGCCGCTTCTGCCGCCGCCATCGCCTCGGCTCCTCGATTCTCGATTCTCGTTTCTCGGTCTCGGCTCGTTCCACGCCTACCGGGAACGATGCCCCCTGGCTACGCCCTGGGATCAACGAAAAAAGGAAAAACCAAGAGCCCGTCGATGGGAGGCTCGTCCTCATTCAACCACCGGATAACTTCTTATCGCGGCCGAAGGCGAATAAGACCGAATAAGAACGAAGAGGCGGCCGAGGGTAAATTGCGTGTACCAGGCCCGTAAATATGAAACCGGAATTTGCCCATAGGTGGCTACAACTGTCAACGTAGTTACTGTGAAACCGCGTCACTGACGCCATTTTCTTGTTTTCACATCTGGTAAAGATTTTCGACTGACAACCATACAAGTTTAGTACAACAGCATAGTTTTTAATAGCGTTGAACATGTCGAATTTTGTGCCCGGAAACTACGATTTGCGGACAGCATTCATTTTCTGTTTTCATTTGAAGAAAATTGCCGCAGAATCGCATCGAACGCTTGTCGAAGCTTACGGTGAGAGCACGCTCTTGGTAAATCACAGTGCTTTGAGTGGTTTAAAAAATTCCAAAATGGCGATTTTTATGTGAGAAACGAAGAACGTGGAAGACCACCGAAAAAGTTTGAAGACAGCGATTTGCAAGCATTGTTGGCTGAGGATGACGCTCGAACGCAACAACAACTCGCGGATCGATTAAATGTGACACGAGAAGCCGTCTCCATACGTTTGAAAGCCATGGGGAAGATTCAGAAGATGGGAAAATGGGCTCCACATGAACCGCATGAAAGACAGCGGGAAAACCGGAAAACCACTTGTCAAATGCTGCTCGCCAGGTGCAAAAGAAAGTCATTTCTCCATCGAATTGTGACTGGCGATGAGAAGCGGATATATTTCGAGAATCCTAAGCGTAAGAGATCATGAGTAACTCCAGGCGAACCATCGACATCGACTGCAAGGCCAAATCGCTATGAACGGAAGACAATGCTCTGTGTTTGGTGCGATCAGAAGGGTGTAATCTATCATGAGCTGCTAAAAGCTGGCGAAACCGTTAATACTGAACGCTACCGACAACAAATGATCGATTTGAATCGAGCTTTGCGTGAAAAACGACCGGAATATCAAAACAGACAACACAATGTGATTTTACTTCGTGATAATGGACCATCGCACACAGCAAAACCGGTAAACGAAACGATTGAGGCGTTTAGTTGGGAAATAATTGTCATTTTCATTTAAAGACGCATTAATCTTAACGCTATTAGCGACCACTGTTACATTAACCCTTAGCACTCGAATGGTGACTGTAAGGCACCAATAAAAATTGCTGTATCATTATTCAAAATATTTTTTACGTTATTAAATTTGTTTGTATTTAATAAATTACTAAACATTTTATTATTGTACGAGTAAATTGTGCCATTTTCGTATGTATAACACGACAAGAAATATGTAGAAGGGAAATATTCTAGGTCGGAAGAAATGTTTCGTTTTGGAGTTAAAATAGCTTCGAGTGCAAGGGGGTTAATAGACTGCGGATCTTCATGCAAAGTAGAAATTTTCTACCTGAATTGCAGCAGACTCGAGTGAAATAGAAATTTATTTTCTTTCTTAATATTACATGTTTAATCGGTTGAAAGTGATGTGACAGTATTTCAAAATTTTTCTAACGTTTTGACTGTTTTAAAATACGCCCACCCACTTTTATCATAAATACATCAAATCCGCAATATATACATTACATTACATTACATACCGTGGAGGGGCTGATTCTACGTCAGAAAATAAGTCGAAAATATACAATGAATCTTTTTTTAATTTGACGCTTTGTATTCGAGAAAATCAATGTACACGTGGACTATCGAATGGGAATCATCTGGCGTGTCTGATCACGAGCTACTGATTCTACTTTCTCGAAAACAAAGCCTCAAAGGAAAAAAATTAATTCCATATTTTCGACTGATTTTCTCATGTAGAATCATCCCCTTCACGGTTGTTATGTGGACAAAATTATAGTGAATGCTACCTACAATTCTTGCTTACAATTCTTGTATCAGAAGGTCCTAGTACTATCTTCCTTGCAATTAAAATTCTACCTCAACACTTTCAATAAATTCTATAAGTTATATAAATAACAAACGGTAACGCGGAATACTTTCGAGACCTAAGCAAAACTTTAAAAGTTACGCAGACAGCTGGCAAAGAGTTTACAACTGAAGCTAGTCAGCAGACTATCAAACATTCCTCGCGTCAAAAAGCTGCGCGTGATTCGTTATTCAAATTCATCCGATTTCTGTCTGTTATTCCGTTCGAACATTTCTCGGAGCGTCCCAGACGTAAAACGCGTTGCTCGCCGGTGAAACGAATGAGTATCACGTAGCCTGGCCGGGGAGAAAATTTTCTTCTGACAATTTACCGACTTTATCGCGGCTTTGGCGCCGGTGGTAAAATTTCCTGTTCAGCAGATAGCCCCGGCGAACGCGACTTGGAACTCGGCGAAGTTAAATCGGATATCACTGTTATCGAATAGGAGGACCGCAGATAAATGTCGGACCCGCGACGCTAAAACTCGCGCGGCCGTGACAAACGTTTCCGGCCGTTTAATAGCGTAATCGTGCCAGAACAGTGTCCAGGTAGCACGAGCCGTTTGTACCAATTATCCATCGCGATGTTAAATAATGCCACGCCGGAGGAAACGGGCCCAACGAACCGGCCTCGCTGCCCTATCGCAGTTCTATTAGGGGGTGACATACGTAATCAATTATTTTGAAATCTAAAACAAACCTTGTAGTGAGTTCAAGTTTTTATTTCTTAATTTATTATATAATCTCCGTCATGATTAGTTTGCCATCTTTCCAGCAAATTTTCAATCCCCCTCGTATAGAAATCCAGAATTCGTCAATTTCTGAAGGTATGTAGGCACACTACAGTCATACAATTACGGTTTTTGGTCAGAGGGGTGGCGTGGGCTTCCCCCTCGTAATTTTGATTGTATTGCACTGTATACGTTTGTGCAGTTCACAGCCGCAAATATTTGGTTGTTGATTCTTGTTCCGGAAAACGCTCTTAACAAAACAGGAACTCGCGTTATGGTTCATTGCAACGTGATATGACCGTTGGCTGACATTAACAAATTCAAACGTGCTGAAAATTGTCCCCAATCGAAATGTTTAATAAGACTAATAACTGGCGACCATAATAACTTAATGTATGATCTTCGGAATCATACATTTATATTTTGAAGACAGGCTGCTTTACCGAAAACTGTAAAAGATCGGTGCAGAACTAAAGGCAAAACAAATTCTTTGCAAATAGTTGATTACTTATGGGTACCCCTAATAAATTAGGCGATTCTATTCCGCTGTAAACTACACCTGCAACCCGTCCCCCCTCTTTCCTCGGCACGGCCATCGGCGAATCGAAAACACTGCGACGACCCGAAACTTCTTCTCTCGGCTTTCGGCGAACTCTCGCCGTTCAAGAAAGCGAAATTGTTTTAATTAAAATGCTTACGTTACCCTCCGCAATTATACCCGTAGATTGAAAAAGTTTTCCTGCTTCGAGAAATGCCGGTCTCTCGGTTTGCCCGAGATTTTTCCCCGTGTGTCGACGAGTCACGTGGAAAACGAACGTCCTATCAGATGCTGGGAAACTTTCCCTGCGAACGCGCCATCTTCGCGGCATTGTCTCTGTAAACCGTTAAAGGATACCTCCTGTTTTTTGCTCCCTTCAATTCCGGCGCAACAGCGTTGCAGAGGATTAGGCGATTAACAGAAGGTTGACGGTTGTCTCGGAAAAAATTGCGTTACTTCAATTATTCTCCGCGTTGTTTTCCAACTGCATGAAAATTGCAACGGAAACAGTAAGTGTAACGAGTCCACGTCCACTACCAGTTAAACAAATAGAGAACTAGTATTTAATTGAACTCGTTAATTATTTTCAACGAGGTTGCAATCGCGCAACATTGTTCCTCAACTCTTTCGACGTCTTCGTTTTTCGTTTCATTCGATCATTTTTACTCGGAACCAAATGTTGTTCAGCCGATGACAGAGTTCAAACGAAACGCGGAACACAATGTTTCACGATGTTTGTAACAATAATAATTAGACGCGCGGATCAACTAAAGCAGAATTGCATTCTCTATAAAATCATCGGATCGTTTTATCCGCAGAACCGTGAATTGTTTGAATAAGTGACATCGCCATTATACTGCGAGGAAAATTAAGAAACACGATACCCAAGAGAAATTCACCAGTTGGCAGAATGGAACTCTCAAGCGAGCAACTTTAATTCTTCATTACCGGGACTCCTTACTACCACTGGAAAAAGTCGATATACAAACACAAGCGCGCGCGCACACACAAACACACAAGCCGTGACGTATTTAAATTCGCAAACATGAAACGTAACTCCGTGAATTTCCTAATTAATATTATGTCAGTAACAATAATCCCGCGGTACAGTTCGAATTTTATATTAATCCTAATTACGTATGGCTGTTACATGTATCTGCCGATATTGTTGAGCGCCCCAATGATTGTACTAGATAATATTTTATGATTGCAAAAGGGCCTAGCCGATTAAGATGGTCTAGACTGCCCTCAGAGGTTTTTCAATGATTAATGAACCATTCGAAAGCTGACCCAGAAAAACCCCTCTGAGCAAAATTTCAACCCCCTATCGTGCCCGTGAGGGTAGTTACAGGGTAAATTAGATTTCGCGATTTTCCGCGCATTTTCCACACTCTGATGCTTCCTAAAATTCTGAAAAAAGTGTGGCATATTTTGGATCCTAAGACAGATTTTTGAGAATTTTTTCTTGCAAATTGTGGTCGGAAAAAATGAAAAATCGAAAAACTGTACATTTCTCAAAAATATGAAAACATTCTAGTTTACAGTTTAGTGCGCCGATAAAGTACTATAAGAGGCAGTGTCGTCAATTTTTTTAGATTTTTTGTTGTGAAAACCAATTTTGGTACTAAAGTAAAGTAGAGAATCTCTACTTTATTTCTATGTAAAAATCATCGCGTGGGGCGACGTGGGGCATATACTAATTCATTAACGAAGAGTAGTAACATGGGCGCTTTTGTGGAAAAATAAGTACCGTCTTTGACACTTAATTTACAAAAATAGAGGAATGTCATCGATAATTTGGAATTACTAAAGTGAAAATACATGTTGTGAGATGTTATATCCATCATATATAGGAAATTTAAACACTCCTTAGTGCATTTTAACATATTTCGAGCGCGTATGGAAATGTGCCCATACATTCATAGGTTAGGTGTTCGTTTTTTAGGTGAAGTTTACACGCTCTGCAAACATACAACAAAAGAATTTTAAGTTTTAATATTCAAGGGTTTTAATACATGGTTATTTTAGATTATATTAGCACAGTTAGTTTTTGCTGATTTGAAAGTTACTTTTGTCCAGCTAAAAAGGCCATTCGTCACACTGTGTGGCGCCGCAACAAAGTATTTAATGCTGTCTTCGTTGCGGCCCGCGCGTAGCATTAGATTTGCACTTTTGGCCCATCGCAGTCCTCGAGTTGCTCATCACCGGTCTAATCGTCCGAAGGGACTGAATCCAGATTTTCGTTGTCGGGTTTCCCCACGTCTCCGGCAAACGATTCAGGTTTTCGGATCGAGCGAACGTGGCTGCGTTCGGTGATCCCGGTGCACTTTGCGCGAGCAACGAGCCCCAGTTTCTCAAAGGAGCAGGAGTTTTGCTCCTAGATTTTCGTTTCTTTAAGCATATTTCTCCGTGCGTTGCATTATTCATCGGCGAGCGGCCCGTTAAATTCGAAATCCGAAGGACACGGGGGAAGTTTCGGCGAGTCTCGCGCCTCGAGGAAACCTGGGATCGGTGAAATGGGAAGCTGCCAGTCGGTCGTACACATCCGGTTCTCTGGTCACGGTTGAACAGTGTCCCGAACTGCATCGCAGTGCATCGTTGCGCCGCGGCGCGCACACCGGGCTCTGCAAGTTATTATTTCTGTTATGCCTCTGCCAGTGGGCACGCCGACAACGAACCAGGAATATTGATTCCCGACTGTCGAAGGGAGGCAATACGGCCGACTTCCGGCACGAACCGGAAATGACTGTTCCACGCCTGCCAACCCAATTCCCCGTTCCTCTCGTTCCTCTCGTTCCCCCGTGACCCCTGTGACCCCCGTGACGGGCCACCGGTGCCCCACGGTACCTCTCGGCTCCGAAACCTGTCGCCTCGACGCGCCGCCTTTTGCGGATCATTTTGAGAAACGCTTTTGATGCTTGCCGTCCATCACCTTTTTGCGATTATATTCGAAACGACCGATCGAAAATTCACGTTCGGCCGAGCGCGCGATACCTCGTCTCTCTGATCGAGATGCCGCCTTTCGACAGAAACTGCGATTTAAGTAAATTGCAAACCCCAAAAAGAATTTTTAATCGTTTGTAAATCGAAAACGAATTAACAAATCTCGGTGAAATTGATATAATTTATCCGAGTGAATAAAACACATGTTTCAAATTTTCAATACAGGCACTGATAAAGAGGTGTAACAAAGAACTTTTACTGTTTCATTTTGTTTACATTTTGTACACCTCGTCCAATAAACTAATCCTTCTAACTTTTTAGAATCCTTCTAAATTTTTGATAATTCGTTTACGACTTATAAAGAGACTTAAAGTTCGATTATAAGTAGAAAATCGTAAAAATGGCAATTTTTCTCACTTTTAATCGTTTATAAATCGAAAACGAATGAACAAATCTCGGTGAAATTGTTATAATTTATCCGAGTGAATAAAACACATGTTTCAAATTTTCAATACAGGCACTGATAAAGAGGTGTAACAAAGAACTTTTACTGTTTCATTTTGTTTACATTTTGTACACCTCGTCCAATAAACTAATCCTTCTAACTTTTTAGAATCCTTCTAAATTTTTGATAATTCGTTTACGACTTATAAAGAGACTTAAAGTTCGATTATATAAGTAGAAAATCGTAAAAATGGCAATTTTTCTCACTTTTAATCGTTTATAAATCGAAAACGAATTAACAAATGTCGGTGAAATTGATATAATTTATTCGAGTGAATAAAACACATTTTTAAGATTTTTAATACTGACTCTGACAAAGAGATGTAAAAAAGAACTGTCTCTTTCGCGATTCCGAACAATTCGAATAGTGTTTAAATTTTGTACGCCTCGTCCAATAAACTAATCCTTCTAACTTCTCAAAAACATTCAAGTCATTTGATCTAATTTTTCGAAAATTATGCTGATTCAAATAGTGTGGAATCAGTTTTACTCTTCACTGTATATAAACGTTATCTGGGAATTGCTGTTGGTCGAAATGAAGAAGAAAAAAGTGAATGTCACGATTTTTATCGTTTTTATCCGAGCCTATAACGAAATTTTAAAACATGCATAGACCTGTGTAATACACACGCCCAAAATTTTATCGGAAAAAACGTGGCAAAAAACTGCGATTTAAGTAAATTGAAAACTCTAAAAAGAATTTTCACATCTTCCAATTCCTGCAGCTTTTCATGTGTCTCATATTTCAAATCGTTTTCCGCGCAATATCACACTTATTTAACGATAGCCCACGAACATGTCTAATATATTAGTAATTGCAGAAAAAGTTATCGACAAGCAATCGATATTGCCAACCAGACAAGCATCATCGATAACTGTGCCGATAATTATCGATAATCGATAAGCACACATCTATTTTGGACGCTATTCGATGCAGTAAAAGATTGTTCGTGCAAAAGTTGTGTGTCTCTCAATTAGTTCAATTATCCCAACCATTTTTCATAGTATCGATTTATTAAAAAAGTGTGTCATTATTTTCCCGTGAAAATTTGTTAATACAAATCACGAGGTAAAGCTCCCATTTCTTCCAATTGACTTGACAAATTTTTCTCATCGCTATATCTCCTCACAGCCTAACAAGTACTGCTAGAAATCGCAAAAGTGGTAAATGCGCCAAATATTTTATACTTTTGCTCATCTGATATTTTTACAAATCTCTCGTTAACTCCTTTGTTACACATAATAATCGTCCAACATGTGTTTTGGTAAAGTGCGCATTTCCTGTCTGCAAATATACAATAAAACTCGTTTTAAATTGACCAAACTTTTAAATTTTAGATCAAAGAATTAATTTGGAAAACCGCATTGCCTATAGGACGATCGAACGCTTGAAGTAAATTGTAAATATTTCAATTTAATTTTTTAAATTTTATTTTATGCTCGATTATTAGTCACAACAATGCGAACGAAGCATGCTTTACCCTAACAAAGAGGTTAAGGTTTGAGAAGACAAAAATTCAGAGTAGGTACGACTTCTTAGAATACTGTACCTCATTACGCGCTGCCCTTCGAAATTCTCAATAATAGCTCATTATACGTTGATAGCGACTCCCTTTATTGCTTAATATCCTAATATCTATTATCACATAGAAAGTCCATTGCTTAACACAATATCACAACACAGTATCCATTGTCACAAGCTTGATATATTTCAGAAGGGATCGTTTTTAATAACAATTTTTAGTTACTTTATAATAATCACCTTACACTAATCTAGTTGAGTTCTGACGTTAATTTTATGACAATCACTTTTAATTCTGTTTCTCTTTTCTTAATTTTCAAGTGATTTTACCAAAATGAGGGATTCTAATATTTTTACATTGCGAATATTGAGATTGTACAAATGCATCTACGAGCAATTATTTAACAAATTGATTTCTTTGGGCATATATTATTATTTAAAAAATGGCTACAAACTTTGATCGATACATTCATGTTACTTCTATAAAGAAATGTAAAATAATCATTTTTAGTGCTCCGTAAATCTAGTGTTAATTACCCACAATCTTCTCAATTACCCTCGCAATCTGGTGATGTGTCTAAAATAATTTTAACTGTACATTTACAGTGTCACCAGAAGCAAGGTGATAATTTTGTACATTTCTCGTTTAATTATCTAACATTCCCGAAATTTTTTAGGTTATATCGAGCATTTGGATGTAGACAGTTCATATATTTCTGCAAATAATTTTTCACATGATTGCATGTGGGTCAAGCGACAACTGTAAAAATACAATGTAAAACCTGATTGGACTTTTTGCAATCAGATAAACTGGAGGCCAGATATCATGTCAACCGTCAATAAAGCAATTTCGCGGAGCGTCCTGTACAACGCGCGATATAAACTACATTTTTATGTAAATGAAAATTAAAGGAAAATGTGTAACATGATAAAAGTGTGATAAAAGTATACGCGAAGTTACAGAGTAATTAGTTTCGTTTGTTTCATCGTAATATACACTAAAATATCTCTTAACGCTCGATTTACGGGACCCGTCAAAATGACGGATTCTACTATTTTTAATTTACAATTATTAAGATTGTAATGATGCATCCATCGGGAATTATTTAACAAATTTATTTCTTTGAGTATATGTTATTTACAAAACGACCAATAATTTTGATAGACACATCCTTGTTATATTTATAAAATAATGTAAAACGGTCACTCTTTGTATCCCTTAAACGTAGTGTTAACAGTAAAAAAATGTTTAATTCTGTCCTTAACGGGTCCTAAAATTTTCGAATTTGTCAACAGGCCTGGAAACTGATTGGCGAAACATGCAACGCACGTATGCACTGCTTTAGAATGCATAACAAGCAGTTCCGGCATTACCGAACCTTTCGAATTAGCTGTAATCTGATAAAGCTTTTACGATGTTAAAATGTCGGAAAATGCGAGCGAAAAAAAAATGTTTACAATCTGCGAAACTACAGACACAGCCCGCGGATACACAGGTCGTTCCCAAAAACGCGATACGAGCAGAAAGGTGATACGATAAAATAGAAAAAAAAACAGTCATCGGAAGCTCTGTTTTCTATTGGCTCAGTTCGGATGCGTGTAATTGGTCGGTGCAGATCAGTCGACGAAAAAGAAAAAGTCTTTTGAACCTTCCAGTTTTATTGGTTCGGTCCAGACTCCATTGATTGGTCCGTACACGTGACTCGATGTAAAAAGAAAAGCCGAATGAGAACTTTGGTTCGCTCTTATATTCTCAACTTGCAACGATACAACAACAAACAATATTTGGTTTAGCTATATTTGGTTTAGCAATATTTGGTTGGCTTAGAGCTACGTTGATAATTGCCAACGCCGGTTTCGAAAAATGACAATACTGCAGCAAACTACTGATAACGCTCGGTAATTGCAAGTTACGCAAATTGCAGTCGGCCTCGATGAACCGTAGAGGTGCGATCCTGTTGCACGATAATGATGCCTCATTCGGTGCATACAACAGCGGCAATGATGCACGAATTAAAATCTGAAGCAAATCCACCTACTGGTCTTGTCTGTATATTTTTTTCTGTTTATTTAGCAGTACAGTTTAATCCACTTCTGCGTTTTGATAACTGAAATCTGATTTCAGTAATTTCACAGTAAAACTTGGCGAACACTTCAATAAACATGTCTTTCTACTTCTCATAATGCGCAATATTACAAATTAGTAATTTTTCATTTTTCTCAGAACTATTCTCATCTTTTCCTAAAAATACTGTTACATGAAATGCACAATTTTTCAAAATATACGTACCACAACTTCACTTGAAAAGCTTCAAATAAATTCTTTCGATGCAAGGAGGTGTCAATAATATTTGTCTTTAGAGTTACGTGGTCTTAAAAAAAAAATTAGAAGTGATTCGTTGAAAGGTATGTCCACAATTTAATTATTAATATTGTTTTACTTTTTCTTGAGGGGAGTAGGCATTTTGGAGGCAACCGAATCGTTAAATTATATCGGAAGAAAACTGCAATTCTTTAGGATCGTATCCTGCTGATTATAGTTGTGCCATGGTTTCGGGAACACCCTGTAGAACGCGACCACGTTTTATCGCCACCTGTTTCCATTTAATTTCGCTTCTGTAACGCGAACTGTTTGATAATTTGCAGTGCGGTGGAATTATTTAGATCGAGGCCCCATTTGCTCCATCGAGCAATTCGAAACGGACTACAGCCCTGCTTCATGTGTTATAATCCTTTTCCGATTACTTCCGCTAACGGCTACAGCCGTTTTCGCGCGGAATGTAAACCTCTTCCGCGTGTTTCGAAACCGTTTCGAGTGAAATATTATTCCCGAAGAGAGAATTTAACCGTTTGCACTCGAGCGGCGTCGGTACGGCGGCCGCCATATTTGAATCGGATTCAAAATCAAAGAACTTTCGATAGAAATGAGGTAGAGTGATGAAATTTTTTTTTAATTAAAGCTGAAACTTTATAGAATCCGAGAAAAATAAGGAGGTTACGGTACGAACGTTTTCTAACCTTGGGAAAATTCGTGAAAGGTTAATGTCTCTCTAAAGTACCAATACCGCAGTTTTTTCGAGAGAATGTCGCTAAAAATTGAGCACATTCGAATACCACCGGAACGTTAATGAGAAATATGTTTTCATTCGTCTCATTTAAATTTGTTACGTCCGAATGCGGATGCACGTGCAACATCAACTTTCGGAAAACTAATATCCAACGGTCAACGTCACATTAAAGCTCATTCCATTTTTCTAACTTATTCTACAATTCTTGTGTACGCGTTCGTCATAATTTGAAAATGTGATTGAATCGTAACTAATGAAAAACGCAATTTATTTATATTATTTATTCCACCTAGAGTACAGTTAACTACTTATTGAACGTAACTTTAAAACATTTTATATGAAATTTTCTGTCTCTTTGTCCACCTATTTTACGATTCTAATCTATTGTTCGTCGTTTGCAACGGCGTTGGTTACCGCGTCGGTTGTTTGGTACAGCAGCGTTAAATTAGCGATGTTTATGGAGATGTATTGAAGGTCAACAAGTGTCAACGTTGGTTCAGAAGGTTTGCTGCCGGTAATTACGATAAACATAACACGACGCTGCGCTAGCAAGACCCGTGTTGTTCACAAATTAGGGGTACCCATAAGTAATCAATTATTTGCAAAGAATTTCTTTTGCCTTTAGTTTTGTACCGATCGTTCAACAAGAAACACGTATTCTTTTACAGTTTTCGGTAAAGCAGCCTGTCTTCAAAAATTCCAATAATTTTTTTTACAACCTTGTAATAAAATGGCGGCGTCCATACCTTCTGAGGATCATATTCGTCATTGCATACTTTTTCATTTTCATGCGGGATTTCATGCAACGGTGACAACAAAGAAAATTTGCGATGTTTATGGAGATGTATCGAAGGTCAACAAGTGTCAACGTTGGTTCAGAAGGTTTGCTGCTGGTGATTACGATCTCTCTAACAGGCCTCGAAGTGGACGACCAGTTCAATTTGATAATGTCACCCTAAAATCCCTAGTGGAAGCTGATCCAAAATTAAGTATATAAGAATTATCGAGAAGCCTTGGGTTCACATGATCAACTATACAAAAGCGCCTACACGAAATGGGAAAGGCATATAGGCAAGGAATATGGACACCGCATTAATTATCCGAGACCAACAAGAATATTCGTCGATCAATTTGCACTGCATTGCTATCCAGATTTCGTAGAGATCCATTTCTTAGCAGAATCGTTACCGGAGATGAAAAATGGTTTCCTCATGATAACATAAAGCGCTCCAAGCAATGGCTTTCTGCAAATCAAACCGCAATATCAACCCCTAAACCTAGCGTATCACTTGGAAAGGTTTTACTGTGCATTTGGTGGGACTGTCGTGGCATAATTCACTTTGAGTTGTTGAAACCTGGAGAAAATGTTACTGCCGAGTTGTATTGTCAGCAATTACAACGGCTGTATACGGAACTATTGAAAAAGAGGGCATCTTTAGTCCACAGAATAGGAGTAATACTGCAAATTGAAAATTCCCGGCCCCGTACAGCGAAACTCACTCAGGAAGAAATCAAAGAATTGCAATGGGAAGTTTTACCGAACCCCCCGTACCCACCGGATATTGCTCCCTCTGACTATCATCTTTTCAGACCTCTGGGGCATTATTTAAGAAATAAAACATTCTCCTCTGTAGAAGATGCAACCTTGGATTTCTATATGAAGGGGACTGAATATTTGCAGGAAAGATGGCAAACTAATAATGGAGATTACGTAATAAATTAAGAAATACACTCCGCGACAAAAAGATAGCACATTATCCAATTCTGTTAATTCTCAAACATAAAATTGTTTCTTCGCGTAATAAATGCGTTCAAACATATTGAAGTAATTGGTTATTCTTATTTCGCAGTATACAGGTCACAAACAATGTAATGTACTACTTGAAAAGCTAAATACCATTTATCATAATATGCTATCTTTTTTGCCGGGGAGTGTAAAAACTTGAATTTACTACAAAGTTTGTTTTAGATTTCAAAATAATTGATTACTAATAGGCTCCCCTAATAAAAGCCTTGTCTCTGTGTTTTCTTTTGACTTTCTTTCGACAGGTAAAACACAGATCTATTTATTTATTTGTTGCTTTAAACCAAGTGGTTTATATAGCAAGTAGAGTGTTATTACATTTGGCTTACAACTAAATAGGTTTACATTGTTTCTAAATTCTAACGGAACATTGTTTAAGGAAATTATAAGATCTATGCGTTTATTGAAAATTTGCAGGGAAGATGGCAATCTGTCCTTGATATCGATGGAAATTATATAATAAATTAAGAAATGAAAACCTGAATTTACTACAAAGTTTGTTTTAGACTTCAAAATAATTGATACTTATTGGCTCCCGTAATAAAAACCTTGTCTCTGTGTTTCCTTTCGACTTTCTAGCGACAGTTAAAACAGAGATCGATAAGTTCGATGGTGTAGTGGAGCGGAGGAGGAAGCCGTAAGATACCCGTGAGAATGGTATCGATCCTGTTAAATCAAATCGTATAAAACGGGACGGTTCGGGGGTGGGGGTGGGGGTGGCGGCACGCGAGTTTAATAACCGCCGTCGAAAGAGCTCGAAATTCCCAGATCGGTGACTATCTTCTCTTTGCTATCCGTTTCAATTAAAGTCGAACCTGTGAGTGTGAAACGAAAAAGCTAGTAGGTATGGTTCAAAGACAGAGAGAGGAAGCTCGGACAATTTACTAGTTTGCTACATACAAATTAAAGTCTCCCCCCACCCAGCACCGTTTCCCCTTTCGATTTGACATTCATTGAACGTTTCTCCTCTGCAACCACCTTTTTGAAACGTCTTCCGGTTCCATTCGGTTGCGCGCCGAGCAAAAATAGTTGCTTCTCAATTCCCTTTGTTCTGCCCTTCCCCAGAACTTAATGCTCGAATAACGCTCATTTGGCAGCCCTCTGTCGCTGTCGATAAAATTATTGTCAGCTTATCAGCGTGTTGGTTCGATAAATGTTTGCCCGTTTCTATCGATTTTATGCCAATCGTCCTGCCACAGCCACATTGTAAACATCCGTGTAAGTTTATCAGGTGATCGCAGATGATACGCAAATAGCAGAATCAAATAAAAATACGTTTGCTTTTCGGAAATATGACTGGCTCGAAAATAAGATCAAACGCAATGCTGATACACCGATATGGCCAATAAAACGGAACCCTTTGCTAAAACAGATTTTCTGTCGAGCTCTCGGGCAACGATAATTCCACGTTTCAATTTATAATAACACGAAATTCATTCGACGAAGTGTTTGATAAAGTTGTTCGGATGGAGTTACACGTTATCGAACGAGGCAGCACGGTTTTTCCGAATTGCAAGTATTTTATATATCCGTACTTCAGATTCGATTGTCAGACACAAATGGAATTTGCAACGAAACATCGCAAACAACACGAACCCTTCGATCGAACCTGTTCCATCATTATGTAAACAATAACATACACGAATTCGATTAGTTCCTTCGTTCTTGACGATTTTAATTTCTACAGGAACGATTCAAATCAAATTCATGCAGTGACTAGGAATTGTACATGTAGACTCGCATGATTATAAGTCAATAGTAAGTTGCTCGAATCTGCAGCGTTATTTCGTTTCGCTCATTCTGCTTGAGTAAAACTAAGTTCACACGTGTGACGCAATTTCCATTTTTGAATTGTTTAGCGCAAGTGCCAATAAAAGCCAATCCCGTAGTGAAATATTTTACGATGGAATATTTCACGAACATTTATTGAAGAATTTTTGATTGAAAACGTTATTGAACTGGAACATATAAATTAAATCGATCGGGCCCTTTGTTGTCGAAGCAAGGGCGGAAAGGCACATGGAAACGCTGCAATTCTGTCCAAAGCCAGCGAGTTGTGTCGAAAGATTTTCGAATTTATTTACAAGAATAGAGTTTATTTTAGACTCGTCTCGAGTAATATTTAAAAGAAAATACAGCGGCTCAATTAATCGATCGCACCTATATTTAATTAGAGTAAATAGCATAGACTCTTCTTTTTAACAGTTTTCATTGTTGAAGATCCATTATTTTGAAACCCGTGTAAGCGACCCTTGTGATCTAGATTATTAGAAAAGTCTGAGTATGCAACTATTGTACTTTTTCAGGTCCACTATGCGTATCAAATTTTCAATGGATTTATTTATTACAGTCAAGCCTGTGTTTTTGTACTGTTTTGGACTACTAGTATTGAATGATGTGAATTATGTGCATTTTGAAAATTTCTCCGTGTTTAAAATGAGAAATTAAATTTTTTAAAATGTTTTTCAATTTAATTATTTATTTCCTTTGGAAAGCACTTTCTCGCTATTTCGTGAATCTTTGACATATTTTGAGACTTTTCTTCTGCGGTCCCTCTCCACCGCATAAAAAGAATTTTCTATAACATGTAAAAAAATTATTTGTTATAGCTATTTCTGAAGTTTCTCAATATTCTTTTTTGTGCGGTTTCTGTTACGCTGCCCCTATTTACCGCACAAAAACAGTTCTGACTGCATTCGAATATTGACACAATAACTATCCAAAATACAAGTTAACTGTTGCAAAGAAGTTCGCGCTCGATTGACAAACAATGTACAAGTACCGTGAATTCTCTCGATATATGTCAATAACACGGGTCCTGCCTGCGTCGTGTATCGTCCAGGAGACATAACCGAAGCCGTGTTATGTTTACACTCCTCGAGGTATACTCCGCGGTAGTGGGGATGATTCCGCGACGTTTATCATCCAGGCCTTGGCGACATATATAGAGAAATCAGTGTAGTTATGTTTCAAAAATAAGTTTCTGAATATTTCTTTTTTCGTGCGGTTTCTTTCATGCGGTCCCCATTTACCGCACGAAAACTGGTTTGACTGTAGATTTATTTATTTTTAAATCCCTGGAAACTACCCAACGAACAAAAATGAAATACCAGCTGTATACCAACGGTCACGGAACGTAAGAAACAAAAAGAGAATCAATAATTTCCAACTACAGACGAAGGGAAAGGACGCGGGTAGCGTTTCCGGTGCGGAGGAGGGGTGAAGGTTAGGGGGTGGGAGGGGGTGCAGCAGCGGTAAATTGAGCCGAGACCGTATTGCTGAAAACAGGGACGAATTGACTTAGCTATTGGTCGATTTTCCGATCAGCGTGTGTTTCAGAAATGCGCATATCACGACATCACAGTGCGGACAAGTCGGCGCATCTCACTACATTTTTATTTGACGATGCAACAAAAATTTCCTTTGGCAGAACTGCATATTAGCAGGAAATGCATATTATTATTCATTTAAAAATCATTTAACAATTTTTTTTATGCATAAAAATAATTTTTCTTTTCTTCAACTTATTAATTTTATTGTTAAATTTAATTTTTTGTGTCTGATTACCATTGCATATGCATTAGTAAGCAAATTTAGATTTTTGTAAAAAAATTTAGCCATGGAAGCACTCTCTAAAGTGCCAAAAATCGAAAAAATGTTATATTAACTGTAAATGAGTGTGCAATAATAATTCTGTGTACATATACATTAACAACCAAACCACGAGAAGTGTCGAAAACAGCCCATTTGTCCACACTGTGATGCGTTGTTAATTTTTAATAATAAATGTCTTTCTCTAAAAATTATTTTTCTTTCGTTAAAATTATTAACTATAGTGGCAAATATAATTGTCTGCAAAGAATTTCCTCTACATATACATTAACAAACCACGAGAACTGCCGAAAACAGTCCATTTGTCCGCACTGTGATGCGTTGTTAATTTTTAATAATAAATGTCTTTCTCTAAAAATGATTTTTCTTTCGTTAAAATTATTAACTATACTGGTAAATATAATTGTCTGCAAAGAATTTCCTCTACATATATAATACATTAACAAACCACGAGAACTGCCGAAAACAGCCCATTTGTCCGCACTGTGCGACGACGCGATGGCACCAGCGTACGAATCACTTTCCTTTTGTTTTCCGCAGGTTCCCGCATGGAGTACGAGTGCTCGAGTATCGACTATTTTCCAAACGAGGAGTACAGTCCGGACCCGAGCGATTCAACCATGGCAATACCATGTGAGTACCGTGAAAAACGCGCGACGGAGACAGGTGGAATGAGAAACGTGTGCCTTTGAAGGAGGTTGATTAGGTGTCCTCTGCCTGGCACCGAGCTCGAGTGTGACACGCCCGTAAAATATTCGGCGGGAAAATGCTTTCAGCCGAGAGAATATACCCTCCCCATGATAAACTGGATCCGACAATTTGTCTATCCCCGATTTCTCCCTCCTCCCCCCCCCCCCCGAACCAACCCCCTCGCGAGCGACCCATCATTCTGCCGGCATGTTCGGTCGACCGAAAGGAGAATCCAAATGACACGGAGTTACAGAAAATTCCTGTTTGAATGTAACTGCCGAGAATATGCCAATACCACCTTCGAGCGTTGAGATCCTCGTTCTTTTCTTCTTTTTCTTTTTTTTTTTTCTTGTTGTTGTCGAACTGGCTGCATCATTTTATTCCGCATTTTTAAGAGTTATCCATGCACGTGGAATGGGTTCGTAAATCAAGCTTAAAGTTATTTCATATGTAAATAGTTAATGACATATGTCAAGTAAGGTCTCTGCATATTAAAATAGGTATTCTTCTACTCCCACTAATAGACGCTTTTAAAAATCATATAATTTTGTTAACGTTGGACCACACAACTTGGATTTCCTTAAGAAGTTAGCAGAATTGAAAATTTTGCTCAAATTGCAATTGGTCGAAATTACAGAGAAAGTACTGAAATTTGTATTTTGCAACTTTTCTATGCGGGGCTTATATTGAAAATTTGAAAAGTTGATATTAAAAATTTCAAAAGAAGAGGCCAAAATTCTGCGACTTTTACCCTTAAGTTGTCATCATTAAACTAACGCATCTCATTGCAACGTTGACCGATTTAGATGAAATATTCTTTGTACTTTTTAAATTTTTAACATAAGCCCCGCATAGAAAAGTTGCAAAATACAACTTTTAGTACTTTCTCTGCAATTTCGACCAATTGTAATTTCAATCAAACATTTTTTTTTCACGTTATGTAGGAAACCAATTATTCTAACTTCTCAAAAAAATTCAAGTAGTGTAGTCTAACATTGACAAACTTATGCGATTATGAAGCCTCCTTTCATTGAGGTTACGCTTTTTATATTATTAATTAAAATACTACAAAATCTCTCCTTGATCATCATCACCTCTTACTGGTTAATAAAAAAACGGCGTAAATCTGTCTAGAGTTATTGCGAAGCTTGTGTATCTTAAATTATACCATACTGCATTTGTCATTATTAAATGTCAGATTAAACGTGTTAAGAAACGTAAAAAGGTAATCAAATCCTTGTAATTTCCCGGAGTAGTTCGTCCATTTCATTTGCTTAATGAACAACTTACAAAGGTAACATGCATAATCTTTTAGTCTTTGTTGTTTCTACTAACTACGGCTACAGCTATCCTAGTTGAAAAATTACAGTGTTCTAATAACTGGAATTATTTCATGTACAGTTAGTCGAATTATTTACAGTTAGAAAAAAGCAAAAATTTTGAATTTTTTCTGGCCAGTAATCTATATGTTAATTAAAATTAGGCTGCTCCTGAATCCACACTATCTGACCTCATTTTTTTAATTAATACAAAACAGAAAAATTTTCACAGATTATTACAATTCTTCATTTCGAAAACTTATATTATAGTCCGACCATTTTGTTAAAATTTAGTATTGCTTTGTAAGTATACTGGTGGTATTTATTTTCTCATATTTCGTTCAAAATGATTAATATTATCATTCTGTTCTCACTGTGCATCTTTTTAACTCTTTTCATGCAACGCTATTATCATTTGGAAATCATTATGCAAATGTTCGAACTGGGTGAAACAGTAAACAGTAAATAATCCTACGTATTTTAAAATACGCGTAAGTCTTTGAAAACAAAATATTTTATTTGATGCAATAACCAATATGTGGATTTCACCTCGACATATTTTATTTATTGTATTTTACATATTCTTGCGGGAAATAATGGCTCGTATTCAATACATTTACGAGTACAAAATTAATTTCCTAGCGGCAAGGTACATTGCACGCTCATATTGTTTATTAACGAACCGTAGCGGCAACCTGCTGCGTATGCTAGAGTGGTTACAAGTACATAATACAATTTTCAGTGTAACGAAGCAAGAAAACAGTCAATTTTGTCAGAAATACCTTTCACCACCATTATCTAAAACTTGTTTTTTAGTCTTTTTATTGCCCGAAGATAGAAACTCTCAACTAATAACTACTTATAAGCATATTTCACGCCAGACTGTCGGAATAAAATATTTTCTTTTCTCTCTCAGATTGTTAAATGGAATTATTTTAGGATTTAGCTTTGTAAGTTAAGATTATCAGAATTTGAAGTTAAGTTTACATTGTCAGCATAAAAATAAAAAAGTACGATTGTACGATTTTCTTTTCTTTCACAGATTGATAAATGGAATTATTTTAGGATTTAGCTTTTCGGGTTAACATCGACAGAATTTTAAGTTAAGTTTAGAGTGTCAGAATAGAAATAAAAAAATTCGATTTTCTTTTCTGTCTAAGATTGTTAAATGGAATTATTTGATGATTCAGCTTTCTAAGTTAAGATTGCCAGAATTTACAGTTAAGTTTAGATTGTCAAGAATAAAAAAGTTCGATTGTTTCGAGCCAAATAAACTGAAAAATATTCAATAATATTTCTTTCGTCAAATACTTGCAACTTGCCTCCACAAACAGCGTCCATAATGCACAATTAAAATCAAAACGTTTCAACAGAATTTGTACACTGTGCGCTTGAAATTCGCAATATGCTTGACAAGCTTAAAAAGGTATGATCTAATGAACTCAAAATTCGGACTGTGACTGTTGGTCAGATATAAAAAAACGACCCTTTTGCCGTTTACCCCCACTTAGAAACACTCTTAGAGTAACCAATCCCATACTTAAAACTTACTGAAAGTTCATATTTTAGGTTTTGGCCACGTTTTCCGACTTTGGGCCACTGTGCTCCGTGTTGAAAACTTTTGGAAGTTTGCTGCAGGTGTGCTCGGGACAGTAGTGTAGTAAAAATCAATTACGTCTGAGGGGCGCGCGAACTATTGTCACATTGGGTTTCTCTCATCAGGGTCCTCTCGCATTTCCATAAATAATGACCTCCGCGTACCGAAGCCGCGAGACAAAAGAGGAGAAAAAGAATAATGAATTCGGCCCGAAAGTTTTCCCATTCCCCGGGGCTTTCATACCTATATTTTTTACGCAGATGCAGTTACCAAGTCGGCGATGTTCTTCTTCGCTGCAACATCGCTGCTGGTGGTGGCCGAAGTTTGTTACTTCACTGCCCACGTTACTCACCCGAGACACAGACTCTGCGTCTTTGTCGCCGGCGTGGTCTTCATAGTTTCCGGTGAGTAATAAACCACACCGGCCCTGCATTATATACGGCGCAGTTCGCCTACACGCCTATCTAAAATGATACCACCGTTCTCTGCCCGGCTACAAAGAAGATTCACGGGCCGACGGGCCGTGATTCCAGCAACGATCGAGATGAAATTTGTGTTTCGACGGGAGACCCGAAAGAACCGTAAAAAGAAACCGGAATGAATCGCTCGGCGAAACTTTCTACCCCCACCCCCGGGCGGTTACTTTAAAGAAGCCATTAAAGATTTAACAAGTTTCATTTAGTGGCTCTCGGCTTGCCCCCGGATAATTTAGTTTATCTCGTTGCGACGACGGATACTCGTTTGTTGTCGCAAACACTTTAATGCGGATTCTCGTTTATAATCAGAGTTGTGCGGAATTACAATTGAATTACTTCGGGAATTATAATTACATTGTGACTCGATCGTATTATAATTTATAATTCAGATCTTCATTTCATTGAATTATGATGCAATTCGTAATTGCAATCGGAGTACAATTACTAAATGCTTTGTAATTGAATCACATTGATTACGAATGACGATCAGACTTACGATTGGATTACTCCAGGAATTATAATTACAATGTAATTGAATCACATTGTAATTCAATAATATTGTAATTTATAATTCAGATATTCGTTCAATTAAATTACAATTCGTAATTGCAGTCGGTGTACAATTGCAAAATACTTTGTAATTGAATTACATTGATTACGAATTACGATTAGACTTGTGCAGATTTACAGTTGAATTACTCCGGGAATTATAATTACAAAGTAATTGAGTCACATTGTAATTCAATAATATTGTAATTTATAATTCAGATATTCGTTCAATTAAATTACAATTCGTAATTGCAGTCGGTGTACAATTGCAAAATACTTTGTAATTGAATTACATTGATTACAGATTATGATCAGAGTTGTACGGAATTACAATTGAATTCCAGGAATTATAATTAAAAAGTAATTGAGTCACATTTTGATTCAATAATATTGTAATTTATAAGTCAGATCTTTGTTCAATAAAATTACAATGCAATTCGTAATTGCAATCGGAGTACAATTACAAAATACTCCGCAATTGCACTACATCAATTACGAATTACGATGTGATTGAATCAAAATTAAAAATTAAAGAACAATAAAGTAATAGGTAATAAGAGGTCGAAAAATCCCTGTGAATGTTTCAAACAGAAGGAATTTATCATTCAATTGTACAATTGAATTACAACGTGGCAGAATTAGCACAACTCTGTTTACGAATTCATTCGAACGCCCGCAGTTTTATTATTTATTCAGAACACCAGAATTTTTATTCAATCGTGTAGCGTTAATCTACCGTCTGATGAATTGTTTACTTGCGGAGCCTGTGGTTGAAAGCTTCTACTCACGTGGTTCCACAATTAAGTAATATTTCAGCGACGCGACAGTACGCTCGATCCATGTTTTATTTAATTTTTAGGCGTAATGGAGAGATTTGTTTACTCGGAAAGCACGGAAAAATTTATGAAGCTGAAAAATCGATGAAACACTTTTATCTCGACCGTTGCGAATCGAATATTGCGCGGCACGGCGAAACGGCTGTGGGAAAGGGGGATTAAAGTTTAAACAATCGCATTACGGTTAGCCAATCGATTGTTATTATATCGATCAGTCACCGTGAAATTGTCGCTGGAACTGTGGCAGAGAGATAAGGCTCGGCTTATTAAATCGGTTTCCCTTTCAGGTTTGTTAATGCTGGTGGGAATGGTGATGTACATATCTGTGTTCAAAGCTGAAGTCGGTAGTAAACTTAGACCAAGGTCGTCGTTTCAGGTCAGTCAAATGTGACTCTCTAGACCTTTCAATATTTTTGTTATCTTATCGAGTTCCACGAAAAGTTCTATTTCATCCTCAATTTCCTCGAGCTCTTTGCTTTAAGACGTTAACTACATTGTTAAAACTAATAAAATCGTGGGCAAGGGACCCAATTACTGTGGGAGTACCAATCACTGTGCCTATATCAATTATACCAATTTTTAGAGCCTGATGAATATTTAAAAAGAGATACATATATAACTGATTGTAACACTAGAACGACCGGAGCAGTCAAAATGACTGGTTCCTAATTTTTTCTTTTACAATTATTGAAATTGTAAAACTGTTTCCATCAGAAATTTTTCAATGAACCTCTTCATTGAAGCTCATATTACAATAAAAGTTGTGTAAAGTCTGAATGGGCACAGTCTTGTCACTGTTACAAAACAATATACGTCAGCCGCATTTATTGCTCGGTCGTTCTAGTGTTAATGGAAAAACTGTAATACCTCTTTTGTAACATTCATTCTGCTTTAAAAGTGAGTATAATCAATACAGGCACGGTAATTGGTTCCCTTACCCTGGCTCAGGACAAATTAAGCACAACGTGAAAATCCCAATTGGAGTATTTTTCAAAACTTAACCTTCACTTTATCTACTAATTCACAATCATTTTATTTCGCAGAAGACTTGTTTGAAAAATTCGCAGTTCATTATTTATATTGGTTGAAGCAAAACTGTTGAACGGATTCGCTGAACGTTGAAAGTAACGTAAATTATTTTCGAAGCTTTTATAGAATGTAATGGAATTTTTCGCGGGATTTCGCGGTATCGGACAGAGTTTGCTTTCGATTAAATCTGAAATTGCATATTTTGGTATTGATTTTTCGGAAAGTTCGAAAATTCTGGTGCTTTCGGCGAACACGATGAAAACTCTGAATCTCATATTTTGTTCGGTGGCGCGGATTACTTCTTATCTGTATCGCGCTTGTACGAATGAATATCTTCGTAGCAATCTTGCGATTTCAGGGACCACCCTTTACCTACAGGTACGGATTCTCATTTTTGCTGTACGTGAGTGGCTTCATCACGACCGAGGTCGCTGGCACTTACGCCATTTTCTTGTATATTTCCTGGCACCAGAGAGAACTGGTACGAAGAGATTCCAGGAGGAAAAATTACGGGGTTGGTAGTATTAGCTTCTTTTCCACGACTTCCGCGAATACGCTCCGCGACAAAGAGATAGCACATTATCTAACTCTGTTAATTCTCGCAAATGTAATCGAATAACAACAGCTCCCGTATTATACAGGGTGGGGCAATAACTACGTCCAGGTTGAATATTGCCGTTACTTAAATAATATGAAAAAATGTTATATATAAAATTTACACGGTATAGAGGGGGACATGTTGTGACAAAAACATTTTCTGCGTGGGTGAAGGCATAGAGTGTATTTCAAGGTCAACTCTATTTCTTTAAATGGAATGCTATGCTTCCTTTTTATCACGATTTCATAGCCAGTGTTGAGACGAATTCAGCGAGTCATCATTGAAGGTCATGCAAGGTGCAATTTCCTTACACATTCTCCCATAAAATTGTTTCTTCACGTTATAAATGGGTTAAAACATATTGAAGTAATTCGTTATATAATGTACTACTTGAAAAGCTAAATACCATTTGTCTCTATAATGTGCTATCTTTTTGTCGCGGAGTGTAGGCGACCCCCACCCCACGCCCTTTCGGAACTTGGACAGAATTAACATCCGCTTAAGAAATAATCGTTACGCGAATTGGAAATCGTTAGCCTTTATTGGACGAAGTATCGCAGCGGAGAAAGTACAATAATTTCCGGCATCGGGGCCGGATTCTCGCGGGCCGGGGTTTCGTTCAACTATAACAAACTAAATAGATTCAACTTTTACCCGCCATTGTTCTGGATCCCCGAATTTCGTGTACAAAATTCGCCTCCTCTGTTTGAAGGTTGTGGAACATTCCCGTACTTTCGCCGTCTCTCTGAAATTTCATTTAACACGTTTTAAACAGTTTTTAAACCAGACGAGGAACAATGCCCTATTAAAATGTTTTAAGGTTTAACTGATAACACGGCACGGTGATTCAAATACGAATAATGGCGGCGAGTACAATTTGAAATTTTTCATTGTTCGACGTTTTTGAGAAAGAAAGAGAATGGTAAAGTAATTCGATGTAATTCATGTAATAAATGCGCAAGAGATACAACGTTACGGTCAAAACGTGAAATCATTTTAATAACGAGTTAGTGGTTTTTAATATTTATTTAAACTACAGGTATCGGTATGCCCACTGTTTATTTAAAATCACCGTTTCAAGTAGTGCTTTTGCGTTTTACTGTGATTCCAAACCAAAATTGGTGTGTAACTCTTTCTTCCAGTAACTGGGGTAAGGGACTCAATTACCGCGGAGGTACCAATCACTGTGCCTGTATTAATTACTCTAATTTTTAGAGCACAATGGATACTAAAATAGAGATATTAAATTTCTTCCATTAAACTCTGTTAATATGTCATATATCTTTCTTTAATATTCATTATGCTTTCAAAACAAATATAATTATTATAGGCACAGCAATTGGTACCCCCGCAGTAAATGGGTCCCCAAGCCTATAGTGTTCATTTTACTATCAAATTCAACCCATACCGATTTTTAATACGAGTAAAATCTAGCAGATTAAATGTTAAATATTTTGAACAGTAATAATTCTAGTTAAAATATTTACAAGTTCATTTTACTGTCAAATTCAACCCATACCGATTTTTAATACGAGTAAAATCCAGCAGATTAAATGTTAAATATTTTGAAAAGTAATAATTCTAGTTAAAATATGTACAAGTAATTAACATTGTAATTTCCAAGTAAAAACACATTATCGATTAAACCTTTCAACTTGGGGTGTATAAACTGCAACAGTTGTACATCTTTGTAAACCAGTTCGGTTTAATTTCAAACCGGTTCGTTGTTCGAGATCGACTCGAATCTCGATTTACAGATCATTAATATTTATGTGAATCGTCTGGCGAGGACACGATGGTTCAGCGGGAATGAATATATATTTTTTTTTGGTTCGGCGAGAAGGGTCTTGAAATATACACCGATAATTTGAAACTTTCCGCGATCCAACTTTTCATTTGTATTCAGAGGAACTTTCGCCCTAAGAGATTTATCTTTTTCTTTTTAATAATTCCGCGCGCTCGTCAGTCGCGCCTCGCGAATCCCCGGGATTTCGAAAAGTTTTAAAGGAGATAAGTTGCTCCGTGAAAAATTCAGGCGCAATCTCGGGGTTCCCAGGGTAAAATAAAACCCCTATGTAAATAAACTTCTGGCTTAGTCGAGTATCCAGGTGGTTAAGTCTTCCGCGTACGAAGCGCAAATTTGAACGTGAAGTTTACCTTTACGTTCCAAGTTTACGAACAACTTCTATCATTCCCGAGTGTTACACGAAATATGCTGCGGCAATTACGCTCCTTAAAATTCATTTTCGCATTTATAAAATACGTTTCAACGTTCTTTCCATTAATTCCGTATTAGAGCAGTGTCACGTCCGGTGGTTCGATCGCTCATGAATAAGACAAAGAAAACTTCAAATAAAGAATTATTATGAACTATTGTTCAAAACCAATAATGCCACGTGCGGGGAGAGAAGAATAAATAAGATTAAGATAGGCGTTAAAATTTCTAGGTAGTTAGATAGCGTACAAAACAATTCTAAAATTTATCTTAGTACGAGAGACGCAGCAAAGATCGGTTACACCTTGAAAATAAAGAAAAAGGCTGTCCAGTTATACTAAGCTGCAAGAAAGGATGCTGACTTCATGGTAGGAGTGACACGACACATTATCTAGAAAATATCAAGCAGAATAGAGGATTAAATTACAAAGTAGAGACTCTTAAATCAACATCCTATTGAAACAATGGACTGTCCATCTTATAAAAGGGATCCAATCCTTCAAAGATCGAAAAATTTCAATTTTCTAACTCCATTTGCTGCTTTGATAATTGCTTTAATGCTTCTCGGCATATTTTTGACACATTTTTGATGTTGGAATTTTTCCGTGCTTGCAGATTCTATTTAATAAAGATTGCACATGTAATAAAAATGTGTTGTATAACGTAAATTACCATTTGAAAGGAAAGGAAACTAATTGACGAACGCAGTATAATATGAATTGCATATAACACGATTTTACTTGTCACATTTTAACAATAAACCTATACATTCGGTTGTGTTAATTGATAAAACTGATAATTCTACAGGTGTACAAATTTTATTTGAATTTTCAATAGAGCTTCGTAACACCGGAAAGATACTTTTCACTTTTGACACGCAACTCGAAAGGCAGACAAAACAAATTCGATATATTGAGGTTTTATAATTCGCGGACTCCCTGCAAAGAGAAATTGCGAATGTAGCGAGCACGAGCACGTAAAAGCCCGTCCAATTATGAAATTGTATGCAGTCACTGTGTAGTCGTGAGAAGCACAATACGAATACAGTTTTTTTCGAGGATTCCGATCGATCGTATTAAATCAAAGTCAAATTAAAGTGCGCGAAGAAGCAATTTTCTCAATCTGTGTTAATCCAGAGTCGTGTAAACAAAGTTTGTGTAAAACCAGAATTCGGCTTGCAAACAGATACAGCATTTCAAGAATGACAGATTACTTCAAATTGATGTGCAAAGAGCAACACAATGATACGAGAACAAAAATTAATACAATTTTTACTTTATTACGTAAAAATATATTACTGTCAGCGAAAGAAATTTTTCGTTTGTTCCTAAAATCACCTATAAAAACATAAACTTGCATATAGATCAACCGATAATATTTATTTATAGCTTCACTGTAAAAATACACAAACCATAGGAATTCTAAAAATTTTTAAAACTCTTTGGCGTACTTACAAATAAAATAATTGGTTAGCAACGGATAGGGAACTTCCGTAAATAATGAATGATAAATAATTTCCGTGTCATTCTGTAAAATAATTATTAACAGATCTTGAGTAAAAAGATTCACAAACTATAGGAATTCTAAAAACTTTTAAAACTCTTTGGAGCATTTACAAATAAAATAATTGGTTAGCAACGGACAGGGAAGTTCCGTAAATAATTTCCGCGCCGTTCTGTGAATTACATGAAAAGAATGAAGAAGCAACGCGAAGATTATTCTGTCCAAGTTCCTCGCTCTGTTTAATTAACTTTTTATCGGGACCCTCGTCTGCGTATGTTCCGAGTCGGCGTGCGCGGCACGCGTTAGCGAGCGTTAAGTAAATTCCGGTACTGGCGAATCAGCGTGAAGCAACTAGCCTTAAATTGCATTTAACCGGTAAACAGACACCGGATGAAAACGAAACGCGAAGCAGAAACGAGTGTTGGCTCTCGGTCTCCAAGCACTCGAGATCTCATTCGCGCAATGCCATAGCACTCTGAAACAAGTGACACTCTTGACTTGTCGTCCCTAGGTGGTTTTCGCCGCGCATCGCGACGATTTAAAGTATCGGCTCTCTTTCGGACGGACTTTCACACTTTGGCACTCTCGAACGCTTCAACGCGCAAGCGTATACTCGTATACTAAAACGTACATGCAAACGTATACTAAATATCGTTCGTATTTACAGTAATATCGGAAAAATTCAGAGGACAAAGTAACATTGCAGGCAATATAATGGTGAAGACAACATTTTTTGCTTAGACAAGGTTACTCTAGTATTTTCCATTAATTTTTGTAGTTCCAATAATTGTAAAATACAGAACTGGTTATTTTGACCGTGGTAGGTTAGTGTCAATGTTCTGTGAAGGAATTTTTATAGATTTAAACATTGTAAAATATGAAACCGGTCAGTTTGACCGTGCTAGGTTCAGTGTCAATTTTCTGTGCCATAAGTATTATGTAATTTTGCCAGGGATGAGTACATACAAAATGTACAGGGTGTCCCACATAAAGGGGAACGCGTAAACATCTTTAGTATTTACAGTCCTATCAGAAAACTTCAGATGACAAAGTGACATTGCAGGGGGCAATATAATAGTGAAGACAAAATTTTTTTTGGACAAGGTTACTCTAGTATTTTCCATGAATTTTTGTAGTTCCAATAATTGTAAAATATAGTACTGGTTATTTTTACCGTGCTAGGTTCAGTGTCAATTTTCTGTGAAGGAATTTTTATAGTTTTAAACATTGTAAAATATGAAACCGGTCAGTTTGACCGTGCTAGGTTCAGTGTCAATTTTCTGTGCCAAAATTATTATGTAATTTTGCCAGAGATGAGTACATACAAAATATACAGGATAAAACAACATCGGTGACCTTGAAATTTCATTAAAAAACACGACATAACAATTTTTTTCTTCACCATTATTATTGCCCCCTGCAATAGTGTCACTTTGTCCTCTGAAGTTTTCTGATAGGACTGTAAATACGAAAGATATTTAAGTGTTCCCATTTATGGGGGACACCCTGTATGTTTCTGGCATACATTTTAGAAGACAAAATTATGAGAGCTCAATTTAATTAATTCTTCCGGGAACGGATTTTCAGTGATCAGCTCTCGGGTATTTCCTACTCGAAGGAGTTAGAATCCGTAAACACCTTATCGTCAGTGAACACTGTGTGAATTAATCGGCTAAATTCTATAATATTAGCTTGCGATTATGCAGATGAGGGTTCGTCTATTTTCTTGCACCTCGATTATTTCCAAGAGCATCGTTATCTTTAACACGTTGAATGCCACATCACCCGTGTGTGGGTAACAGAATTATTTGTGCATATTTTGAAATGAATTTTTACGTTGATATATTCATTGTACTAAACTTGATTAGGATCCGCAAGATGCAAGAAAGTTGGAGGATTACTCGGTATCGTACATTTAATATGCACATGTACATTTAATATTTGCAATTTTTATTTCATTAAATAACTCACTCTGATTTTATGGAATTTTTGGGGTTTCTGGTTTGGCGTTCAATGTGTTAAATTGAAGCATTTGAACGACAGTCTTTTTTCAAATCAAAAGGATAAGGATAGTTTATAGTTTAGATAAGAATTAATTAATATGGAATCATATTAGAGCGTTCTTTTATCCAATAATGTCTGTTTTTCAGGGAATGTCCAATCTTCTTTTATCCAGTATCGTCTCTTTTTAGGGAGTGTATCATTTAGACAATCACCACGTGCATCATTCAAATCACTCGACCAATGGTCACAGTGGGTTCCTCTGCGAGAGGCATCAGAAAAGATACTTCTTCGGCAGGGACTCGGTGGATCATGTCGATTTCGACGAATTCTTACCGCCCCCGCCGAATTTGGACTATCATGACTATTCCAGACAGTTTCCTCGAGACCTCACCACTCAAACGGTAACACATACTTTAAATGATGCTTAACACTAAGTTTACGGAGCGCTAAAAATGACTATTTTAAATTGCTTTACGAAAATAACACGATTGTATCTATCAAAATTTGTGGCCATCTTTTTAACAATATATATCCAAAGAAATCAATTTGTTAAATATTTCCTCTTAGATGCATCTTTACAATCTCAATATTAATAAATTAAAAATATTAGAATCCGTCATTTTGACGGCTCCCCTAAAAATCTACTGTTAAATTAACACAGATTTAGAAAAATGGAAGAACATCGTTTACAAGCCCCGTGTAACTTTGAAGCCGCACACCGATATTAATATTAATATCTCTAATTTTATTCTTAACCACAATCTAACTAAAAGTATTCTTGTTCTATTGACCAATGTTGTCCCGTAATTATCTGCAAAATTTTTCTTTCATTTCTTATATGGCCTTGAAGATTGTACACGCACAGAAACAAATTCGTCTCGACATACAGTTTTCGATGAAGAAAACATATGCGGTATTGCAATTTAAAAATCGAAGGCCATTTCGTTTCCCAAAGTACATAGTTACGTAGCTTATGGACAGCAGAACAATCTTTTTCTTGCGTCTACCGTTTACGGGAAGAAAAACGGTGGCTTGTAAATCTCTGAACACCCTGTATATTGTTCAACTAGGTTCGCAATCAGTTTCGAGCTCTCGAAATAAATTTCAGGTGAGCACAACGGCCGACGTGCTGCAGGAAGAGGAAGAAGAGTATAGCCCGAGTGTTCAGCATGAATTCGTGACTTTCGATCTTGATGGACCTCTGCCCCCGCCACCCCCGGTTAGGGGTAGCGAATGGGCTTTCGACACGCTCAGGAAAACGACTCCCGTCTGATATACCGTCAGGTACGCAAAAAACAAAACTATCAAACCCGTTTGACCTCACAGTAAACAATTTTTCTTCTACAGCTTTTATTCTTTGCAGGTTTCTAGTTCGCGAAACGATAAAATCATCCCTTCGTTTCATTACAATACTTCCAATTATTTTCACACAGCAGACATCGATATAGATTCGATTTGATTTATTAACATTTGAAGAAGCTTTACATTGTTGTTGCTTCTCGACTATGTTTTCTAGTATTCGACAGTGACAACAAAATTGCATTTGTTTAGATTTCGTACCAGTCGTGTTTAAATATCTACTTCGATGGAGGAGTCTATTAAAAAATGTTCTCATGAGAACATGTATATAACGCATATTTCATATGTTTTTATATACATGTATATTTATGTACATGTATACAATTTCAATATTTCTAAGAGAAAAAATTAGGAGCAAGTCGTTTTGACTTATCAGGTAGTTCCAGTATTGAAATAAATATGACAGAAGAATTTTCGTTTCTCCAAAATTGTTCGGAGAGGTCAAAATCGTGCGAACGTTGTATCACACTTTCAATCGGACTTTCATAACTTTTATAACAAGAAATTTTCGGAATCACTCGAAAGTCGGAGCTACGTTGTCTTTCCTCACCGTAATCTATAATTAATATAAACAGGCAATGCAACTGTGTACCCGAGCGTGATTAAAGTTAAACTTATGGACGAAACGATCGAGCAGGAAGCCCATGAAGTTCAATATTCACTGCTCGTACGTGGTTGGTTCTGCAAGCACGGAAGTGTGCTCGTGTAATTGTTTCACGTAATTCGCGTTGTTGTTTAAGGGCCTCGATAGTGCGGTCGTTGTACCAACAAATACACGGCAGGCTGTTTCTAATAGAAACAGACAACTTCGGACTGCTCGACTTCTCCGGGGTTTCCGTGGTCTTCGAGAAACTAATTATGATTCTGAAATAATGAAACTAACTTGGGACACTTCAGCCGCGGAATGAGTAACCAGTAAGCCAGTCGAAGACTCTTATCGAGAGGAGCAACAACTCGTTTCCCGAATAAATGAAAGAAGCAGGCACAGATTTTTCAGATCTTTCAGATTTTTCTACAATCGGCTCCAATTTTTGCACCGATTGTACTGGATTAGTAAAATTTTTACGTTAAAACTTTTCACTACTTTGATTAACCCCTTGCGCTACTATTTATTTTGTGATTACAATGACTAGAAATTCTTCATCGTTCGGAATTTCATAGAAAAAGAGAGATAGTTTATATTTACTTTCTGCTTTTCTCCAAAGGATTTATATATATGTAAACTACAACAAAGTAGACTGTCAGCTTTGAACAACTATAACTTCTAAAGTAGGACGAGGTAGGAAGAGATTTTTGTATGATTATTTAAAGGAAGTTGTACCAAACATATTCCTGTTTGTTAGAGCCTGGGATCTTTTGGGGTAAAAAAGATCTCCTCTGACAAACAGATACAATTTTTTAAATCTGTCATGTATCATTCAGCATTATTTTTTAAATATATTATTATTAGTTATCGCTAAAAAAAATATATGGTTTCTTATTGGAAAGGAATGCTCTATATCATGCAAAAAAAAATTGAGAGAAAATATGGAACGAGAAGATGAGGACATCGCAAAGAACTTGAGTAATTTTTCCTGGTGAAATATGCTACTTTCAAAACGTTCAACTTTAAATGATCATAGAAGCTAAAATATGTATTCAATTTCGAAGCAATACAAATTGATTAGTTTTCAATTTAGAACAGTCGACTTTTTGCTCGAATGTCCCTAAATTCCTCGATCCGGACCGCGGTGCTTCGGCGAAGCAAAATTTTTAAAAGCAATTTTCATGTTGGGCCGCAATGAAAACGGATCGACCGGCATTTTCGACCTTTCTGTTTTCTTTCTCTCGTTACTAATCAATCCCTTTGAAACCCCGCGATCGATCCCAGCACGGATCGGCGGGAGGAACGGTTTGTCATTGAGAGTTGTCGGGCGATGCACTAAAATGAATACTTTCTTGCGCAGATACGCCCGGCTGGTGCAAAGCGTCGAGAGCGACGAAGAGGACGAAGCGGAGACCGAGGAGGACCACGATATAGCCGGCGATTAAACAGATCGACTTGCTTTTTAATGAGACCTCGCCCACGCGATCACAAATATTCCATCTTGCACAGGCCCCGCACAAACGCGAACGAGAAGCTTTTGAAACGGTGCCGGAGCGAGGATCGATCGTTCGGATTATCGAATCACGGTTTTTAATAACCGTCGTATCGCGGTCCCCGCAGAAACTGTTCCGCCGACGATAAAACTCCGTTACTCGAGAAATCGGAGAAACAAGTGACGAGATAAGACGCGATCGCGCCGTTAGTGGACATTAGTGCCAAGTGCAGCGACCACGCGCGAATATTTCTCACCGACGAAAACGCGAAAGACGTTCCTCGAAGCTCGCGGAATCGTTCGAACAATGGACGACGAAAGAAAACGTCGTTGCTAACTGCCAGCCTAGATCCTCGATCGCTTTGTTCAAATAAACCGCCCTTCCGGAGTGAAGGGGAACACTGACGAGGACACTCACGCGATGTAAATTGCGTGGAGATTATTTAATGTAGCTAGACAATTTGAAAATTGTGCGGTTTGAGACAGACATTTGTAAATTTATGCAAACGGATCTAACGATTCGATTACCCACTTTTCTGGCAATATTTATATCAAATGATATATGCCCAGAGAAATAAATTTGCTAAATAATTTCTCACGTACGCGTCCCTAGAATCTTAATAATTTGAAATGGAAGGTATTAGAACCCGCCATTTTGACAGGTCCCGTAAACCTAGCGTCAATGCTTCACATTTCACGTTCGGAGCAAATCATTAACCCTTAGCACTCGATTGGTGGCTGTAAGGCACCAATAAAAATTGCTGTATCATTATTCAAAAGATTTTTTAACATTATTAAATTTGTTTGTATTTAATAAATTGCACCATTTTGGTATGTATAACATGGAAAAATATATGCAGAAGGAGAATATTCTAGGTGGGAAAAATTGTTTCGTTCTAGAGTTAAAGGGTTAACCCTTTGCACTCGAAACTGTTTCAACTCCAGGACCCATTATTATGCTTGCGAAGTTTAATTAACTACGGTATAGTCGCTGCTCGAGTGCAAAGGATTAAACGTTACCTCGCAGCAGGAGGAATTTACACGCGGATTGTTGATCGCAATAATGATTTTCGAATTGGCGCAATCGTTTGTACCTCTACTCGTTGCTGGAGCACTGAAAGACTGCCGAACCGGAAACAAATCGAGATTTCGAATCGATTGACCTGCGATTGCGTAAACATTGTACTTAGTGTAGATGATTGTCATGCGTTCAACATTTTAATCTTAATTCTGCGGAGATCGAGAAACTCACAGCATAACGTCGTTTTTGTAAGAGTATGAAGCAAAGAATTCTCGATCGACAGAGATCGTGGAAAGTTCCAGTCGCCAACGTGCTGTCTATAGGATTCAGATTAAAATGCACGTGATCTTTTATTAAAGACTGTATACACCGTCGCGTCGTTAAGCGTCGAGTTGTCCCGTTCGCAATAAACGTCTTCTTATTATTTATTACTCGCGGGACAAGCTGCCGCGTTAATTGAACATCCAATTAAAAGGGAAGCACGTCCACGAGGACGAAAATCTCTCCGATGAAGAAGGAATTGCCAATGATTTAGAAACTAGGACTTAACGATCTATTGTATAACTGTATCATGAACGTGTTCATAGTCAAACTGGTTAAACGAGGTTTTATCGTATTCAGTGTACAGAAAGCATGAAAAACTACCGATGTTACGAATGAGAATTTTTAACGGTAAATAATATTAGTCGATAAGGTTTTTTACTGTAGTCAATTTTCACAAATGAAAGTTTCGATGCTCCTCGATTAATCGTCTGTCAAACTAACAATAAGCGAGGACGTTTCGTTGAAAGTTTGATGGAAGGTGTGTACATAGAGAGAGAGAGAGAGAGAGAGAGAGAGAGAGAGAGAGAGAGAAAATGTTGGAAATCTTCGTTACTAATTTTTGAACTGAAAAGGATCGTGTTGATCTTACTTTTACTCCCGTGTTGAATATTGTTACGACTTTTTTACTCTAACAGCCGTGTGTCATGTTCGGGAGAAGCATTTTTTGTGACAATATATATATATGTATAATTGTAATTGCGACTAGCGCCATTTTTACGACTCCATGTTGCCGTTTTACGTTCGAGAGGCGCGTGTTAAATAGAACATTTCGTCGATCGTGGAAGATCGAAGACGGTCAAAAATCATCGTGTAAGAATAAATGTAAAAACAGAAAAAAAAAAACGATGTTTCAAACTCTTGAATTTTACGTAAAGCATTTGAAATCGAAAAGACTACGATGTTATATAGAATTTTCACGTTTTTTAAAAATTGTTTCAACTCTTTTATATTTATACTGCATGAAAGGTGTTCAATTCTTCGTAGAACTATTTATAGTTTTCATGACTGCCATGACTGATAATATTAAAAAGAAAAGAACCGAGGTATTTGATTGGACTTTACGGAACTTGCCTGTAAATAAATGCGATTATTGCAATGGAATTTACCGTGGAAGACGTGACAAGAAAATTCGTTTTGTATTATACATATAAATATATATATATTTGTAACGCTCAAAATTATAATGATAATGTTAAGATGCCAGGAGTTCGTGGTAGTCTTTGAACGTGAGAATCGCGTGACTTTTGCTCGACGGAGTGCAACAAGAACGGATTACTATAATGAATATAATATTCGCCCACGGACTAGAGAGAAAACGAACGTCTGTCGAAACGTTGGCATTGTTTATGAAAATAATCCATGTTCATTAGCGTACAATTAAAGTTTATTGTTTATGTATTCGATGGTGATAAGCTTGTCCCAACTTTACAATTTGTACAATAAAGTTTCTTCGAAATGAGTAATGCCAATTTCAATATGATACCTATCGTTTAATTATGTTGAATTATGAGAGGGGGAAGAAAAACATATATGTATATGACATTGGAATTTTTATCAGAAATCATCCATATGTTGCTGGTCTGATCACTAGTCATTCTTAACTACTTGATAGATCAAATGTCACTCAAATCAGTTCGTTCGACCATAAATTATACATTTTCGATAATAGGAAAACTCAAATATTTATAACTTTCAGTTATATTCATTCATTCCCTGAATTATTTGATTGATTACACATCATTCTCATATCAGAGAGTAAATGAGAGTGCTCACGCCCAGGATTTTAGTATAGTGCTGCTCCTTAGTCTAATTCTTAGCCTGGACCAGAACCTGATTAATCTTTTTAGCCTGGAGCATAACCTGCATTATCTTTAGCCTGCAACAGAACATACATTATTTTTAGCATGGATCAGAACCCGAAGTGGGGCCCAGGACCCAGAATTTTTACTTGTTAGCCTGTGGCATGAATCAGAACTACCTGCAACTAAACCTTCATGCGACAGTACCATGCATCAGAACCATGCTTCGTGCGACATTACCATAAACAAGAATCAATAGAATTCGATGGAAAATGTGAAACAAATTTTTATTTTTTGATCTTACCAAAGTAGTATGCATAACAGAATTGCGCAAATGATTACAATTACAATGACTTGAAATCCAATAAACAGGGTGTTTCATTTATATAAAAGAATTGAAATGCCTCGTGAAATACCTCACCTGTTAAAAAATATGTATTGTGTAAAATTATGTAAGTATGTGGTCCAAGCTTCTCGTGGATCTAGTTGCAACATTTATTGTTCGTCAGCGTAGAGGGCGTAAGAAATCTAGTTGTTGTTAACGATGTCGGTATTTCAGATCGTGGGTCACGAAACCCTATATGGTGATTGGTCTACTCCTATACCCCGTCTGTGCTGTCATATCCTCTCTGCTATTACCGATGGATCACACTAATTGACTAGTGGTTTCGATATTCTGCGATGGATGTCGCGACCAGCTCTCGGTGTGATAAGTCTGCGAAGTGACCTTATCTGTCGACGATGTGTGGCTAACAGTTCGAGAATTTTTCCAGAGATGGCGCCATTAAGGGGGCCGGCTAGCATTTGTCCTTGATTGTCACGTTATGCTACGCTGTGCCTTTTTTCTAGACATTTTACGTCTTAAATAAGTAAGTAATCAATTAAAAATGCATACCACCGTGTTTGTACATGTCTTTTTTACGTCTGCATGGAGCCTTTTTTTCGATACGAACACTAAATCTCTCGAAATTAGGAGAATTTCTCAGCGGCAGCGATCTTATGACGTCATACTTGCTTCAGAATTCGAATTTTCTGCCGAATATTACAAATTACTCCACGATCAGGTAGAAATTCCAAATTTGGGCTCCATACGGACATAGATTGGACTTTTAGGAAACACAATTGACCACTTCTAAACTGCTCATCGCAAGATTGAAGCGGAAGTTTGTCTAGATTTTGATCCTTGCATACCCTTGTAATTTTTAACCGAAACGACAAAAATTATTTCTCATATTCATTTTATTGAAATTCATTGATCCATGTTATTGTATTCATTTTTCTTGTGTCAGCTTTTGATATATACTTAATTTATAATATCTTGTAACTTTTTGCACGCTCAAGATTATATAAATAATATAAAACCCAGTGTAAGGTTTTAAGAATAAATGCAAAGCAGTGAGATTTTTAGAAATGGACTATAGAAGTCTTGAAAAAATTTAGCGAATCCTATAAATTTATATTTCTAATGGATTTTCAATTTTGAGGTCAATGGACATGCAGTCTGGAAAGGACCATAACATGTTACATTCGTTCTCGTTTCGTGTCTGTGATTTAAAGAGTAAAAACTATATATAAACTTTTATCCTAAGATCTTCCTTGCAACTATTTCTGAGCTATCCTGACGAGGATTATACGTGGAATCATTTGAGAAACTTGAATAAAGTGGTTCAAATAATCCAGATCACTTCAAAAGTCGTCTTTAGAATCTGCTCGGGATCAGAAGAGATGCCCTGCAAGGGACTCCGAGGACTCTTCAGAGTAATTGAGGCCGATCGAAAGGTTTCGCGGACACCAGTGGTCATTGGAGGATGGTTGGAGGGTCTCGGGAACACTGTGGAATCAATGAAACTCGCAAGCTAATTTACAATGCGCCCTTTATACCTTGCGGAATAATCATTGCAAAACAAATTTAACTTGTCGACAATAGCGCACCGGGTTGAGCAAATAAATATCGTCGAACGCGCAAAGAGTTTGCCTGGCGACGACTGTTCTCGTTACGTTTTGTTTTAATAGATCGAAATAGTTGCAATAAAGGGAACGTGGAAACACAAAAGAAGGACGGACATTTGTTCCCTTTGTCGCTCTAGCTCTATGCAGAGTAGGGGACGCATTTAAATAGGTCAGCCGGTATAACTAGGCATTTTATAATAGATCGAAATGTCCGGAGCCTACGCACGGTGCGGAAATTGATTTTGCATGTTTGGGAAACGCCTGCACTTACTGTTGCGGCGTGTGCCTACATCGCAGGGTATGCGATCTGCGAAACAGTTCAGTATGAACTGTGTCAGTAGCCGAGTGTTGTCAACCTGACGGCATTAAATTGTTTTATAGCGAAACTCGTAGCTGGAAAAGGCCAAATAACTGAAACAATAGAACTCCCTCGCAAATCATTCACATCGTTAATAAAATGGCAGCGTCCGTACCTTCCGAGGATCATATTCGACATTGCATACTTTTTCATTTTCATACGGGATTCAATGCAAAGTTACAAGTAAACAATTATGTTATAATGCAATCTACATATATTCATTAAGTTATTATGGTCGCTAGTTATTAGTCTTATTAAAAGTTTGGATTGCGAACAATTTTTAGCACATTTGAATTTATTAATCCCGCCAACGGTCAAATCTCGTTGCAATGAACCGATTCTCGTCCGATCATCGAAGTTAAACAGCGATGAGCGTGGTCAGTACTTGGATGGGTGACCGCCTGGGAACACCACGTGCTGTTGGCTCTCTTTTTTTTTATTTCTATCCACTAAAATTAATAAAAATTTACAGATTCTGTAGAAGATACAAGGAGTCTCCTTGAGACAAATTTTGCTTGGCGAACCCTGGATCTCTATAAGAGGGGGATTAAAAATTGGCAGGAAAGATGGCAAACTAATAATGAAGGAGATTATGTAATAAATTAAGAAATGGAAACGTGAATTTACTACAAAGTTTGTTTTAGATTTCAAAATGGTTGTTTACCTATGGGTCCCCCTAATAATTGAATGTGCTCGTTGAAAATACGAGATCACGAATAGAACGCAAAGAAAAATGGTGGAATTAAAGTGTAAAACGAAACCAGGTGAAAACTGTAGGCGGACCTTTTATGTAACTGGTTTTACACGAGAGAATGTGGGGACTGAACGACGCGCAGAGCAACGAACAAATTGAATTTCATTCCGTATGTAACGTGCAATTATAATACTACCATTAAGTTTCGTTTGGGTTTCATTTAGTCGTTGCGCCGGCTGTGCATAAACGCGCTTACAATGGAAAGTTTCTTCCCTTAGGTTCGATTGGAAACTGTGACGCGATTTTGCGGGGGTGGAGGACTGGAAAACTGCGCGGGGATACCCGTGAAAGCGGGTTAGAACACACTTCGAAACAGGGCTGACCTAAATTTCATTACACCGCTGTGTACACATTGTTCCCAGTCAAGTTGGCTTTTTTTTCAGCTTGTACGGCAAACATTCGACAATTAGCGGTAAAAGCCAATAATACACGCGATCGACAAATCTGCTAAATTCCCATTATCGTTAACGCATAATCCTTCCCCTTCGACGATCCAATACCATTTAATTACATTTTCAAGCATCACAGAACAAATTGGGATTTGCAGTGTCGCTCAAAATATTCCCTTCAACTTTTTCCTTGCCACAAAACCACCGTGATACATTTTGTTTTGTTGAAAAATGTATTATTTTCACTGAAAATTTCATTGGCACTGCTTATGATGCAGTTTCTCAAATATACGTTCGGGAAATAAATGACACCATTTTTTTTAATCTGTGTTTGTATGAAATGGAATCGCAAAAATTTCAGGAAGCATATATTTTTACATTTATTTTAGATTTAGGAAATTCGTTAATAATATTCCAACTCTGTTGCATTTAGTTTTCTAGGTTCAGTACTTTATTCCTAACTCAATTTTCCACCAGTCCAAAATATTATTAAAGAGGTATATTTTGATACAAAATGTCAACAATAGTAAGGCCAGATTTGCTTGCAGAAAAGTACCCATTGGATTGGAAAATGGAATATATTACAAAATGTAATCTGTGCACTTGTCTGTGCAGATTCGGATAAAAATAAAAGTTGTAAAAAGTGACTTTTCTCTAAAATACCGAGTAGTATGCAGTTTTCTCAAAAATTTCGTTTACGTGCCACAAAAATAAATGAGGAAATTGGTAAATTTTTCTTGTAAATTCACGTGTGCTATCATTTTTCCTAATTAATTTGTCTTGAAGATTTAATTTCGTGTAGATGTCACTGTACCAAATAAGCAAAAACAGAGTGAACGATCAGTCGTGTTATCTACTAAGTAGAAATTCACAGGGTGCCCTGTACTTCTGTTTCTGACAGTATGTGTCAGTTTCCGCTTCCACTGGATTAAATTAACTCGCGGGAACCGTGACGCGGTTCTCGCGCAGATTACCGCGCGCGAGATTCGAAACAGTTTTCAATTCGGAGCGCGTGAAACAGAATCTTTCGGTTAATCCGTCGGCGTACGAAAAAGCGCGCGACGTTAAAGCGCGGTGACGGAGTCTGCTGTCGTCTCGCGAGCAAGAACAACCTAATTCGTGAGGGTTTGTTCGCAAAATGAACGCGGCCAGCCAACCGGATGCAATCCCAAGACGCGACACAACGCGCTGTCGCGTCGGGCGTCCAGACGGCAGCAGAGACCAGATTTGAAATCAGCCTGAAAAAATCTATGGGAAATGATGTATAGCATGTTAAAAAAATTTTTTTTCCTCGCGTGGTATTGGAAAAACCACAATTCTCTTGAAATTGTGCGACTTTAACCAATTTTCTCAAGGTGAAAAAACGTTCGTACCATAATGTCCCTATTTTTCCCATGTTCTACAAAGTTTCAGCTTTAATTTAAAAAAAATTTCATCTCTCTATATCATTTCTATCGAAAGTTCTTTGATTTTGAATCCAATTCAAATCTGGCGGGCGCCGTATCGGCGTCGCTCGAGTGCGAAGGGTTAATACCGTAAGGTGTAAAACTAACAGAAACAACAAACAGAATAATTTTTCTTTCCTCTTTAAAAGTTGCTCCATTAAATTACTTTACACAGGTAACATTTTTATGAATATCCATAGTACAGTAATTAATATTACTTATTCATTCAGCGGGCAACACAGGGTGTCCCAAAACTGAAGAAAAAATTTTCGGATAAAAGAAAAAAATTTTCGGATATATGATTCTTTATAAAAAGACTGATATTCTATTCAAAATCTGTTGACATTTTACAGAAAGACTTAGTGCATATCTCTCACAGTTTGACAGGAAATGCAAGGAAAGCACACAAAATACCTACTCTGCGTTACAAAAAAATGGTGCTACGACCTTGGGGACACCTAGGGGCAGCTAATTTTATTTAGAATTGCAAGGTGATACTGTGTAGTAGAAGCTCCAACAAGTTGTAGAGTGGAATCTGGTGGAACTTCCCACTTTTACTCTAAATCGTAAAAATTTACGCCTTCACTTTTACTCTTTCTTTGCATACACAGTAATCAGTTAATAATAAACATTTGGCACTAAAACCTATGCAACTTACCTCCAGAAACAGCATCCATAATGCACAATTAAAATCGAAACGTTTCAACAGAATTTGTACACTGTGCACTTGAAATTCGCAATGTGCTTGACAAGATTAAAAAGGTACGGTCTAATGAACTCGAAGTTCGGACTGTGACTGTTGGTCAGGTATAAAAAAACGACCTTTTTGCCGTTTACCCCCACTTAGAAACACTCTTGGAGTAACAAATCCCATACTTAAAACTTACATAGCTGAAAGTTCATATTTTAGGTTTTCGCCACGTTTTTCGGCTTTGGGACCACTGTGCGGCGCGGCGTCACAAGGGATTTTCCAAGGGAAATTTTCAGAGGAGAGCGCGGCTGATTCTCGCGATCATTATTCACGTAGCATGCTTCCGCGTTCTCGTCAACGGTTCCTGATTTATCGTTCGCGACGCGCGGCGAGCATTCCGCGCTCAAGTCAAATTAACGACAGGCTCCCGGGCACGTTCGGATAACCCGGAGCAAGAAATTCGTCTCTTGATACGTATCGGGACGTGTGGACGCATTCTTTGAGATGTTGGGATTGCCGAAAGCGAACGGAATCCCATATTTTTCAGATTATCTCGCATCGCCGTGCCGGCGATTTCTACCGCTCAAACGCTCCGCGCGAATGTTTCTGTTCCAGCCTGTCGGAACTTCAGTGTTTTGCGGGCGGAATTGTAGACAAATATTTAGACAACGAATTGATACGACGCGAACGCAATATTTAACCAATTAACTGTGGAGTTTAATTTGAAAAATCCCTCACGGCGAGGAATTAAAATCAAGCAAAACGAACAACATTCACATATTATGTTAGTAATCTGGATAGTATTAGAGAAGCACAGAAACATTGCTGAAGAATGCAGAAATTAAATATCGCACGTCATAATATACAATATATATAATATAAATGTACAATATCGTACATACGTCAAACCGGAATGATGAATTCAGATTTCATAAAAAATCCATCAGAAGCGCGTGGCAGCGTGGAAAATACCAAAAGCATACCTCGTTTGTTACCAACGGTTTTAATATTTGCATTGTTTACGCACAATTTGCGAGCACGCTGGTTGAGCAAACACGGAGGCCATAGGGAACAAAGCGAAGCATAGTAAATACAACATATATATATATATATATATATATATATATATATATATATATATATAACTAAATACAAATTTTCTTCATACCTCGACAAAGGATTTTCTAATTCGAAAGTTGCTCAGTGAAACGTTTCAGCCAGCCGCACGCGAATTCAATCCACCGGCCTTCCGATGGTTCTTTTAACTCTATTTCTCTCTTTCTCTCTCTCTCTCTCTCTCTCTCTCTCCTTCTGTCTCTCTTTGCCTCTCGTCTCCAAGAAACAAATAAATAAGTTGAAACTATCTGACCTCATCGCAGGTCTACTGGGAGGTTAATATGCACTCCATCCAATCTCGCCGGCTCAGTTTCCAACGGAGTGGATCCCTCGTCGGGTTTCTTTTATCTTTAGACGTGTCTGACTCGCATCCACGTTCTCCCACCTCGCTTTTCTATTTCCATTTTCCCTTACATTTTCTTTCCGTTCCCGGGGCGAGAACGTTCCGCGCGCGCATCGTTGTCCGTTCCATTCTCCCACACGCTCGTGATCGGCCCGAAATTCCCGGTCCCGAGATCGCGAGCATTGTGCGGAGACAACACGATTCGAATCGAAAGACACCGGTCGAGATGACTCCGTTGCATTTCTGGTAAAATAATTCGAGCTATCGTAGGGGGACTAGGGAAAGTTGGAAAACTGCTGAACGCGATTAATGGTATACGCTCCGCGACAAAAAGATAGCACGTCACGAATTTTTTTCTCGTTAGATACCATAACCTGAAGAAAATTAATATTTTTGTGAAGAAGTATTATTGTAATTCGAGCCTTTTATATATTCGGCAGTCATCTGACCTAAGCTCCAGATTGTAGGGTGTCTAGATGCGTGCGCTAAAACAATTGACAACTCCATGTCATGGCGATTTGTAACGCGGAACGTGCGGAGCACGTATTTCTGTAATCTAATTTAATCGTTACTAGAATAGATGCACACGTTAAAATATATATCCACGCATAAACTCTAACAAATTTAATATTGAAATATTTTTGGACAATTCAATAATCACTCGCTCTACTGACTGAGTGACTCTCTACTGACTGACTCTCTACCGACTGACTCTCTTCCGACTGACTGACTGACTGACATACCTCGCATTCGTCCCTTTTATAATAAGGCTCTCTTTCATTCTTCCTCTCTCGCACTCTCATTCTCTCTCTATCAGTTTCACATCCACTCGGAAAACCCAAACAAACACGTACGCCCTGCGTTTGACGATCCTAAACACTTTACTTTCATCACCGAGACCCAAACACTCTTCTTTGACACTTCGACCCAAACAGACTTCCTCTCACGCAGGACCCAAACACGTTGGCGCCACTATGTCGCGTCCTCGGTCACTCTAAACAATAACACTAATACAGTGTCTCATTTATAACCCTACACTATCTTGACGGACGCGTCGTTGCTTCCAAGAATTGGGTCGGAAAAAGCGGTTCGCGCGCTTCGGAGCGACAAACGGTTTCAGCAAGGTGTGACATTTCACTTTCAGCGTGATCCTGATGCTTCTCTTGTACGCTGCTTGTGCGTAGTTTGTTAGATATTCTTTTTCGAGCTGCAAGAACGAACCTCGTGGATTGTTCATCGGTCGAACGAAAATTGGGATTCCTCGAAATGTTTGCGAACGTTGGCGAACGTCAGCTTCTCGTAAATCGTCGAGGAGGTGCGGCGCATGACCTCCTGCGAGGATAATTCGGAGCAATTATCCGTCCTTCCGGGCGCGGGACGAACTTTTCTTTCGAAGACAATCGACGACAGACGTGACGGTAAAATCGGGTCCCCGTTGCGCCGGTGTGACTCGGCGATTGCAAGTTTACGTGCCAAATTGTTTCCACTTAAACTCCAACTAGTTCGGAGGATCTTCAACTCGTGATTTGCAAGCTGACTTCTTTTTTTCTATTTTTTTTTGCGCCTCGTCTCGCTACGGATCGAAGCTGACATAATAGCACCGGACATGACAAAATTACGTGGACCCTATTGGAAGCAAAAGAACCATTTTTTACAGGTATACTTAAGGGGTTATATACAGTCAGGGGGCCCAAAAGAGAAAGCGATTTTTTAAGAATTTTTCCTGAGAAGACTTTTAGATTTATTAACGTAAAAATTTGTACGCATATTATGGTAACTTTTAACTGTATTTCAACATTTTTTATTTGTAAAAATGTGAGGTTACAAGCTCGATTAAAGTAGAATAAATAAATCGCGGTATTAATTGTAAGGTACAGGTGCTACATACAAACGTATTGTTTCTGTTCCTGATAATTTTATTAAATTAGAAATAATACAAAATTTTTAATTGGTTTAAATATTTTCAATGTTTCGTGTTTGACTCATTTGAATAAACAAATCGCGGAATTAATTTCAAGACACAGGTGCTACATACAGACGTATTCTTTCTGTTTGTGATAATTGTATTAAATTACAAATAATATTTTGTGTTTGACTCATTTTTATTATAAATGCACAAAAGTCGAATAAAATGTTCCCTGATACGTCTTTCAATGTCGAAATTGTAATTTTAATAACGTAATTGCTTATTTCCACAATTTTATATGAAACGACTTTAATGTAAAAACGAAGTTATGCGTATTAATATTGAGAAACATCAATGTTTAGTTAAATCGAAATCGGTTAAATGTAATAGTTTAATGCGAATAGCATTATAAATTACCGAGTTTAACAAGTTAATTATCAATAGATGGTGATCTACACATGTTTACGATTCGTCTGTGGCTACTGTAACGTGCATAATGTTTTTGCTCGTAATTATTGATGAAGATTTGTTCGTTCCAGCGTAAATTGAATATCGCGTACAGTTCCGCGTTGAATTTTCGGTTCTTGGTGTCGGGTAACTTTAAATTTTAATCAAACTACCGGCACGTTCGACGCGGAAATGTTACAATTACAAAATGCTGCAAAACGGTTACATTACCGGGCCGAATTAATCGCCAGTGTAAAATAAGAACGATGTTATCGCATTGATCGTGGGCTGATCGATTATTGCTGTTGACTGTACAAAGCAAACTCGTTAGCCATTTGCATAATGCCTTGTCGATGCGTTTGCATAATGCACTTTCCAACAAAATACTATAATTTCTCCCGCCATTCTTCGCGCGAACGTTTGATGTTTCGAGTAGGCGACATGGTGGGGATTTAACATTAGTATTGCAAATCGAGGAAGGGATAAGGCGAGTCTTAAGGACACTATAGTAAAAACATGGAAATTAGGGCTTAAAAAGAGCTGACCGAAGGACACGTTGAATAAAAGAAAGTCTCTGCCACCGGCTGCCATTGCAATACAAAAATTGCTTCCATAAATTTATAGACATTTTATTAAAAAGAAGAGCCGGAAAAAAAATCCGAAAAACCAAAAATCACGGAACAGTATTGATCATCATTCGGCATTACTCGAACTACATTGTATTATTATAAACTCCCTGCGGATTATTGTATCATTTTTGCGCGGAACGAGCAAAGTAATATTTAAACGACCACTAAACGTTCCATTGAAACATGCATTAACTTCGTTTAACAAATTACATTGCTTTCGAATTAATTGGACGAACCTGATAAATTATATATGAAACCTTTATTACAGCAAAGCACGCAGATACACAATGCATTTAATTTTCATGAATGTCGATTGAATATTGAATACACGCGAAATTTTTGAGCACTCGTTAATTATTCATACTGTATACACGACACAACGACAGGCGAAACAACCCGTTATTGTCTCGCACTGTTGCACGTGAAATTTTATCGGAGAACACCGATTTTAATTACGTCTCCGGGCAAATACACAGCGAGTCTCTTTTTTTTCTTTTTTTTTTTTCCCCGGCGACGAACTGCAAATCAAGTCCGGAACGCTCAATAATTAAACGCGGCTCCGGCATTTCAATTGACGAAATTGAAGACTGAAAAAAGGTCTTTTGCTTTTGATTCGTTCGCTCGCGCCGTCAAACGCGCAATCGCGTACCGGTCGGATTTAATTTTAGTAAACTTCATCATTGGGCGCTCGAGCAGAATTTTAAACGAAATAAATATTGACCGTCTCGTGCGACACGATTTCACGCGAAATTGTTTCGCGAAAGGTGATAATGATCACCGCCATAATCGGTTGTCCAAGGTTGTCGCGATCGCTCGCGAGATCGCCGCACAGTGGTCCCAAAGCCGGAAAACGTAGCCATAACCTAAAATATTCACTTCTTTTGTTTTCAAATTTTTCAAATTCAAATTCAAATTTTTTTTTTAACATGCTACACATCATTTCCCATAGATTTGTTCACGTTGATTTCAAATCTAGTCTCAAAATTTGTCTATAACCTCAGGATTTTGCAAAAAATAGATTTTTGTGACAAAAACTAATGAAATCATTTTTTCGTTGAAATGATTGGATGGTAATAATCTCCCGATTTTTCCCATATTGTACAAAGTTTGAGCTTTAATTTTAAACAAATTTCATCGCTCTACCTCATTGCCATCGAAAGTTCCTTGATTTTGAATCCGATTTTGTCCAAATTGCCCACTTTCCGCCGCCGCTAAAACTAAGCGTCCAGTTTCTATTTTAATCGTTGTTTAGTGCGAATTAACTTAGTCGATTAAACGCGTTGTCTGTTCGCGACAGCTCGAAATCATCCGCCGCTGTGAACAATATAGCTTACGTATGGTAATTCGAAATAGCATCCCCGTGAGCACCATATGCCAGGGACATGGAATTAATTATCGCCATGGACACCCTTCTGTACTTCCCCCTAGTTTCATTCATCCCTTTCATACCCGGTGACAGGACCATACAGTATTTCTGCGTTTCGTTTTCGCGACTTCGTACTGTTGCTATACCGTTCCGGTCGCTGAATGTTTGCGCGCGTTCGCCGATGTTATGGTTATCCGCGGTTCAACACGGTGTTACGGCCGGTTCTATCTTTATTTCACGGCCGACGCATATATTCGTCGCTTTTCATAGCGCGTATTTGTGTCCCGGTTTCGCAGGAAATAGATTTTCAACGTTTATTGCGCAGACGTACAGTGTCAACGCTTGTGTAACAATTGCGACAGAAATACTATCGTTTCAAAAATTACAAATCATTGAATACAGCGTGTGTTTCACCTAACTCGAGCATCTGAAATATCTCGATTGTTTTTTATTATAGAAAACAAATTGCAGAGGAAAACATTATAGTTGGTTCGGAGGGGCAAATATTATGATTGGCATAAAAATTTGTTCAGGGTTATATTTTTTAAAATTTCAGCGTCATCGAAGTTTTTTTAAACGTAAAGATATATTTTTGTTTATCGCTATATCATAGCCGAATCCAACGACCTGTAATATTATGACCTTGCAGCTTACAGAATTCTTAATGTGTCCTGATAGTCAAGGGGTGAAAACAACCCTTAAAATTTAGGCTATATTTAGTCGAATATTAAAAAAAAAAATGGTGCCAGAGAGTGCTCAAAATGGTGTATGCTTGTACAAAATTGATGAAATTGAAGAATACGCAAATTTTGACTAATGCAACGGAACATCGGATGGTAAAACAAAACTGTTTGAAAATATTTCGTACAATTTCATTAGATTCCGATTTTCGCGCTACGTTTCAAGAACGAATGTTCCTTTAGTACATAATTTCGCTTAAACTCGGAAAAATCCGACGATACTGTATTAATTTTTACACATGCGTCCGCAGTGCATAATCAGCGACGAATGCAATCAAATACGGTAGAAGGTAGAATTTGAAGCTGTTCGAATGTTGGCGCAGCTACGCAAGCCAGATCTTGACTAACAATCAGTGAAATTGATCATTGTAGGTCCAATAATGGACGAAGTTGGTTACACAGCGATTGTGCAGCCTGTTTTGACGTTATAGCCACTTCCTTCCTTCCTCTGAGCCGGCGCTACGTGTGCCGCCATTACCATTTATGGCGCCGGCATAAGCCAGCCCGTCTAAACGTCGCACGCAACTCGAGACAACAGTCTTCGGTATTAGGCAGTAACATTTGACTGCGCGTCACGGATACGTTCCCGTTTACATTAACGACATTTCTACCACGGTGAAATTAATTGAGATCGGTGGGGGGTTGGCGGAGGGGGTGGCGGAAGGGGAAGAGAGGGGAACACCTCGGTTACACTCGCCGAGAACAACCCGAGCTAACGAACGGTAATCTGCAAGAGTAAACAAGAGGTGTATCCGCTACTTCCGTAGAGTATGGTTGTTTCAACGAGGATTACTGCGGATACTGATTCGAGCCCGGCCGCTCGTACACTCCGCGACAAAAAGATAGCACATTATACAGATAAAAGCTTTTCAAGTAGTACATTACATTGTTTGTGGCCTGTATACCGCGTAATAAGAATAACTAATTACTTCAATATGTTTTAACGCATTTGTTACGCGAAGAAACGATTTTATGGGAGAATGCGCAACATTGAACGAAAATTTCTTAAAATAGCTAAAATACTACCATATTTGACCTTGCATGACCTTCAATGATGACTCGCTGAATTCGTCTCAACAACACTGGCTATGAAATCGTGATAAAAAAAGCATAGCAATCCATTTAAATAGAGTTGACCTTGAAATCTCCTCTATGCCTTCACCCACGCAGAAAATGTTTTTGTCACAATATGTCCTCCTCTATACCGTGTAAGTTTTATATATAACATTTTTCCATATTATTATTACAAATAATGGCAATATTCAACCTGTACATAGTTGTTGCCCCACCCTGTATAATACGGGAACTGTTGTTATTCGATTATATAATATAATGTGCTATCTTTTTGTCGCGGAGTGTACGTGTTATGCAAAATTGTTCTCTTACCCGTTAAATTTCGCGAGGAAAGGTTTTGTAATATTTTTCCCGATGCAATCGTGCGTCGTTGCTGGAACGGAGAATGTTTGCCATTTTCTAGCTTTCGAGTTCCTTTTGTTATCTTGTTGTTATATTCATCGTAATTTTCATTAAGTATTTCCTCTCAAGCCGTAGTAACTATAGTCGAATCTGAGGTTCAAATTACTCTAAGTGCATGCGGTAAGTCAATGTACACGAAAACAAAGGGATGCGGTAACGATCAATGTTTCCGAACAACTTCTACAGTTCGGTCTAAAATACCTCACCGCAAATTAATTATTAATACTCGATTATTCAATGAACGGATGTCTAGTTTTATTGTTCCCCTAACGAGTATCAACTTGTCGACTATACAAAACGCAAGGAAGAAACAAACACAACAACAAAACGAGAAAGCATACAATTGACCATTTTGCGGGGAAGCAAAAGAAAATCAGCGTACAGTCCGTAGGAAACGAACAAAGGCATTGTTAAATGGATTGTTAAGAGGTATTGTCGAACGTCGCGGCCGTTTTCTGATCGCAATTTTTGCATAAAAGCCCGGAGTATCGTTATGCTGGTGGCGCGGGCTCGAATTACCGTAATAATTCATTGTTATTGCAACCCTTACAATGGTCCGCAGCATGCAGTCACGCAATCATGTGGTACACTCGCAAAGATCAATTGTGCTTGCCTTCGCACCCCCCATTTGTTGTCCGGACATCCCCTAAATTCGTGCGCGAGGGTCGACTTATTGGCGTAGAGTACAATATAGGGGTCCGCGCGATATTAATGGAAAAAGTTTCTAGGACAATATGGCAACCGAAACGACACACCCACGCGCTCAGCTCCCACGGAGCCCTTTAATGGACCCAAAACTGAGTTCCATACATATCGCAAACAGGACTTTCGAACTCGCCTCGACATAATTATAATAAATTTCCGGCGGGGTAGAAATTAGTTATTGATGGTTCGTTCGCTGGCCTCCGTTCGTCCATAAATGGTAAACAAATCATAATTTTGATATGGAGTTTATCGATCGGCTAACCGTTCATGGAAAATTATTTATTATCACGGGATACGTCAAGGTGTTCCGCTTGATTACGGCATATTCATCCGGGACAACTAAATTCAACTTGCGTGAAACTGGTCGGTGGCATAAACATATTAGGGCTTCCTTAGTTAAAACTTCGACTAGCTTGCACTGCCACGCGGTAAATAAATCAACATTCCGTTCAGACCTCCTGCCAACCTATTATATACAAGGTGTCCCGCATAAATGAAGACCTAAGATCTTTCGTATTGACAGTGCTATCGGAAAACTTCAGTGGACAAAGCGACACTATTGCACGGTGCCATTTTAATGAAATTTCAAGCTCACCGATGTTTATTTTAAATGCAACAGTATATTATTTTTACGATAGCATGATAGACAATAAACAACTGAATTTAGTGGATACCACCTTTTTGACTTTGAAATATCCTTGAGCAAGAATAATCATATTGAAGGGGATGAAATGTGGAAGTTTAAAACTTACGTGTTTCAGCAAAGATTATAGCATAATAAATGTTCGAATTGTATTTCAGTGGAAAAATGATTATTTTAATTATTGAATTCCTGTTTCTGCTCCGGGACAAAAAGATCGCACGCATTGTACACGAGAGAACAATGCTCCAATGCCGCCATCGTTGAGACGAATTAGAATATTTTCACACGCCGAGAAGAATTGATCTGTTTCGTTCGTCGATTGTAATTAGCAAGCTACGAGCCTGGCATTGAGATCAATCAAAGAGCAACGTTGTCGGTTAACCTTAATTAGATGAATATGATGGATCAGTGAATTGAGCAAGTATCCGGTGGTATCCGATGAGACAGAGATAATTATCTTAGCTGATAACGAGGTACAAGACCTTCTCAGTAACAATGTACGTCAAAAGGGTCCATGGTTCAACTTGAATAATGGCGGTGTACGCTGTTTCCTGTATGGTTCTAATGTTTCACCGTTGATACACCTGCTAATGATAAGGGCTTGTGCCTGTGTGTCATTAATCGGAGTTGGAAGCGGTAATGGTTTTTGTTCGCATCGAAACGAGAGTGTTTCATAATTTCAAGAATTGTTCGCTTTTACATTTCAATATACGGAGTAATATTATAAAGGAATAACTTCGTTAAAATTGGCGACTTGAACTTTTGATTTTACAGCAATAATTCTTAACAATCACGGACGTTTATCGTCGTTACCTTTGATAGAAGGAATTTAACAAAGTACCGTTTTATATGTGCAGTGACTGTATTTTTCTTCGCAAATTCCCAGTATCGAGATTCTCAAGCATGAAATTGCTGTTCATAACATTTTTATTATTACTCTCCTCTATTACGGTTTATATCATGACAATGAAAAAAGTTGAAGAATTTCAGCACACTCGGCACGCTTCGCTCGTAAAAAGTTCCACAGTATTTTGCTTTTATTTAATATCCGTGCGCATTTCCATGGTCATTTGTTGCTCCTCGGATTTTCAATTTGCTCCAACTGTTAGAAAAATCGACGAGTCCTTTCGCTTTATTTTCTTAATCGACGTGACACGAACAAAATAATTCCGAGATTCTTCCGGAACGACGAGAGATCGCAAGTAATCGCAAAGTAACAAGGATCGCGTTAAAAATAATATTTCTGATTCACTTTCAGCGCCTTCAGATCCCCGCGGCCCGGAGAAACTTCTATTTAACATTCACCAGTGCAAATTAGTTCAAGAGAACGTAATTTCCCCCGAAAGGTGCACTAGTTGTTAGTCAAATATTTAATCTTAACTCGTCGATGCTTCAAGTCCACCTTCAGGAACTTCTCAGTCGCTTCATAATCGCCTGATGCAATATTCATACGTAATGTTAACGTATTCTTTCTTCGAGCTTCGAAAAATTAATATTCAAAATCATTTGCCACCGCCAGTGCACATTAATTCCTCTCTCTAACGAAGATTATAGCTGTCGGAATTAACGACACGTCGCCGATTCGACTGGCATTTCTAAAAAATTTGCATTAATTGTGATAATAAATGCTGACGGGGAAGAATATGCAACATAATTCGGAAAAAATGAAATTTTATGCGCCGTTTTACGTGAACGTAAAATTGTCATTGTCACGAATGCTATTGAAATTGTTAGGAGATGAAATAACGTTTAATAGTATTGTGTAAAGTGGAACATTTATATTTCGCATAAAAGCCCGTAGTCTAATTACTGTGCCTATATTAATTATACTTGTATATTAAAAAAGAGATATATAACATATTCAGGGTGTTCGATTACAAGTAGGAGAAAAAAGGGGTGGTTCCCCAAGACAATATAAGACGAAAATGAAGAATAAAAAGTTGCGAATTTTAGGGGGATTTCTAATTGATAATAACTAAAAACTGGAGCCAAAATTACAATTTTCTTACTCTTCATTTTCGTCTCATACTGTCATCGACTAAAAGCAATTTGTTCCGCCTGTAGTCGAACACCCTGCACATATTAACTGATTTAAAAAATTTTTTAATCGATTCTAGGCTGATAATGTCCCCTTAGAGGGGACGTCCGAGTGCAAAGGGTCAACGTAGGCACAGTAATCGGGTCCCTTGCCCTAGATATAGTAAAAATGTGAAACAATCGGTAAGTTTGTTGAGTAAATAAAGTAAATTTTCAATTTGGCGACACGAGCGACTTCGGGTCTAACGAACGCGTTAAAGGACCAACCTTTTCGGCTCTGTCAAAATCATCGAGCATGACTATTCATAAAGTAGCGCCGCGAAATTTCGTGCGACTCGATTCTACATACGTGCGCGTGTGTGTGTGTCCGGGGGTGGCACACACGCGACCTCGCAAAGCGTATGCGCGTACGCGTACCTGTGCACGTTCACGTTCATACATATAAATGCAGTCAAGTTGGTCCTCGAGAGTTCATTACAAGCGGCGACCAACCAACCCCCTTCTCTTAACTCGGCGACTCACTTCACCGCCGGCAGGTTGGCACCACTTCGCCGTTTTCCCTTGGATTGCTAAATAAGAAAAATTATTTAATTTGTTCGCGCGACGAGGATCGCCGCAAAACACGAAAATTTACGCGGCGAAAAATCTTTCCCCCTTTTCTCACGGTTACTCTGGCCCTCGAGCACCAGACTTTGAACTTTCTCTAGGGCTCGCGCAACCTAAATAAGTCTAATTGATGGCTCGTCCCCGCACGATCCTCGATCCATTTTATCTTTCACCCCCTGCCCAACCCTTTCGCAGGCTGCTGAAACCACTAAGTGACGAAACGGCAACTAAACAATATTATCACGATCTACGTGTTTTTCAAACGTCTAAAATATTCTCAACGTGAGAAAGTCTCGTCCAAAAGCTGCTCATTTTATGTTTCACCCCCTGCCCAACCCTTTCGCAGGCTGCTGAAACTACTAAGTGACGAAACGGCGACTAAACAATATTATCACGATCTACGTGTTTTTCAAACGTCTAAAATATTCTCAACATGAGAAAGTCTCGTCCAAAAGCTGCTCATTTTATCTTTCACCCCCTGCCCAACCCTTTCGCAGGCTGCTGAAACCACTAAGTGACGAAACGGCAACTAAACAATATTATCACGATCCACGTGTTTTTCAAACGTCTAAAATATTCTCAACGTGAGAAAGTTTCGTCCAAAAGCTGCTCCACTCCTGTTATGCTTGAGTCATACAGCTATACCTTTGAAATATGGCTGCGAGAATGGGAACTGATGTACTCCCAACAATTTTCTTGCATTTTCCTAAAACCAGCTCTGATGGAATGAGAACGTGAAACATGTTGTACATCTGGAACAGTGTTAACCATGAATAATGAAACTGTCAATTGTGGTAACGACAATTACGAATTAAACATAGAGTCGAACTCTTTTTCTCTAGCAACAAAAATATTTTACGGAGAAAAAGGATGGAAGTACGAAAGTTATATTCTTTTCTTCATAGGATTCAAATATTACGAACATTTAATCGTCCGGGATGAAAGAAATTGCAATGTGTGCACACGTTTCACATTGCTCGCGTCTATTAAAATATTAAGACAAAGACATAACCTTCAAATCAACCAGTGAAGGATTTGTTACGACGAAAGAAAAATATTACGAACGGCCATGAATTAAACTGTAAAAGCGTCTTCAGCATTAGTATCTCGTGAGATTAAGGTAATCAGATCTACGCGTAAATGAACGGAAACATATAACGCGAATAATACGCACATGCACGGGCAGTGTGATATACATTTATGGTTGCAGATGTGCGTGGACGGCAGAGCGGAAATACACGAGCTTGCGAATGGCGTCGGACAACTGGACGACCTACATATCGTACCCTTAATTACGAGGGCCCGCACAGGGAACCCATCCCTTGTCGATTTTGTCACCGAGCCATTGAAAGTTAATTTTCTTCTTCGTAAGCGGTCAGTCGACTGCGAATATGCCAACGAAAGCAATTATGACTGTAAATGGTCGCGGAGGGTTTACCTCGGTCTTCCACGTGCGGTCGACATTTTCTGTTGGTCGCCGAACAATATTTTACGAAAATCCAATCGATATGCACCCTGATATAACAATCTTTACTGGTCCGCTTTAACCCCGGCAAAAATTACCTACAGTGGGTCAATGAAGTATTGGCACACACAATTTTCTTTCAATATCTTTAAACTGTAAAGTAGTATATTAATATTAACCCTCTGCACTCGAAGCCATTTTAACAATTTTTCGTGCTGTACGTACGAAAATGGTCGAATTTACTCGTACAGTACTGAAATGTTTAGTAATTTATTAAGTACAAATAAATTTAATAATGTCAACAATATTTTGAATAATGATACAGGAATTTTTAGTGGCGCCTTACGGTCGCCATTCGAGTGCTAAGCGTTAACTATGTTTATTAGTGTCTTTTGACACACATGAATAGCACATTTACTGTGAATTCTCAGTTATTTGTTATAAGGAAGTAAAGTAAAGAAAACGAAAATTCCGAAGTGAAAAAAGTATTGGCACGCGTACGGTTGATAATAATAATCGTTATTGATAATGTATTTTATAGTTTAAAGACATTCCAAGAAAACTGGGTGTGCCAATACTTTTTTTACACACTGTACTTTCTGCTTAACCTTTATTCGCACAACATCCGAATGTTAACAATAAAAACATTTATTTACTCGCACGAGGAATCAAACATTCGACTTTTATGAAACTCTAGGTTTCAGCATACATACACAGTTTCAACCTAATCGATTCACTTGTTTTTATACATGTGTTACAACTTGCAAATAGATAATTGCAGCTGGATGAGTCAAAGTGATTTTTGAAAAGACGAACGCAGTCTATTAGAATAATTACCTTTTGATTACCTCGCTGAGGTTTTATTAATTTTGCAAACTCTTCGGAATAATAATCAACTAGAATAATCGATGGGTCTCGAAACCTAAAAGTTTGCCATTTACACACGAATATTGATTGTCCCCTTCGAGAACTAGAGCATTCGCTAAAGCACTAACTGATCAACGGATAATTGCAGGAAACGGCCTTCCGCGTAATTAAATTCAGTCACTCTTTATAAAGTTTCTGGAGTTAGTAGGAAATTCCGTCCCATTAGGGTACATGTTATACTCCTTGTCAATTTTCGAACGATTTTACAACTTCGTTCATTCTATAGACGAACAAGATTAATCGCATCAGAAAATTTAAACTTGCGAAGAAAATGAAAATCCTCGGCGGAAATGTGCTTTTCGATTTTACGTTGAATTTTCTTTAAAGTGGAGAATTATTTTCTAGATATAAGACTTTGTTCTCTTGGTAAGTGCCTGAAGCAAATCCTTTCTTTGAACCACAGTTTTTGTTGTAAAAACTTAATTTATATAATATCAAAAATTGACAAAATCTGTTACAATTTCTATCGACAAAAGTAATTAAAGTTTGATATTTCAATAAAATTGTAAAAATAATAAATAAAATTATTAAAATGGTAGATAGTAGATTTGCAAACTTAAAAATACCTATTCCTTCATCTATACGTTTTAGAAAAATTGTACAATTGGATATTTTATATATAATACGAAGTGTACCTAAAATATAATGAAACCAATTCGAAAATGCGAATTGTCACCTTTAAAATAATGTCTTCACGTAACAATACATCGCTGGAGGTGTAGTCTCACACCTGGCAACTGGTAATTGTTTTCAGTTGGTCAGTTATAGCTTTTTGAATGTTGTCCACAGTGCTCATATGATGGTCTTTTATTTTTGGAAACGGTTTCTGAACACCCTGTATATTACGCTGGAGCTCGCTAATGATAGCTGGATCGAATTACGATTAATACTGACAGCAAAGTGAAGACTTTTCGAGAGCCAATATCTGTCCCTTTACGTTTCAGACAGACCTCGAACGCTGAGATCAAAGAAAAGTAAAAAAAAAAAACAAAACGTTCAGAAATTCGTGAGCATAGAACGAAGAGAAACGATTTCGCGTTCGAGTTTGCAGAATTGATAATTCAATTCGTGATCCGGTCATGATCAGCGTTATGATCAAATATAGAACATGGCATTTCGGACGACTCAGTGTTCGGTAGAAGGTAACTTTCTAAGTTCGAGGATGGATACCGCTGTCCCAATTTACTTGGCTAAGACTCCACCCCTAAACCATGAACTTGGAGCCGATTATGTAGGCTACTCGTTACTCCGGGACATTTGCTTAGACCTCGAGATTCGTGGGATTATTCCCGCGAGGTTGTCACCGAAACCGAAATCTACTTTTACGGGCGGCTGCGCGGCGTTATCCGAATGTTGAATCTGCAGGGTTACGAATGAGACACTGTACTAGAGTTATTGTTCAGAGTGACCTTACAGTTTTCTCCCAAAGTCCTCAATAACAAACTGAGCCCGTCGTAGATTAAGAGACGAACCGAAGGGCACTTGAAGCAGACCCAACGGTCCATCTACACGTGGGTCAGGCATGGCTGGCCCGGAGGAAAGTCCCATCGTGCCCTCCGATCACCTCGTCGTTCCGAAAATAAACACGCCAAGGGCGGAAGGAACAGGGGTGAGACGAAGAAAAGGAACAGCTCTGATTGGAAGGACCCAAAGCGTGGGTTAGCCAATCAGGGTTGTTTAGGATTTTTACCAGGGCGAACGAAGGCGTTAGAGAGTTGGTACAGAGAGGGTCGGTCGAAAGTCGTCCTCAGATATACTTGGAGATTTTGTACAGACACGGTCGTTGAGTCGTCCTGAACAGATCGGCCATATTGTAAAAATCGCGAGACTCGTAAAGTCTGGCACTAGTTGTACGTATTGGTATTAAAACTCAGTTCGTCCAGTACAAACGCAGTTCATTTATAGATAGACTATAACCTACCTACAGAATCTCGAGCTCTGAAATTACTTGTCGTTTCCCACATTTACAGACTCCGTGCGAGAAGAATCTTTTGGATTTTTGTGGAAATGTAAGTTTAAAATGTCGAGGAGACACCGGCGGTTGCAGATACTGTGCCTTTTAATAGAAAAATTAACAAGTGAAACGAGCAAAATTAATTGCTGGCAAGTAGAATTACTCTCCAGTGGACAAACAATTAAAAGGGCTGTGGTGAACAACCTACCCACAAAGAAATTAAAATTCGTGAAAAGGTGTCTTCATCCACAGTTTTCATTAATTTTCGATGAAGCTTTCGAACGATGCATAGGAAACGAGAGGTTCGCTCTTTGATTAACTTTGACGGAAAATAATGGAACGAAAGTTAGGATCGTCGACAGGCAAAATATGTGGTCGCGCCAGATATTCTGGCAGCTCGACGCAGGAAATGATATTACGGGAAAAATTCACAGTGGTCCGTGTGAACCTACACACATACGTCGCTTCCAAAAGTGGCATTCTTTCGTTTCATACACGGCTCCGCACTCGGTGCGGGACGACGACGCTTTATCTTCCAATGATATGCTTTAAAACCCTTTTGTTCTGAGTGAACGAATGTGCCCAGTTGTTCATAGAAGAGGCTGGAGCTTGGCTGCCGTTCCACGCCTGCTGAAGGGCCAAAGAGGACCAGATTAATTTCATTGGTCATTTCGCATTCTCTCGCGTCACAAAGCTTTGAAGCTCCCCCCACCCTCCCCTCTCAATATTTGCGTCGGACGTCCAATTTCGTGCGCCCGGCCGATTCGACTTGTCTGCAAATACGGCTCACCGTGAATTTTGCCAATTTTTTCCTTCGATAAAGTGACATGATACTATTATAATTCACCGTGCAGATTTCGCACGTCCTTCAACAATAGTTGCACAAAAGATGTTGAGACGCAACGCGATGCGATACCAACGAAAGGGTCTCTCGAACTTGACACCGAGTCCTAATAACTTCAACCAGCCGACTAGAGGCAATAAATTAGCCTAAGAGCCCCAAGCGACGGGACTCGTCCCAGATTTTCTGCGACTTTCCAGCGCCACATGTTAAGACGCAACGCGACGCGAGACCCCCGAAAGCGTCTCTCGAATTTGACTCCGAGTCCCGATCACTTCAACCACCCTTCCTGGAGGCAATAAATTAGCCTAAGAGTCGAAGACGCGCGAGACCCAAGCGACGGGACTCGTCCCATTTTCTCTGCGAGTTTCCGGCACGAGAACATAATAACTTAAGACAGCGTCTGGACAATCTCTGAACACTCACCCCCAATTTCTCCCACTGCTATTCACCACCTCCACCACCAAGTTCACATCCCTTAAAAACCCATCTCTGCGTGCGAGTCGGCAGTCTTCAGTTTGTATTCAACCAGTCTTCGGCTAGTCCTCATTTAAGTTACATCTTTGCACAGTCGTTCTAATTAAACTACGAGTTATTGTTATCAACAAGTTGTCCAAACTCTCTACTACTCGGAACACCTGGCCCTCAACAAGAACTACCTAGCACGGTTTTAATTAACCATCGACCTAACCTATCTTTTCCATCTACGCATGTACATACAAAATCTTCGCTTATTTTCGTTTCAAATTTTAATTCGGTCCACTGCACGTTACCGTAATAATTCGATGATTCAAACGAACGGAGAGTAGGCGCTATGAAAGGGACAGGTTTTGAATGGGACAAATCACGTTGCTGAAATTCTGAATGCATGCAAGTTATTTTCCTGTTCGCGACAATACTAGTCCTATTTAGTAATTTGACGTAAAACGCACTGCGGTCGCACTTGCTACCGAATAATAATCCGCGCCGTTTTACGAGGGTGAGTTTACACGTGCAGTCTGTTCAAGTTTCGTATCGTTAAAAGTTGAATCATTATCGTTGAATTACTGTGGCGTTACAGTGAATTCTCGATATATGTCAACAACACAGGTCTTGCCAAAGACATATATCGTTCAGGAGACATAACCCGAGTTATGTTTACACTCCGCGTTGTCCAGAGCCTCTCACGGAATATACTCCTCGGTGGTGGGGGTAATTCCGCGACGTTTATCATCCAGGCGTTGGCGACATATATAGAGAAATCACTGTAAAAATCTTCTAGTAGGCGACATATACAGAGAGATCACTGTACAAATCTTCTAGAAGGAAGAAGACTGAACATAAACATAATATTAATAAACATAATAAACATTTACATAAACTTTGTACAATTTTCATTATAATATGTGCTTAAATGAAAAAGTCAATTCAGTAATTTCCTGTGTAAACGTTTTTATAATTTCAATTAACTTATAATTTCATTTAAGTGTGAAATAGAAAACCGGTCGTTTTGACCGGGGTAGGTTTAGCATTAAAGGAGCGTTAAATAATGAATGATAGATTGTTGATATTCGAGCTTCAGTACAGAAGTGTATTTGGACTTCTCGATAAATACGTAACGGGGCAAAACGGCAAACTATTTGACAAATGAAACGCGCGTTTAGGACGTAATCGAGTTGGATGTATCGGAAGATGTGATTGCTCGGCGAAAGGCGCAATCGGCGGGGCTTTCAATCAATTCGGTTTAATTAGACACCCGGAACGACGCGGCGGGTCGGGCCGGGACGGGGGCCCGAAAGTTCGCGTCGACGCGACTGTTAGAAAGTGAGAGGTCAACTTAGGTTTCTAAACTGTCGGAAAGTTTCTGGTCGGATGCTCGGAACTTTGCGTTCCGGGACGCGCGCCAGTGAGCCGTGGTTGGTTGAAATTATCGATTCGGTATAATTGCAACGCTCGATAATTGGCTGTGTCAGCGGAATCACAATGCATGCTAAACTAGTTACACGAAGCAGAAGTAACAACTTCATTAACGCATCAACGCGCCGCACTTTCATGCTCTACGGAGCCGCGATTCTGTTTCAAAGTGTCCACTTGAAAACGGACCTAATGGGAATTTGTTCGCCGGCTTCGGCCATTTTCGCGTTGCTCTGGCGCTATATCGAAACGCGCCGGAGAACTTGTTGCTTGACCTCGCTTCTTCTCGCATGGTTTTTCTTCTGCGGTACGCAGCAGCCCGTGTTCAAAATATTCTACAAAAGTATCATTTTCTTTTACAACGAGGATCATATTCGTAATTGCATACTTTCTCATTTTCATGCGGGATTTAATGCAACGGTGACTACAAAGAAAATTTGCGATGTTTATGGAGATGTATCGAAGGTCAACAAGTGTCAACGTTGGTTCGGAAGGTTTGCTGCCGGTGATTATGATATGTAAAGGTCAACCCGATGTAAACAACGCGCAATCTTTGCTGATACACGTAACTTTTAAACTTCCACATTTCATCCGCTTCAACATGATTATTCTATCTCAAGGTCATTTCAAGGTCAACAAGGTGGTACCCTAAACTAAATTCAGTTTTTTATTGTCTATCATGCTATCGTAAAAACATATACTATTCCATTTAAAAAAACATCGGTGCCCTTGAAATTTTATTAAAAGACACTTATATTGCCTCTGCAATAGAGTCACTTTGTCCTCTGAAGTTTTCTGATAGGACTGTAAATACGGAAGATATTTAGGTGTTCCCATTTATGTGGGACACCCTGTATAATAAATTAAGAAATAAAGACTTGAATTTACTACAAAGTCTGTTTTAGATTTCAAAATAATTGATTGCTTATGAGCCCCCATAATAAATCGGCACGAACTTTCCGGACAACGCAATAGCTTCTGCAGTTGTTGGTAAATTCGATAATTATTCGTTAAATTCGAGACTTTTTACTTTCAGCTCTTGTTTACCTATTTTTCTGTTGTTGAATTTCCGTCGTCGAAGGAGGAAAGTACTTCCGCCTCGGCCAAATAGTTTTTCTTCGTGGGTCTGTTGGTACGCGCGCTGCGTTCAGGTAGCTCACTACAAAACGAGCAGCACAAAGGTGCTCGGTGATGTTGGGCCGTGTACATTTCCGCGTTTCGTGTGCTTCCGCTAGCCGACTTTTCAAGCACAGAAAACCTCTTTGGCAGGTGGCTATTAACGGAAGACAGTGAACTCCACTCGCTTATGCCATCTATGTATGTCGTGCTACTTGAGCTTCGCTTGCAATTCCGCGCACAACCACGCATGCAAACGGTAATACGCGGGTTTTGAGTAATAGCCTTTACCGGCTTTATTAAAAAGAAAAAACAAACTGTTCCTGCGATGGTCGGTTTCGACGTCCAAGCGAAGCCATGATTAACCCTTAGCACTCGAGCGGTGACTCTGAAGCACCACTAGAAATCGTTGTGGCATTATTTCAAAGACATTACGAAAAAATATTACAAAATATTTGTTACATTAGAAAATTTGTGTTTAACACTAGGTTTACGGGACCCGTCAAAATGACGGGTTCTAATATTTTTAGAATTACTCAACAAACTTATTTCCTTAGGTATATATTATTTAAGAAATGGCTGGAAACTTGGATAGACACATTCTTCTTATTTTTATAAAGTAATGTAAAATACTCACTTTTAATGCTCTGTAAACCTAGTGTTAATAGACTACACAAACATTTAAACATTATATGTAGAAATCGGATCAGCTTTGTACGAATAAAATTAAAATATTGTAAGACTGAAAATGGCGCCGAGTGCAAAGGGTTAATCACCAAGTAGTATAAACCGTCCGAGAGACCGCTTTCGATTTGCATTCGTTCCTATTTCAATTAGGGCAATACCAATAAGTGGATTTTGTAATTCTTGCAGAATGCAAACATAAGACAGCCAAGACAAATGCAGCAAAAATTTTGTCAAAGTTAACGTAAATACAACATTGATATCAATATGAATAGTAAATGAATTATTTGTTGAACTAAAAAAAGAACGATTAGCTGTATTGCTAATTGTTCTACAACACAAATCCTCTATTCCCTTTCCTTCTACTTAATCAGTATTATTAAAGCCCAGATTTCGAAACCGAGTCGAGATTACAGCGATCATTTCGCAAATGGGAGAAATTAAAAAAGAGTAGAATGTACACAACTTTGTAGCTAATAGAGGAAGATTAAAGAAGCCCGAGCATAAAAGGATTAATGGCTAAAGAGATTAGGGAAGCAAAGGAGAAAGAAACGGGAAGTGCAATATAATCTTCAGAACGTAAATCAACAAAGCATAGATAACAATAATACCCCGTGTTTATGTGGTGGAAGTAAGTATACATTTTTAGTTGCACCTCACTGAATCTATACTGTTTTCATTCTTTTATAGAATAATGGGAAACACATATTCCTACAACATTCTAATTCCGATAAAAATAAATTAACAACCACACTACATTCCCAATGACTTTGAAAATTTTGCCTCAGAAAATAAGGAGAAACATAATCTCCGTTATTATTCAATTTCGGAGATCTTAAGAGAAAATAGTGATTTTCAGATAGAGACTATTTTATCGTGGAAAACAAAAACTGTAATAAAACTATATTAGAACTGTATTTAAAAAATATACTGATATTCTTAATTCACGAATATTGAGATTGCAAATATGAATCCATGAGGAATTATTTAACAAATTGATTTCTTTAGGCATATGTTATGAAACAAAAATGGCTACAGATTTTGCTTGATATATTCATGTTATTTTTATAAGGAAACGTAAAATAGTTATTGTTCTGCTCCGTGAACCTAGTGTTAAGATCACATCGTTTAAATATGGTGTTCACGTAAAACAATAATATAGTTTTAATATTGTTAGAATTATATTCCAGTTCCATTGACAATAAAAATGAAGGGTACATGAGAATATTCGAACAAAGACTGGTTCGCCATAGACGAGAAGACGCGGCGAACGGTAAAGGCAGTCGCAAAACCGTATTTTCGATGACTTTCGTTTCTCGGAAGATAGGTTTTCGAGTCGATTGTCAAACGGTTGTAACTTTTGTTGCTGTTTTTAGGTCAGCCATGACATCCTCCTCGGAATACGCTGTTCGCGGGTGAGTTCTTTGTAAAAGCCAAGCACCAACGTTCGTGGCTCTTTGGCGAGCAGTTGTTTGTGGAAATCAGCAATGTTCTCGTTGGCCTCAGCACGCTGCCATTTACACCAACAGTTCGGATCTGGTGAGCAATACTAATGCATGGGTATCCCATCCATTGAAGTTTTCTGGCAACACGTAGCCGGGGCGCTGAGTTTTCAAATAGCGCATGTCGAGCGCGAGCGCATCCTATCTACACGAACGAGAGGCAATATCCAGTTATCTGGCTGCGATATTTTCTAAAAAATACTACTCCATTCAAACAGTTACCCAGCATACTTGTTTACGGAAACAAAAAATTCCGTGAAACCCTAGTCCGGCTCCCTGCTTCGTTAACGCTAGGTTTACGGAGCACTAAAAATGACTGTTTTACATTACTCTATGAAAGTGACATGAATGTATCGATCAAAGTTTGTAGCCATTTTTTAAATAATTTACACCCAAAGAAATAAATTGGTTAAATAATTGCTCATGGATGCATTTTTACAATCTCAATATTTGTCCCGTAAATCTAGTGTTAACGATCTATTGATTCGTTTTTACATTTGGGCGTTCACGGAATCAGACCTGTTGAATCGCTCACAAAGTGACAGATTTTCCGAGAGAAAATAGACACCGCGAAAGAACACTTGCAAGAGATTTATATTTTAAAAACTATAATCAGCCGAAATGAAATAGCTAAAGTAACTGAAGCTTCTGCACACGCGTAGTAAGAATTACAAGATTAAATTTACTTGGAATTTTCGACGAAAGTGTCTCGATAATTCGAGAATGATTGCGGAATAAAAGCTACGAGACCGGTGATTCGACCGGTAGTGGTACGTTTAGCGTTGGAAACAGAAAAATCGAAGTAAGAGCTGGCGAGCGCAAAGTGCCGGCCTCGATGCGAGTTCGAAATCAGAACGACGCACAGGAGATTGTAGCGCAGCTCTGGCACCGAAAGCCCGGAGGTTGATCTACGACCAACCGGAAACGAGAGTATGCACGGTTAGAGTCGCCGATAAAAGAAGCCGGAAACGCGCGCAGTCCTGGCCGAGGCGCAGCTATGAAAACGTTGGAATAAAACGCGGGAGAGGATGGCGCCCGCGTAGCCATCTTCGAGGAACGTCAAGGGGAGATGACATACTCGTGCTATCCGCTGTACAGGGTGGAGTTCGCTTTTATAACCTAGGACGTACCGATAAATCCAGGTGCAAAAAATATTATTCCCAATGAAACTCTCCTGAGGGAAAGAAAGCAACGACCGATTCCCGACTACCTGTGCGACCATCGAAGGCTCATTTTTTTCGGAAATGAAAAGATTTCAGATTTAAGATTTTTATGCGGGAAATCGTGTCCCGTGTCGGTACAGTGACTCACGAAAGTATTTCAACACTTTCCCACTACCATAATAAGTATATTACACACTCCGCGACAAAAAGGACGTTATATAGATAAACGGTATTTAGCTTTTCAAATAGTACATTACATTGTTTGTCACCTGTAGACTGCGTAATAAGGATAAATAGTTACTTCAATATGATTTAACGCATTTATTATTCGAAGAAACCATTTTATGGGAGAATGCGTAATATCAAACGAAAAATCAGTACGTCAATATGATAGCACCTTGAAATAGCTAAAATATAAGAATATGTATAAAACAAATAATGTTTTAATATTTCGTATCTCCGGCTTTTGTTTGTATGCAACAAAACTTAAAGTTGAACCTACAAACAGAAAACGAGTGTTCACCATGAACAGATACAGCTGATTTCTAACTGAACAGTGATATACATATAATACGGGAACTGTTGTTATTCGATTATATTTGCGAGAATAAACAGAATTAGATAATGTGCTATCGTTTTGTCGCGAAGTGTACAAACTTACAGAAATATTATTAACATTGTAAATAGGTATGACTCTCTAGATTATACAGGCCATGCTTCAAATGGATCGAAATATGTATGCAACAGTTATGAATTATTTCTCGCAAACTTTGCTGATGCAACAAAAGTATTTGAACGCAACAGAAATGAGCTCTAAGAATGAGTGAAAACAACGTTTTTCAGGCACTGAATGTAAACATTCACTGTTGGTCTACGTGCGTCAGTCATAGTCTAATATTCATAGTGAAACATTCTATTGAACATGAGAGAAAATTAATTGCGAAGTGGTGTGACGAAGGAAAGACGTATGGTGAAATAAATTATTAAATATAAATAGACCTGCAATACATTATATTCTTAAACGATCGAAATCCGAAAGAATTGTAAAAAACAAGTACCGTTCAGGCCAACCAAAAAAACTAACGGAAAGAGAAGAAACAGCTATGATCGATGAAATAAAAAAATATCCATCTTGCAAAGATAGATGGAGATTACTTCAAGAAAGATATAAATCCAGAATTACGTAGAAGAGTGCTGCGTGAAAATGATTATCATGCCAGGGTACCTAGAAAGAAGTCGTACATTGGTGATATGAATAAGAAAAAGTGATAAAAATTCGCCAACTATTTCATGGTAACTGTTGAAATACTTTCGTGAGTCAGTGTGGGTGCGTTCCACCGATTGTGTTCGACGCTGTATAGAATCGAAGATGTCAGCGAAAGGGGAGATAGCAGTTCTTTCGAGATGCGATTGCAAGGTAGTCTGGGTCACGTTTGATCGATCGTATAATGCAACTACGGTATAAACACTTTTCAGGACGATACGATTACACGATAGTGCGATCTTCCAGGGCGTAAAGCCGCGCAGATGACAGATAAATCGTCCACGGTTTATTTGTGGATCACAGAGATGGCCGCATCGATTTCATGCTTACTCGGAGTTCACAGTCGGGTTTACTCCCGTTTCATGCACAATTAACGACAGCGTGGGAACATTTCTTTTTATTCGAGTCTCTAGGATTATTGGGCACGTGTTGGGTCGTTCCACGCGAAATCAGACGCTCTTCGGTGTGCTGTTTCGGATTTTGTTTAATTTCCAATGCGTTGCAACCTTCGGTAACAGGATTCGACGCAGTTCGTTTGAAATAAGATAACAAATTATCATTTGAAATAATGTCTATTTGTATTTTACAAATAACACAAAGAATTGATTTCAACTACGTTGACATACGAACTAACACTGCGTTGTTCAAATAAAATGATAAATAATTTCTCCCTAAGAAGAGCTTATTGAAGTAACTAGATTGAATAGTAAATTCGGATATGCTAATTTTTGTGGAATTAAGTTTTCCTCATCTTTCTCTGACAATAGCAGGCGCTTAGCTAGTGATGCGCCCGTTTCACTTTTTCGAGGATTGTTAATATTTTTTATTGCGTCTCCTACAGGCAACGTATTGCATTTTCTTTTCGTCGTGGATGAATCCAATAGGGTGATATTGAAGTCGGAAACACGGATATTAAAACGTGCGAACGCGAACTGGAGGATCTTCGGCGTTTTGTTTTCTCTCTCGACTGTGTACGAGTGAAAAAGTATCAGCAAAAAATCGTACCCAGTGTGCATCGAGTGGTCTCAATCAATCACTGTATTTCCATTTCACTCTTACTGCACGGAACCTTTTAGTCAAAGGAATTGCTACTTTCTTTGTTTTACACTCCGGGACAAAAAGATAGCACACTTTAAAATGAACACAACTTTTATTTATTTAACATTACAACCAAGGTTTTGTTTTTATACATTCCTGCGAAATACCTCTATAAACATACACGAATAAAATTGGATTGAATTTCGCCAGTCTATACAATTTTATTAAAAAAAAAAGAACTTTTAAGGAAATATAGCGGGACAAAATGATAGCACATTTAACTTAAAATTGTGTATAACAATAAATCAACGAATGATATTTAATGCTTAATATCTTATGGCTTCTCCTTTACATTTAATAACAGCCATCATTCTCTTTGGCAAAGATTTATAGAGTTTTTTAATAGTTTTCTGCTTTAATTGCTCCCACTCATCTTGAATAGATTTTTTAATTCGGCAATATTTCCAAATTGTCTGCCATTTTCATATACAGCTCGGGCAAGATTTCCCCAACAATTTTCTACAAAATTAAATACGAAAACTGGAGTTTGCATCGAGATCCTCAGTTTCGACAAAAAACGGGAAGCCCTCGTAGCCAGCTCGGCAGTTCGTATTTTGCAGATTGCTTTTCGACGAAGATACACAATTTTTTGTTCTTCGCTCCGTAGTTTTCATCGTAAAGATAGACTCTCGGGTCGAAACATGAATAGTCGACGCAAAGATGTCCGACTATCGCAACAGTTGTCTTCCACCACTTGGTTTTATTGCTTTTATACGTCGACACAGTCAAGTCGTCGCAATATAGGATATCGTTTTACCCGTAAACGGACATTCCAGCAACACGCTCAAATATCCCGAGTCCAATACATTTCAACGTGCCTCGAAAACACCCAAAGTCCCAACAGCTGTTCCCATTTTGCGAAATATTCAACGTGACTCTTTCATCCAGACAGCATTCGGCCTGAGTCAGCGGAACTTTAACCCTAGATTTACGGGACCCGTCAAAATGACGGGTTTTATATTCTTTAATTTACAATTATTGTAATTGTAAAAATGCATTTATAGAGCAATTTATTTAACACATTTATTCCTTGGAACATATATTATAGTAGAAGCCTGCTAAAAATCTCCTTGCACATTCTTGTACATTATGGTATATTCTGTTAAATTCTTGTATATTCTAGTATATTCTGGTATAGTATGGTATATTCTAGTATATTATGGTATAATATTGCACATTCTTGTACATTATGGTATATTCTGTTAAATTCTTGTATATTCTAGTATATTCACTTTTATTATGTTATATTCTAGTATATTCTGGTATATTATGGTATATTCTAGTATAATGTGGTACATTATGGTATATTCCAGTATATTTTGGTATATTATGTTATATTCTCGTATATTATGGTATATTCTAGTACATTTGGTTATATTATGGTATATTCTAGTATATTCTGGTATATGATGATATATTCTGGTACAGTATGTTATATTCTGGTATATTTAGTTATAATAATAATAAATATATTTAGTTATAATAATAATAATACACAATGCTAGAAAAACAAACCTGAAAATTTACCTCTTAACGTTAAAATACTAATTGTGAAGCCAAAAACTTTGTACTTGTTACGCTCATATAAATAAATCTAAACATCGTACAAGTAGAAAAACTTTTTCACGGTGAAGTAAGTTTTGAATCTTTAATATTTCATTGTCTAATGTGGTTTCGACTATTTTTCGAGATAACACGTGGCAATATAGTAGCTGATTCGTTTCGGATAATGTTCGCGATAGAGTTAATGAATTGTGAACGCGTGCAGCGCGTTTAAATCCAAAAGTTTCGTCGTGTAATGAATCAAAAAGTTGGGCTATCCGCGAATATCTCTATGGGCAATCAGCGTCGTATAAACATTATTCAACCGCTCGGTTGGTTCAAGGCGGTGATGCAAGAAGACGAGATATTCCGGATGAACGATCGGAACTCTTACCCGGAACTCGGAGATACTACTCCATCGACTGCGAACACTATACCCGTCTGACGATTGACAAACACGTCTACGGTCTTGATTGGTTGCCTTCCTACTTTTACTTTTTACGTCGGCGCTTTTATCCCCTGGAAATAGACCAGACTTTTGGAAACTAATATCCGATGAATCGTCTATAGTATTTAGAACAATATAGAGTCACATCATCCCGTAGAAACAAGAATTAGTAGAAGACCGAATAATTACGAATACTATCACAAATAGCGATTTCTCAGTTTCTGTTTTATTAAACAAATTGCTCTGATCTTATCGAATTTTTCACTCGTCGAGTTACAGGTCTGCAGGGTATCGAATTCTCGTGTGCAACGTAAATTAATTTGTCGAATTGCGCCGCGTGCGGACGCGAAATGGCCATCTTCGAGCCGAGAGAATAGATCAAGAGAGGATAAAGGGAAAAAAGTGATTTTTCTCGTGCAGGTACGTCCCTTTTGTCTCTGAATATCCTGCATTGAGAAGTGAACCGCCCTTTCAGAATCGCATTATGATTTACTAGCGCGCCAAGGAATGGTTGCGCCCGATAGAAACCAACCCCTCGTTCCATTAATGCCCCGTTCATCGGCTCCGGTAAGACAGGAAACGCGGTCGGTGTGTCTGGGTCAAAAGAAAAGCCCTTTTATCGGGCCTCTCGCGGAAACCACTTAGACATCTTGCATTCAGGAAAAGCCGCTAACTTTTCCGGGGACGCGTGCACAAAGACGGAGGAACAACGGTAAAGTAACCGGTGTCATATTAGACACGCGAGACAAGAAAAGAGGGGAAAACGCAATGGCGTCGTCAAAGTTTCTACACTCGATCATTACAATCTCCCTTTCCCCGACGACGACGAGATTCTCGTTGAGGTTAGGTTGCGTTCTACAAAGCAATCAACGAACGTTCAATCGACCTTGAGTCGTAATTAGTCTGCGAATTTTGCGTACCTGCTTATGACAAAGGCCGGGATCTTTTTAACACTAAACCTACCGAGCCTTAAGAGTGACTAATACATGTTATGTCTTATAAAAATTACGAGATTGAATTTATTTGGATTTTGTAGGGTTCGTATTGTAACGCGTGCTCTCTTAAATATATTTATTTAACACTAGAAGTACCGAACCAGTCAAAATGACTGGTGGATGATCTCTTCTTTCACGATTACTGAAATTATAAAAACGTTTTCACCAGGAATTTTTTAATATATATCTTCTTTGGAGCACAAGTTACTATAAAAATTAAATCTGAGAAAATTCAATCTTGCTGTTATTATAAAGGGACAAGTCTAAGTGACGTTTAGAGCTCGGTAGTTCTGGTGTTGATCATTTCCCACGAAAGCTTCTTTAGCATTTCAGTGACTGTAAAATAAAAAATCTGCAACGGTCATTTTGACCGGCGATGGTAGGTTTAGTGTTAATCTTTTTATCGTTTTAAGTTGTAGCTATTCAGTTTCGTCACAAATACACATCGCAGTCTAGTGATAAATATTATCATAGATTATTCTAAATAAGTACCTACATACAGAACGATCTAATACCTCGCGCACCGTACTTAATACTAATTATACGCATCCTAAGTAGCGTCTAAATATTGTCGTGAGAAGAAACGTTCTACGCCTTGACAGGGAAAAACGAGTTAAAGGGATTAAAGTTGGGGGACAAAAAGATAAGGTACCCTATTAACACGTTGACTGCCATGTCATCCATATAAGGGTGACGGAATTATTTCTCCAGGTTTTCAAATGAATTTTTACGTTAATATATTCATTCTATCAAATTCGATTAGGATCTGTGAAACACAGCAAAACTTGGAGGACTACTCAATATCATACATTTAATTCTTTTCAATTTTTATTTCATTAAATAACTTAGTTTGATTTTATGGAATTTTGGAGATTTCTAGCTTTTCAGTCAAAGTGTTAATCTATTAATTTGTATTAATCTGATTTGAAACGTGAGCATGACATCGTGACAACGATTAGCGAACAAACGGACACCGCAGGAGAACCCGCAGACCCTGAAATTCGAACAGCTGCTGTCTCATGAAAAATTCGAGGTTCCTCGGAACGGGAACGGTTGAATGGCAATCTAATTAATGCATAGTTTCAGTTAATAAGGTCCCTCCGTGAAGCAATATTCAACCATCCTCATTATCTTCCCTCGAAGGCAGCCCCGGCGGCGTCTTCGGAAAGGACGCAACCAGAAACGTCAGATTGCCGACGGCGAAAATCCGATGGCGACGTTTTCCAAGAGACACGAATGCAGCCCTGAGGTGAGCTTACAGTGAATAGAGGGGAGTCTGGAGCGAGGTAAGGTCGAAAAAAAAAGGTTCTTTCGAGCTAACTGAGCCCGTATAAATAAGTAAGAGATTCCACACTCGAACCGACGCGACGCGACACCTGCGTTAGCAATGGCGTCTGACACGCAGACGGCGCACAGTGGGCAATTTGGACGAAATCTGATTCGAAATCAAAGAACTTTCGACAGAAATTAGTTAGAGCGATGAAATTTTTTTACATTACAGCTGAATCTTTGTAGAATATGGGAAAATGGGGAGATTATGGTACGAACGATTTTTAACCTTCAGAAAAATTCGTTAAACTTGAATTCGTTAAACTTCAAGAAAATTGTGGTTTTTCCAATACCACGCAAGGAAAAAATTTTTTTTAACATCCTATACATCACTTCCCATAGATTTTTTCACGTTGATTTGAAATCTGGTCTAAAAATTTGTCTACGATCTCAGGATTTTGCAAAAAATAGATTTTTATGAGAAAAACTAATGAAATCATTTTTTCGTTGAAATAATTTGATAACACACTAGTTTGAAGGTATATCGTTCAGTCATTTTACTGGTTAACACTAAAATGATCAAGAAACACTATTCGATTGATGATAATACCACGGTGCCCAAAATACAACTGATACTCGCACTGCTTTGCGATAATAAAATTGAATTTATTCAGATCTCTTACGATTTTGTACTTGGATCAGAGTTGTGCAGAATTAAAATTGAATTACTCCAGGAATTATAATTACAAAGTATAATTGAATTACATTGTAACTCAATTAGCACAATTCTGGCTTGGATAAACGAGTTTATTAAAAAACTTCCCATTAAATTATTTTTACAGTCACAATAAAGAAAATATCAGGAGAAAGTGATTTTGATCAATAATTTGACTAATAATTGCGGTAGGTATAAAAACTGGCTTCGTAAAACGTGGCTTTAATAAAATATTAAATTTTATTATTTCCTATCAAATCCTTTGTGTTCGGGAAAACAAAAACTGTAACCGTTCGCGCAACAATTCGCCCAGGCGTCTATGAAAAGTGTCGTTTTATTATTCCATGAATAATTGTCGAAATCGTAAGTAATTTCTGTTTTCAATAAATATGGAAATTGCATACAAAAAAAAAGGGAAGCATAACGTTAATGAATATGTATGTCGACCGCGAACACCACGTAAAAACTCGTAACTAACTTTTATCCTATGTTTGCGATGCGGATAGGTTAGGCTAATAAATTTTTCCTTGGTTTCCGCAACGAATTCCCGCCGCGGCGATATAATGCCGGCATTCAGCGGAATTAGGACGATCGGGTTCATGATTGACTGCTTTTCAATTATTGGAATACTAATTTATACATTTTATGGAAGGTAAATAAGTGACAGTGACAACGCAGTTAATGCGTTTAATGATTAAATTTCGTGCATCGACATTTCGCTGCGGAGAAAACAATCGTGCTGCCGAAAGTCGAAAGAAGAAAATGAACATACTCCAATTCTCGTTTCAACAAAATATTACTCATTTCAATGATGAAACCTAACAAAACGAATGAAATACATTAATACGCAGTATCGAACGGTTTCGAAGAATCACCGTAAGCAATTACAATTATTAATCGATCAATCGATAATCATTACTTATAAAAGTAACTCCAAACTAAATTTATACAAAATATCGTGATAAAATTTTGTTTCAGAAATATATGATGACAATTGCAGTTCATGACTCAAATATTTGTACGTATATATATATTGTACAAATAATTGATGATAATTGATGAATGACAAGGTCATTGCAAGGTCAAAAAGGTGGTATCCACCAAATTTAGTTTTTTATTGTCTATCATGCTATCGTAAAAATAATATACTATTCCATTTAAAAAAAAAACGTCGGTGACCTTGAAATTTCGTTCAAAAACATGACATAAAAAATTTTTTTCTTCACTATTAATATGGCCCCCTGCAATAGTGTCACTTTGTCCTGTGAAGTTTTCTGTTAGGACTGTAAATACGAAAGATATTTAGGTGTTTCTCTTGTAATAAAACATAGTGGGAAGGTGTGTTGATAGGACTTAGTAACACTGTTGTCTGTTAACATTGGTGACTAGAATTCATTAATATTAGCCAGTACTCGAACGGAAGCTAGGATCGACAAGATTCCCGTTAATAATTTAGCGGGGTCCCGAGTCGTTACAAACTTGTCGCATGAATATTGTAATTCCATACGTCTCGCAAACTGTCACGGGACTAATTCGATCGTTAAATAATAATTTTGTCTCGTTTCATAGCATGCTGAAACATTGACGATGCCTGGAAACATTGGACCGCTGTTGGATCGATTACTGCATCGAATAAAGGGACTTTGCATCATAGAGAAACCAGAAGTGAACCGGCTGAACAAATAAGTATAGGTTATGTGCACCTATGCGATACTAGACATTCTATGGATCCAAGTTATCATTACTTAGTGACTAATATTACCAAATTATTTATTTTCATAGGTTCGAAGAATCATAATTATCAAAATTGTCAACTTAAAGTCCACTATTCAGTCTATTTAAAAAAGAAAATACAAAATTTGATTAACACATTCTCTGACTCCCTTGAAACTATTAAAAATAATTATATTTAGAACTAAGTTGTAAATGGCTGAAAATTGTAACTTTTCTGTTACATATGAGCTAGTTATAAAAGATAATGTTCCAAATTTTGCCTGGTTTCAAATTTTTTATTTAAAAATTGTAGAATTCATGGGGAATCAGGAATAGTTACAATAAAGATCACAGAAAATCGAAATAAATTCTGTCTTATCAGTAAAGCAACGCAATCCAATTAATTTTAAGGTACGCTAGTTCTATGTTGAAAAATTTAAAAATGCGTCGGTACTTTTCTCATAAAAATAACATAATATAATTATCATAAATATACCTACAAGAATAGTAATTAAATTATAAATTCTTTATTATGATTTAAAAAATTGTGTTCCGCTAGTGCTTCAATGCAAAAGAGTAAATTCAAAGCGTTAAACGATACTTGAGTACTTTTCTGTCGTAAACGGTAACTGTACCTAATCGTAACAACAACCTACTTTCCTTTTCGAGATTCATGACCAGAATAGGAAGCGATTAATGTTATAGTTACATGAATGGTTATAATAACAGGTACGATATACAAGCACAACGGAAAACCCTGTCAACATCCGACACTGATCGCCAATGACGTTCCGCCGATTTTACAACGAAGAACGCGACTTCTCTCATCAAAATTCTGTTAGACCGGCTAGTCCACACGTTCGAGAAATTACACTGGCACGACCCATTTACTAATTTTCCCTCTCGTTAACCAATTACGCCGAGGCCGGGCGCCCCGGTCTAAAATATATTTTTTCGGCAGCGATCAACCACTGTCGGACGACCGGGGAAATTCAAAAAGGGGGAAGGCTAATAATTATCGGAGCCAGGGCGGCGCGAACGCAAAAATTCGCTTAATGTCGCCGGAATGTTCATAAATTATTCCGAAGTTTAGAGGCGAGTGGAGACGTAACCGTGGCCACCGAGTAATTTCGGTAATAGCGCTGCCAGTCTGATGAACAGCGGGCCGAACAAAAAATTTGAACTTCCCGGCTGCGAGCCAACGGCTAAACCCCCACCCCCCACCCTCCCCCGTCCGATAAGGTTTCGCTCTCGGAACGAAGACCTTTTCCTTTCTGCCGCGACGATTCTCTGCGAAATTTCCTTTGCACGTTCCGGCCGCTGCTTCTCCTTTTCGTCCCTGGATATCACTTCCTCTTCGCTTGAACTTATCGCACAATAAGAGAATTCTCTCTCTCTCTCTCTCTCTCTCTCTCTCTCTCTCTCTCTCTCTCTCTGTGCATAAGACACTTTATGCAATCGTCGCTCCTTTTGTCAGAAAACGATGATTCCCTAGCAAACAAAGTGATATCAGGTTACACGGTCGGTTATTTTTAGAGATCACGGTTTTGGACGTGTATTGAGGATACACGTATTCACGTGTACTAATGCAGTCGGTCACGAAAATATTCGGACACCACTATACTTTTGACTATTACAGTGCGTACTTCAGTTTATGCAATAAGAAGAAAAAGAGGTGTTCACGCATGTTGTCACTATGCAGTGCGTAGTTAACAAAAACATAAGAGATACTTATTTACGATAAGTGATCACATAAATGAGCCGTTTATTTTGAAAGTGGCCTAACTCCGTTTTCCAGTTTTTTCCGGTTATCATGGTTACATGTACAACTGTATGTTATTTATCAGTACAGCATTTCAGGTTGCTTATAATCCGAGCAAATACGATGATTCTTGACACATAAGTTTTCAGAGTTAGTTTAATAATCGAACCGTGTAGTTTGAAAGTGGCCTAACTCCATTTATGCTTAAATAATCAAGATAATATATTTACTATTGATAATGTCGGAAAGTAGTGATGAAGGTAATGTTAATTAATTAGTATTTACAATTTCACCTCAGTTTTTGGACAATTGCGTTAGTTGAATAACCAGTACGTTTAATTAATATAAAACTTAAAATTTAATATTAAATAAGACATCAATGAATAAGAATGAAAATTTTAAAGTCCTGAATTTATTACCACGTCGGGGTAGACCAAAAAAGTTCGAAAATATTGTATTGACAGCACTGTATAAAAATATCAGACAAATTACAACAGAAAAATTCAAGGACATAATGGACCTATTACGATATATACCACCGGAACATCATGATTACTTCAAATCCCTTTTACACGCACAAAATGTGGATGAGTAGTAAATTGTTTTGTAATAAATTTATGTTTGTAATTTTGCACGTTATGTAGTTAATTGAGTCGCATAAATTATGCTCCTGAAGTGTTTTAAGGATACGTAAAATAAATTCAGTATTGTTTTCTTTTTTCAATTTGAAGCATCTTGAATTATGTTGAATGGACTTGGGCACCTTCAAATTTTATAATGAATCCGGTTGTTAATTTTGAAAGTGGCCTAACTCCATTCTTGATAAGAAAACGCATATTATTCACTTAATAATTGCCACTATTTTAATAGGAACTATAAATTTAACACCCTTAGATACACTTAAGCAGTACGACTCATTAATGTCCTATACGTATATTTTTAAATTCATTGAAACGCAAACCCTTAAATATCTCGATTTTAAGATAAATGGACTTAGGCCACTTTCAAAATAAACGGCTCAAATAATAAAAGAAAAATGGACAGTACGTCTCATTTTCATGTCACGGAAATATTCGTTTATTGTCCGCCCTCGTCGCCGCGGCGCACACAGCTTCTTCCTCTGCGGTATCCGAGCGCTGCGCTGCGCCGCGCCGCGCTAAAGAATACGGTCACGGCCCGCACTTCATAATGCAAAGTGACGTACATATATAATCGATGAGTATCTCCCGGATGCTCGTGGCTTTCGAGGTCAATTACAAGTCGTTCCTTAAGTTCCTGCCACCGATACGATCTTCCTCCTGATTTGCATGTTGGCCCCTTATTATCATATTTGATATTAGGTTTCGCCGCGCTGCTGCCGCCGCCTATACTGTTTCATCCCCCGTCACCTTTGATTGTGCTTTACATTGCCCCTTGTTGGATCAGCGTTAACTTGTTACTCCGTCAACCGAGTGTATTATATTTATAGTCGCAAACGACCGACGTGGCATTCTAACGAATGCCTTTGCTAATGCAAAGTGTCAAATTAGCGACGACTACGTTTAAGATACATCCGGAAGATTTTTATAATTTCACAGAAAATGATCTAGCGTTTGCGATAGAAAACTTGATGAGAGGGTCGTTGAGAAGAAAAGAAAGAAAAATGTCCTTCGTAAGGGGAGGAACAAAGACTGCGTCGTCGTCGTCGAATGTATCTCTTGAAGCCGTTTGTTGACTATAGCCACAGAACGATGGATTAGGTGTTTGAAACGTCAAGATTGTGTTCACGTGCGCGCACTAAAGGCGAAGACGAGGACGAAGAGGGGACTTGTGCGTGATACGCGTATCTAAACAGTTCCAACCCTCTGCACGAAAGAAGCCCCTATGTCTACCAGGTCTGCAAATATGAAACCGGAATTTGCCCATAGGTGGCTCTAATTGTCAATGTAGTTACTGTCAAACCGCGTCACTGACGCCATTTTCTTGCTTTCACATCTGGTAAAGATTATCTACTCAAAACCATACAAGTTTCGTACAACAGCATAGTTTTTAATAGCGTTGAACATGTCGAATTTTATCGCTGTATAAACTACAACTGTTTACAATATTTAATGTATGCATTAATGTACACATTTAATGTGTGTATACTCGTCGATTTTAAATTATTAGTAGGATCTGAGGGAATGTACAAAGCAAAGAAAAGAGATTATAGAGAAGAATGGACTTTATTTATTATTGACAGAATATTTACGCCCTAGTTGTTATTCTGTATGTGTTGTATATAGTGTATATATTGCACATGGTTTTATATTATATTTTAGATATTATGTAAAGCTAATGCGAGGCTAAAACTCCTAATTACTGTTAATGTAAAAAATACTATGATCTCTTATACAATTAGTTCTGAGGGTTTTCTTTCAAACGTGTTTATCAATATAAAATTGTTACACTTAATAAATTCTTAACACTCTTCTGAATATACATATGTATATTTATGTACTTATTACTCAACTTTCAATTATTTCCGAGAATAAATGTGTTAATAATTCTGAAACTTCTACACACAACAAATTCTGAATATATTTAAATGTATGTTTATATCCATTACATAACCTTCGACAGTTTTCGGGAATTAAAGCTGTGGCACACGGCTAAGAATAGGATAACACCACCGGTAAGTGTTTTGTTCCGAGGCGGTGTTTATGTTACGCTATCAAACTGGATAATATGACCGGTAAGTATGTTTGGAAGTAATGTTTACGTAGCATCACCATTTTGCCATGATCCCCGGGCCGAAATGCGCCGCTGCGATGGCTCGCGCGCTTTCGCCAGAAAATATTTTTATAGCCGGTGCTGACACGTCCGGATACATGTACTATCGATCACGTCACCGCTTGAATAATACATCCTTTAACCTTCTTACGCTACATTTGCAATATTCAATGACAGTGTCTCGACGAACCTCGCCCACGGCGATCGCGTGTCCACGTGTGAGACACACTCTGTTAACCCATTAACGGCGAAGAATTTGTTTTTTAAATTTTAGCAAGCGATGGACGAAACACCTAGTCAATCATAGATGCCGCTAGAAGCAAACAAATATAATCTTGTTATCCTGTTCTCACGCGAGTACAATAGGCCCTAATGGGTCAAGTTGATCATGGGTCACACGATCTCCCATCAGTCCGAGAATGCCCGAAATTCTGATAACGAGTTTTTCTACTGGGTGATCAAACAACGAACGACGTTGTAAACCGATCATCTGAATACCTTCTTTGTCTTTGGTGACAGCAGCTCTTGAGAATGTTTGTGCATTTCTAGCTCATGTTTCCGGATGTAGCGTAGAAAACGGATACTACTTTGTACGGTGAATAACATCAGGAGATTTTTTGCGAATATTTTTAAATATTCTTATTCTTCGTAGGGACAATCGATTTTCAAGTGAAACGGTTTACTTTCGGATAAAATTGAACGGCGCACGAGAATCGAAATAAGTCGAAGCGATGAAGTCTTCTATGCAAATAGTTTTAAACAGTTCCTGCTGCAACTTCTAATTTATTCATCGAAATAGTCGACGACTTGGATTTATGGTGGTGGTGGTCCTCGAAGGCCACAAGTTTCAGCAGCGTAACTACCCCCGTTATTCTATCGCCAGTGGTGTGTAGCGGTGTGCTGACCAACACCCCCTAAAACGGGTTATCCAAGGGTACTCGGGGGTCACGCAAATAACTCACCAACAACATTAACAAGATCGTCGAAAAGTAACAAGAAACAAATACAGATTTGCTTGAATAGCGACGTTAACACATTCCACGTAAAGATAGTCAAAGTAATTTTTCGTACATTGTTATTCAACCCCTTGCGAACGAGTGCCTTTGTTGAGGTTGCAACAAACTGATTATTCTCGGACAACGTCACAAATTGTCGTTATTATAAACTATTTCACAAAAGACGTTGGAATTGAAAGGGTCTGGAAACGGTGAAATTGAAAATTAATCATTTTGAATTTAGCCAAACAAGCATAACGCAACATTAAATGTAATTAGTTCCGTTTGTTTACATCGAATACACAATCGCGTTGTTCAATTCTCCGCGAGTGTGAATCCAATTGATAGTTTTGTATTCCATACATGCTACAGAAAATCGAATTATTCCCGTTACCGATAATGTGGTTGTTAATTAATCCCTGGAATGCGTACAATTGCAGCCACTTTGCAGATCGTTGAAGTGTCTATAATCGTATTACGAATTGATGCATTGGATGATTCCGCATTGATACGCATAATGAATGCTGTCGTTTTGCAGGTAGACAATCGGGTAAATAATCGCTTGAGATTGTTTCAGGTTGTACGAAAGTTCTTACACTGGATTATTATCGCTCGTATGTTCACCTTTATAATTATCAGTTAACCGAAGAAATTAATACACATACTAATCCTGTGCATGCCCTAAATTCTGTCGTTCTTAATTCAGTATTCCCTCCCCAAAAACTGAACTCGGAAATAACTAAAATTCGTTCAAATTGACTACACAAACTTTAGTTGGGTTCAGTACTTTAAATTGCCAAAGACCACGGACGGTTAGGTTTCTATAGCTATTTGAAAAGGAACCCCTAACCTCTGTTTCTGGTTTGTTTATAGTACGCATTACGATAAGTAAACATGAAGTTTTGTTTTTGAAATTTCATTTCTTGGTTGCATCGAAGACAATTAATTCTGTTACGAATTACCTTTCGAGAAATCGAGAAATCTACTTTCTTTTCGTAGATATCACACATTATACACAAACAAAGTAGCTGTCCTAACTGCTGACTAGTGCAAACACGTGAGTATTATGTATACACCGTTTATGTTGCTTGATAAGAATTCGCCTTCTTTCCGCGGTTTGCCAATATTTTCACCAAGTCCGGAGCTGTAGCTAACAATAAACCGCATCGTCCAGATAGGCTGATTCCCATTTCCTTCGAGGGAAACTCAAATATTTGATTTGGTTGGCGGGCGATGATTGTTACGTCAGCTATAGTTATTTCGTCGGTATCACGCGTCGTGTCGCGCCATTCCCTTTTATTTCGTCCTGTTCTCGCAAGGCTTCCCGGCGGTGTTATTGGCGCAAAGACGTCGAGAAAACGGTGAAATGTTTGCGGAGCATGGTGCTCGTTCAGGATACGCGTGTTCCGTGCACCGGCCAGATGCGCATCCTGGAGAGATCCTGGACCCTTCTGCCGGGGTCGCACGGATGACTCGAATATTCGACAAGTACAGATATCTCGGCGAGAAATTCGCAAACTATGTTCCAGGGTCACAATGCTACGTAGCCGACGGGAACCCGAGGGGGGTGGCCAGGATGAAACGATACGAGTCCCGCGGGAACCGTCCCGCCGAAGATATACCCGGCGTTCTCCGCGTCTTATTGAATAACAGCGTTACCATCAGCCACCGTCACACTCCACCCCGCCTGAGACCCCCCGGTTTTCACCCTCCGGCATTCGGGGAATACCGAGGCGAAACCCGGGGAAAAATTGGGGGATCGATGGAAAAACACTCGTCCCCTTGCACCCATCTGTATATACAGGGCGTTTCTGAAAGCGTGACGCACTTCAGAGGAGGTGATTCGTCACGCGGACACACGACCGAAGCGCATACAAGGTGCTCCCCAATGAAACCGACTAATGTTAGAAGAATGGATCGAAAACGGTATTGTGTTACGGACTTAAGGGACGGTTTCCATTTGGAGGGATCGGGAGATACAGTTTTCTATCACATCTTCGCAAGGAGCTGCATCTCGTTGGGAAAATAAAAAAGTCGTTTCGTCAAAGATGCTATTAGGGGGACCCACAAGTAATCAATCATTTTGAAATCTGAAACAAACTTTGTAGTCAATTCAAGTTTTTATTTCTTAATTTATTATAGAATCTCTATCATTATCAAGCACAGTTTGCCATCTTTCCTGCAAATTTTCAATCCCAAGCTTATAGAAATCCAGGAGTTTCCGATGGAACTGTACAAATGCGAACCTCTTAAACTGTTATACCATTTAAGATTTTATTCCCAGGAGGTTGTTCATTTGGGAAGGACAATTATTTGCTCAATTTCATTTATAAATCCTCTGTAAATCATTTTTGTAATTATCTTGAAATATTAGGTATACACAGAAGCTATAATCTTTTTTAAAGTTTTCTTTTAATTATTCAGATTAGGGCCATTATAGTTACAAGTCAGAAAGACAAGTCAGTGTATGAATGATGACAAGTCCATTACAAGTCAGTGTACGGATGATTGAAAACGACTAAAAGTTTTACACAGACCTGATAATTAGCATTGACACTAAATTCACGGGACCTGTCAAAATGATGGGTTCTACAGTCTTTAATTGACACTTATTGTGGTCGTAAAAACGCATTTATAGATAGAAATAAAAAAAAAAGAGAGCCAACAGCACGTGGTGTTCCCAGGCGGTCACCCATCCAAGTACTGACCACGCTCATCGCTGTTTAACTTCGATGATCGGACGAGAATCGGTTCATTGCAACGAGATTTGACCGTTGGCGGGGATTAATAAATTCAAATGTGCTAAAAATAGTTCCCAATCCGAAATTTTAATAAGACTAATAACTAACGACCATAATAACTTAACGTATGATCCTCGGAAGGTACGGACGCCGCCATTTTAATACAGGGTTGTAAAAAAAATTATACTTTTTAAAATATTTTGAACACAAGGCTGCTTTACCTAAAACCGTAAAAGAATGCGTGTTTCCTTTTCAACGATCGGTACAGAACTAAGGGCAAAATAAATTCTTTGCAAATAATTGATTACTTATGGGTACGCCTAATATATTTTCCTACACGTCTGAAATACATTAAACATTAATTTCATTTAATCTAATTCATAAACAACCAAGTTATATAAGATACGTTATACGAAATAATAATGTAAACTGTGACAATCATTATATGTGATATACTGTGGAAAACATGTAACAATTTAAACAGTAATCTAAATTTCAAAAATTAAATTTCGAAATTTTTAAGTTATTATAACCTGAGAATTTGTTACCCCCAAAAATCGTCTAAAATTGATTGAATCGAAGTGTATATATCTCTTTAAAGGAAAAAAATGTGACGATTTGGAGAGTATACTAAAATATTATTTTTTAATATCATTTTGCAGTTGATCACTGTGCAGCACATTTCCACGACCTGTCCTGTTTACTCCTAAAATATATTTGTCTGTGTGTCATGAGAAAGCTTAGCTGCTCCCTGCTATTTCTTCACGTAGATTGAAAAAGATGGTTATTTGTACACAGAAAGAAAAATATCGAACATTTCGACCTAAGACTTAACCCTTATCACTACAAAAATATTATAGCGGGTCCGAGGGTGGCAGGATGTTTTACTGTCGATCGGTACCGAACTAAAGGCAAAACAAATTCTTTGCAAATAATTGATTACTTATGGGTAACTCTAATGTTGAGAGGCAACCCAATGCGAGACCCCCGAAAGCGTCTCTCGAATTTGACTCTGAGTCCCGATCACTTCAACCACTCTTACCAGAGGCAATAAATTAACCTAAGAGTCGAAGACGCGTGAGACCCAAGCGATGAGACTCGTCCCATTTTCTCTGCGAGTTCCCGGCACGAGAACATAATAATTGAAGGCAGCGTCTGGACAATCTCTGAACACTCACTGCCAATTTCTCCCACTGCTATGTACATACACCTAACATGTTTTTATTTTTTCTGCATACTTTGACTCTCAAGAGACCGTTAAGCAACTGCCGGGCAGTTCTAGCGCAAATCTCGCCGAAGAATCTCCGGCTCGCGCAGTTCCCGAACAATAAACTGCACCGTGACGACCGCAACAGTTAACAGCATCGCATCGGTTTCACGCTTCGCGCAAGTGAATGCTCGAACTTCGCCGAAGACCGGGTAGCTAACTCCTCTAAAAGACCGCAATGCTCGATTCTTAAGACGGCACACGGTTGGGACGCGAGGCGACTCGACGCGGCCGTCGCGGCGAACACAAGGACACCCTGGGAACAAAGTAACGTCGCGGAAGTTGTCCAGAGAGCGGAGCTTGAATATCATCGAGTCGGTAGTCGGGCTGATAACGGGTGGAAGAAGGACGGACAAGCGGTAATAGAACAATGGGAGTCGTAAGCGTGTAGAACGGGCCATTCGGGTATTTGCATTTGAGGTATGCGTCGCGCTCTCTGAATGCAGCCAAATAACTGCACATTTATGCGAGCCGGTATATGGAAGTCCACACTCTCTCCCTTTCTCTCCCGTTTCCCTGCTGATTCGAGCATCGGACAACGTTACAACGGAAATGGAAACGAAGTTGCTCCTTCGCCGGTGAAACCGGGTTCGTAGCTTCGTTCGCAGCGGCCTCCGCGAAACTGCGGGACTCTCCGCTCTGCGGAGGGATCCACCGCGCGACGAAACGATAATTTAGTGGATCGAACGTTTGTACGGGATCCTCCGGTGTTCCCTCCGGGACCGGTGCTCCTGCGCGAGCGTGAATTATGCACGGTCTCCTCGAACTAATAATTGCTTCGTACTCTGGCCGCTCGTGGAGGAATTAATGTTGCATCGCGTCAAGGCTCGCTTAAGCTGTCTGGAAATTCCAGAGATCAGAGAATGGTAGACGGAATATATTTTACTTTGCCCCCGCCGCACAGTGGTCCGGATCGCAGAATTTAGGGACGTCCGACCAAAAGGTCGACTGCTCGAAATTGAAAACTAATCAGTTTGTATTGCTTCGTGAATGTCCACGGACCTCGAAAATGAAGAAATTAATGAGATTGAATACATATTTTAGCTTCTATGATCATTTAAAGTTGAACGTTTTGAACGTATTCCACCAGGAAAAATTGCTCAAGTTCTTTGCGATGTCCTCGTCGTCTTGTCCCATATTTTCTCTTAATTTTTTTTTTTGCATGATGTAGAGCATTCCTTTCCAATACGAAACCATATATTTTTTAGTGATAACTAATAATAATATATTTTAAAAAATAATGCTGAATGATACAAGACGGATTAAAAAAATTTTATATGTTTGTCAGAGGAGATCTTTTTTATCCCCAAAGATCCCAGGCTCTAACAAACAGGAATATGTTCGGTACAATTTCCTTTAAATAACCGTATAAAAATCTCGTCCTACCTCGTCCTACTTTAGAAGTTATAGTTGATTAAAGCCGACAATGAAATGACGAATGAAATTAATAGGAATATTGAGGAGGATGTGGAAGGATTAGAAATTCAATTTAGATCTTTGAAACTTTAGTACACTTTAGCGTAGAATTCCTTTGAAGATTCTGCCTGGTAGTCATTAAACTGTAGTTAGCAACAATTACCCCCTAATAAGGAGAGGGCTGAAATTAATCCGGCAATTTGTCGTGTAAATAAAGTTTGCAATAACGTTCGATGTACGTATATTGAAGCTTAGAGAGCTATGATGCAATCTTAATCCAGTTCTAACCTGGTCTCAGTGTGCTAAGTCAGACCTATTCTGAATTGAATCTAGCCTAGTTTAGCCTTGATGTCCCTCAAATCTGATCGGAATACTAATACCGTCTAATTAGCGACGAAACTAATGTACGAAATTGGAAGCTTGTCACGACGAATTATCCCATTTATGTTGACAATTTTAAAACAAAACTTTTCTAATAGTATAACGTGATTATCCGGTGAATATAAATTAGTTTAAAAACCAAACTCGTTAATTATTCGTCTACGAAGAACAACAAGCGAACTGTTTAGCATTTTACCGTGTTCCAAGAGGTTCGGATAGCTTAACCCTTATCACTCCAGACGACAGTAAAACATCCTGCCACCCTCGGACCCGCTATAATATTTTTGTAGTGATAAGGGTTAAGTCTTAGGTCGAAATGTTCGATATTTTTCTTTCTGTGTACAAATAACCATCTTTTTCAATCTACGTGAAGAAATAGCAGGGAGCAGCTAAGCTTTCTCATGACACACAGACAAATATATTTTAGGAGTAAACAGGACATTTCTTCTTCAAAACTTTAAAAAAGATTATAGCTTCTGTGTATACCTAATATTTCATGATAATAACAAAAATTATTTACTGAGGATTTATAAAAGAAATTGAGCAAATAATTTTCCTTCCCAAATGGGAAACAACCTCCTGGGAATAAAATCTTAAATGGTATAACAGTTTAAGAGGTTCGCATTTGTACAGTTCCGTCGGAAATTCCTGGATTTCTATAAGAGGGGTATTGAAAATTTTCAGGAAAACTGGCAAACAGTCTTTGACAATGATGGATATTATATAATAAATTAAGAAATAAAAATCCGAATTTACTACAAAGTTTGTTTTAGATTTCAAAATAATTGATTACGTATGGGTCCACCTAAAGTCTGTAAGGTACACAATCTGACCGATACACAGCGGACTCTTTGAAGCCGAAAAATTTATATTCCGTTTCCACTTTGTCATCGATTTCCCACGAAAATGTGCATTTACATGAACATATTCAATCTAACCTTTGCCTTTGAACAACCACAAAGAATATTTCGATTTGTTGGTACACACGATATGGCAAGTGCACCAGATTCTCAAACATGAATTGTAGATTTTTTATTAATTCAACGTCGATTGAACAAACTGAATTTCGAATTGCAGCTCTGGTTCAAAAACCTATCAAAAACATTAACAAAGTCTTTAACACCGAATCGTAGATTTTTTATTGAATTTTTTCTTATCATTAACTTGTATACAAAAAGATAGACACGACAGAGAATCTATAATTCCATACACATTGTGTAATAATCCACTTATAATACAGAAACTGCATATTCTGAAGGTTGGATGTAGCAACTCGGGGCCACGAGCAAAGCCCGAATGATCGATAGATCAGTCGCAGGCAGTAGCAACGTGAAGTAAGGGGTAGTTTGGCTGTAGAGAGCACCGAAGGATTTTTATGTCTGCTAATGGAGTATTCAGTGGTTTCAAATCCTTCGAAATTACACTGTTACTGCAGGATGGTAAACTAGAAGTCCTAGACGAATGGCTGATAGGTATAGCAACCTATTCAGGTAAAAGAGACATTTATAGCCTTTCTTCGTGCCTTTATGGTGGCTTAAGTGGAAGTATGAGGGTAATGGAAAGAAGAAGAAGAAGAAGAAGGGAAGGCATCGTTTCGTCTTGAGCCTGTTAGACGACTCGTGTGAGTAAGCTACCTGACAGACCCTGTCGTAGACATAGCGATATCTGATGATCGATTAACCCTACTCGTGTGGGGTGCGATAAAACCATATCGATTGATTTCATCTGTCTACTTATTGACAGAGTTTACTATACAAGGCCCTGGAAACAGGCCACCTGAATAACTCGGTTGCTATTGGTGTTAGGAAGAAATGTGTAGCGTCCGGTGGTACGCACACAAAAGAGCTCTTCTTTTCGTCGTAGATTAAGAGACGAACTGAAGGGCACTTGAAGCAGACCCAACGGTCTGCCAAGGGCGGAAGGAACAGGGGTGAGACGAAGAAAAAGAACAGCTCTGATTGGAAGGACCCAAAGCGTGGGTTAGTAAAATATTAATTAATAATGCAACGGTGTTCGGCGACAGTAATCGGGTCCCTCATCCTACTTATAATTAGGCGAAGACAGAGAGCTACGTTGGAAGTGTCAGCATTCATAGAGCATCGGGAATTGTTTATTTCGAATTTCGAATTTATTTTTTATCCGTGCGAAAGTTATGTATGCAACCGGGTAGGAATGTTTGAATTTTAAATTGGTACCAGCATAAAGTAACTAGTGTGGTGAATTTACGAGGGGACAAACTACCCCTTTTAATCCTTCCGCTGAAGCTGCTACAGCCCTCGCACACTACAATAGCAGGTTAAACAATAACATTCCGGAGGGCACGGATCCCAAAATTAAGGTATTGCAAGAATGAATAGAATGGTGATATAAATTGTACGTCATCAATAACATAGAATTTATTTCTTTATCACATTCTATTGTGTTATCAAAAACAAAAGGGTGCATGTTACCTTCTCGTCATCATTATTCAATTATTGTACTCATCACTGCTTAATTAAAATATTATTTGTTATTCCAAGCACGAAAATGTAAACGAAAAATGGGTTACCATTACACATTAATAATTATACAAAAATAATTATCATTGTACTCATATTCTCGTTATGCCATAATTAATTCGTTTCTTATCCGTAGTATAATTAACAACTTTGGACGTGGCTGTGCACTTCTAATTGGAGATTATACACGGGCTAATTTCATTAATGACACGAAAAGGTAACTTTATAAATAGAAAGTAATAAGTTGTTTTGTACATTAAGTTACTACTAAACTGCGGATGTTTGTGCAAAATAAAAATTGTCCAAGTCAATTTTATAAAATAGAAGACAGACAAGAATATACTTTTTCGTTCCATAATTGTAATTAGTGGAAAATCATGTTTTAATATTCTTAAATTTTTCTAATATTTTCACACTGTTTCTTGTTTCACCTACTACTTCTCGTCACTATGGACGTCTAATGGAACAGGAAATATCTGTTTTTATTTATTCAGGACTAACATTTATTTCACTGATCATTGTGTTTTAAGTGCGATTTCGCCGGTTATTTTATGTGTTGTTGCGAATGGTACGATAGGATGCAGTTAATGGCGAATGATAAGTTTCATGGAGCTGGTATGGTAAAGAAAGAAAGCGAAAAAGATAAACGACGCACATTCATTACGAGCATCGACGTTTGAGAAAGTTTATCAGTGATTAATGTTGAATTGGTGGCTGCTTTTCATTCTCTGTTTTCTTTTCCACCGAAGACTGGGAGCTTCTTTTCCTTCGATTAGGCGCGACACAATGGGAATCTTAAAAATATGGGACCACTGGGAAGTACAATTAGTATTCCAATTAGTATTATCGCAGAGCATATTTGAGCGTTAAACATTCTTATGGCAATAAACAATTTAGTGCACCACAATCAGTATGCATGAAAAATGATAACATCTTACAATTTTTATACATTCATTACTACATTCCACTTCAATATTTCAAATATAAAAGGATAGATATACGCAATTATTTAATGTCCTCCATAAATATTTACAATTGGATGTACCCGCACACTTTCAAACACGGAACTCGTTTCGAAAGAAAGTCCATTATCTTTTCTATAAAAAAAAACTTCGAAAGGTTACGGTTTCTCGGACGGCCAACTAGGAACGACTCCTTAAAAAAATGATTGGTTAAATTAAAAAGAAAATAAGAAGTTATTAAAAAGCAATGAAGGGAACAGGAACGACGAGCTAACTCGTCCTCCCCGACCAAGTCTAAACATAAAGCAAACTTAGTTGGCGAAATAGGCAAAATTTGCGTAAATTGCGAGAGATACGAGGGAGGGTGAGGGACGCGATATTAAAGAGTTTGAAAACGACTGATAAAAAGGAGAGAATCTGCCGACGAAAGTTCCCGGCGAGTCGAGTTTACGACTATACTTGGGCGGAATCTCGCGGATGATCACGTAGTACAGTGGTCCCAAAGCAGGAAAACGTGGGCAAAACCTAAAATATGAACTTTCAGCCAGGTAGGTTTTAATTATGGGATTGGTTACTCTAAGAGTGTTTCTAAGTGGGGGTAAACAGCACAAAGCTCGTTTGTTTATAGCTGACCAACAGTCACAGTCCGAACTTCGAGTTCATTAGACCATACCTTTTTAAGCTTGTCAAGCACATTGCGAATTTCAAGTGCATACTGTACAAATTCTGTTGAAACATTTCGATTTTAATTTGTCATTTTAGCCTTGACTGTAACGCTTTGTTACGCTGTGCCTTTTTTTCTAGACATTTTACGTCTTAAATAAGCAAGTAATCAATTAAAAATGCATAACACCGTGTTTGTACATGTCTTTGCTACGTCTGTATATAGCCTTTATTTCGATACGAACACTAAATCTCACGAAATTAAGAGAATCTCTCAGCGGCAGCCATCTTGTGACGCCGTACTTGCTTCAGAACTCGAATCTTCTGCTGAATATTACAAATTACTCGACGATGAGGTAGAAATTCGCAATTTGGGCTCCATACAGACGTAGATTGGACTTTTAGGAAACACAATTGACCACTTCAAAACTGCTCATTGCAATATTGAAGCGGCAGGTTGTCTAGATTTTGACCCTTGCGTGCGTATATGGATTTCAAACCATGCCGGCCTCCTGAAAGCCCGGCGGTCCAGCGGTGGCGGGAACTTTCGGCATCGTAGCCAGCTTTTATTCTTTCCCGCTTCTGTCCCTTCGTCGTCCCTTTGACCGTGCCCTGCCCGCCCGCAGTCCCTTCTCCGCCCCCGATCCGAATCTCGACACGAAATAAGAAGAGAGTAAATGCTCGGGAGTCGTCTCCCGAGTACATGGACGTTTGGCATGAAACCAAATTCCAACGGCGGGAGGTATATCATCTCGCTGGCAAGTGAACATGTATATATACAGTGTCCCCTTTGAAATCATTCCCGTAGCTTATTCCGAAGCGATGACGGTAACGAGATTTTTCTCTGAGGGTGTCCCTCGCGCCGCGCGAGCAACTGGGCCATGCAACCGTCTGCTATTTTACTTTCCAATTAGGTTCCCGGCGAGGGTCGCGATCTATTTTATTTTTGCACACATGTCCCGGTTCCGCTTTGTACGCCGCGCGCTCAAATTTAATCACATTAACCGCTCCGCTGCGCCCTAGAGTCGACCGAAAATCGTTCGCGACGTGCGCAGCCATGATTGCGCCGTTGATGGTTGATCGTTGAACGTCCTGCAGAATTCTCTATATTCTCATAATGATTTGCCGTAAATGTGCGCGCCCCCATCGAGCACTGCTGATCGGTGGGAGAGAGACGCACAAGGAAGATGGCACGGACATTTTGTATAGTTACGGGGGTGATCATCATTTTACGAGAATATTGTCTCATTTTTTAAAGTAAAAGACGAGTAATGGGTCGAGTAATGGCCGACTATTGACGCTAGGTTCACGGAGCGCTGAAAGTGACTATTTTACATTACTCTATAAAAATAAACGCGAATGTGTCGAATGTGTTCTTTTTAACCCTTTGCACTCGGCGGTATTTTCATTCTGAAACTAAATTTTTCTTCCATCTTGGAATATTTTCATTGTATTCATACAGAACTGATCCCATTTCCACATATAATATTTAAATATTTAGTAATCTATTGAATACAAATTTCGTAATGTAACAAATATTTTGTAGTATTTTTTGTGATTTCTCTGAAGTAATGTCACAACAATTTCTTGTGGTGCTTCAGAATATAAACCCAAGGAAATAAATTTGTTGAATAGTTTCCCACGGACGTATCTTTCGAATCTTAATAATTGTGAATGAAAAATCTTAAAACCCGTCATTCTGACGGGTCCCGAGAACCCAGTGTTAAGTAGAGGTTGCTGTTCATTATAATAAATAAAGTATTTCGTGGCAAGTGTTCGAATAGTTTGGCGAGTCACTGCACGTCAAACGCGTGCGAAGTTATCACACGAACGCGGCCTGACAATACTCGTCCGCAAGGGACAGGAAGGAAGTTAATGCGCGGGGAGGTTGTGTCAATAGTCATTAATAATCCTGGCGACAATGGCTTCGTAACCAGCCCTTAAGCCCGAGCTTCGCCGACAAGAGAGCTACGCGAGAACAAGGTAGCAGCAAGCTCGCCCGGTTTCTTTTTTGCGAGCGGCCGTCCTTTCTGCGGCCCGCGCGAGCCACGAACGCCGAGCATCGTAAATCGTCCGAGGGATAATTGAAAATGAAAATAGAACGGGGCTGCGCCGCGGAGGTATTTAGAAGGAACACGACCTTAATGAGTCCGCCGGAACGTTTGTTGCGGGGGAAACGCGTCGCTAAGCACGCTGAAAACGACTTTAATTCCCTTCAAGATTAGTAGTCAGATTGAAGCTGTACAACGATTCGAAGCTGTTTCAGCCGGTTCCATTGTCGGCCGGAAACCAGCGGCGCTTTGTTGCCGCGACTTGTAATCAAAGGGTTAATCGTGTTGCATTCGATACCGCCCGGCGATTCCTGTCATGGGAATATCATGGCATCGGTAATAAGGTAAAAAGAATTTTTCAAGATTACCAGGTCTGTAAATATGAAACAGGAATTTGCCAATAGGTGGCTCTAACTGTCAACGTAGTTACTGTCAAACCGCGTTGCTGACGCCATTTTCTTGTTTTGGCATCTGGTAAAGATTTTCCACTCACAACCATGCAAGTTTCGTACAACAGAATGGTATATATCTGGTATACATACCTGGTATATATCCAAAATGTTTCCCTTACTTTTTTGTGTTTCATTTCAGAAATAGATTTTACTTAACTCGGATTGTATAAATGTTGATGACACGCTGCTAACAATAAAAGTGAATTAACGTCTTTTACTTTTCAAGCGTTGCCATTTTTTCTTTCTAAATAACCTTCTTTGTCGCTGTATTAACTACAACTGTTTACTATATTTAATGTATGCATTCGTATACTCGTCGATTTTAAATTATTAGTAGGAACTAAGGGAATGCGCAAAGCAAAGGAAATAGATGAAAGGAAAGCTAAGCGTAGTAAGAGATTATAGAGAAAAATGGACTTTATTTATTATTGACAGAATATTTATACTCTGGTTGTTATTCTGTATGCGTTGTATACACTGTAAACACAGGAACTGGCTGGAAACATGATACGCAACGTGGACTGTGAATAGACGGGACAAGAATTTGAATAGTGGATATATATATGTGCAGGGAAATTAATAAATTCCGAACGCTGAAATAAAAGGAACAATGCCATACTAACAAGAAAAGTCTTCTTTTAGAGAACGTACTTTTCCTAATTTTGTACAAAAAGCAGAAACTTGTAGTGCATCGTAAGCTAAAATTGCAAAATTTAGGTAAATATTAAGAGAACATTCTATCGAGTGAATAACAGCAAAAGTTATTCTTGTGAATATTACACAACTAGAAATGGTAAATTTATTAATAAAAATTTGCCCAAAGTTGAAATTCTTCCAAATATCCACACTTTTAAAAGTTACTTTGTGTTCCGGGTTCTATTAGTTATTTTTATTAAAAAACTGGGCGGTGAACTGGCCAATTGAATTGTTAGTAATTGCAGGCATATTGGTATAAACATTAAATAGCTAGACATAATAAATTTATTCGATGTGAAAATTCTTTGCAATGTACATGCTATTAAAATAACTATGTACGTCAAAGTCTGCTAGTTTTCTTGTAAAAAACTTATGTGAAATAATAAACTAAAAAGCGTTTAAGACCATCACCGAGAAAAGAATTCGCTTTAAATAATCAATTGATTCGGTAGTGAAAGTGGAACAGACCAGAATATAGTCAGACAATGCTGCGGGAACAGTAGAGTAAGTCTGTGCATTATCGGACATACATCAAACGCAGGGACTCACGGATCTCTTCAGTATATTCGGAACAAGTATAGTCATTAGCATCCACTTTCACATCTAATTGTTCAATGGTGATTGAACAATGTAAATTCAAAATGAAGTTACGATCGATCAACCGTGAAAGATAATTTTATATTTCCAAACGAACCCTACCTGCGTGATTTGTCCTTACCTGTTTTTCCTTTTAGAAGTTGCTCCATTAAATCGGCCACAGTGAAACAAATGAATGATTGGCATTTTTACGAATGGCGCAGACAATTATTCGCGAAATTTTTCAGTGTGATCAAACGTTGAACGTGTAGACTGCAGCATTGCTAATAATGCGATTTTTAATAGAAAGACGAGAGAGAGCTTCGTCATATTGAGAAAGCGGTTCGCAACAGTTTGTTAATTATCGCCAATTAATTTGACCGTACGATGCTTATGCACCAGGCCGTTCCATTGTAACGCGCGGATGGGATAATGACGCATTTCCTGCGAATGTCATTCGTTATTGACAATTCGGCCATAGACCGTGAGAGAACACTGCAAATATACACGCCACAGCTTTTCGACAGCAGTCGTCACTCCTCGAAATCATTCACCAAAAAACGAGTGAATTTGTCGAAATCAGTACAGAATTTAATCACGTATCCCATATATTGTTCGACATAAAATTTGTAAATTGTTACTGAGATTATAAAGTCAAAATTATCCTACGTTTGACCACGCGATGATCGTGTAAGTGTTTGTGTGTATGAATAAAATGGAAAAGAAACGATGAAAATATTATATCACGTGATTTTATAAAATGTTGTTTTCAAGATTAGCGTTAAGATTCAATACTAAGGATGTTTAATGAAAATTGATGTTTTCAATATTGTCTATGCTATTATATATTCTTTAATTATACATAAAATAAACTTCACACGTGAAATAGTGTTTCAGAACATCCAAACAAAAATTAAACTACAAACATTAAACAGACAAAAGTGTGCTAAGTTAGTCGCAATATTTAGTTTTGTATTATACCGTCGTGTGATTGTGTTGTCGTCGATTATAACACCTGGTCGTGTATTGGTTGGCCCACAATAGTTTCCCAAGCTGTAAAGTAAAATTAAATTGATAATACAAATTGAAACTCAAATTTTCACTGCAAAGTTTTCAAACGAATTAGGATAAATTGGTTGATATTAAAATAGTAACAAACAATAAATAAACTGGATCAATGCTTTCCTCGAAACAGTAATGTCACAAACTCAAATGATGTTGACGTAATTGAGTTATACTTTATTCCTAATCTTTTACGTCATATAAACGTTATGATCAGAGTTTATTGAATCCGGGAACGCAGTCAAATTAAGTATGATCGATTCGTCGTTATCCCAATCGTGATGCGTTAACAAGAGGTCAAGCATTTATTAGATATAGTCAATTTTAAACTGATTATTTTCGAAATTGTTAGGCATATCTGATAATGAATATACACGAATGGAAATTGATTTTGTTACCGTATGGAGGTTTAAAAATTAAATTGATACAACATTTAGGTACGGTCAAGTTTTGTGAAGCTGCGACTTTATTAATACTTGGTTATTAATAAACGTACAATTTTTAGACAGTTTCTCATGCTAGCATTAAAGAACCAAGATTCGGATATCCATAATCAATGTGTTACATTGAACATTGGAATGTTCGAATAGAACTCGACGCGAACAACAATGTTCTTGCCGACATGGTTCTCGGTACATGTATCTACAGTTTCGTAACTATAAAAGTCTTTGGCTGTCTGGAATGTAGCTACACCATATTTTTATTCACACACTAAAGTACTACCTCGCATAAATATTACAACACAATAATTTCACAGGTGTATAAATTACAATGTGCTTAGCACAGCTAGGAACTCGGATTGGAAACGTTACGATCGGTTACGGTGATGCTAGTTAATCTAGTTTTGATTATCGGCGAGAAAACTAGTATTAAAAAATACAATTTTTCTTTTTACATTGTTTCAATATCGACTATACGTTAGACAGAGGATAGCGAAGGCATCATAGTAAGCGTATTTGCAAAGGATCGCAGTGGAATGTGTGGCAATGTTCTTAATCCTGTTAATTTCGTAGTTAACTGTAAATTGAAAGTTTAACACTAGATTTACGGATTAGATTTAATATTTTTAAATTGCGAATATTGGGATTGTAAAAATGCATCCATGAGCAATTATTTAACAAATTGATTTCTTCGGGTATATATTATTTAAAAAATGGCTACAAACTTTGATCGATGCATTCATGTTGTTTTCATAAAGTAATAGAAAATAGTGATTTTTAGTGCTCCGTAAACCGAGTGTTAACCGAGTATTAAAGTGGACTAATACTGATTTTACTTGAAGCGATACAAAAAAAAAAAAGAAATTTGGTTAAATGACCGGACGAGAGGAACGTGAAATCGGTTCCTCGTTGGACCACTGTGAATCCCCACGTTTCGCCCCACTGAATCACAAATCGTTCTCTATGCACTTGTAATATTCGCCAGGCTACGACTAACCTAATTTACGATCGGGTTTGGAATGTATTTGCTGGACCGTGACGTCAGTTCAACCATTGTTTGTCATTATTTCGGGGTACCGTTAATGCTGGCCCGTGATCTTGCTGCTGTCCTTTACTGGTGCTCTTCAAACCACATTACACAGGGACGAGAGTGACACGAGTGAATTGTTTCTCCACTGATTTTTATTCTTCGTTAAAAAATAATTTTAGCTGCAGCTTTTCCAAGCGTATAAACTGTTCTGATTCTCAATTCCTTTGTCGTTCTGAAGATTTCAGGAAAATAGACTTGTTTCGTTACTATTTGAATCCTTCAACCGTGTCAAACCATTCCAAACCATGTCAAACCACATCTTGAAGTATTCTAATCTCCAATTCCTTTCTCATTCTGGAGATCTGAGAGAAATGGGCTTTCTCCATTATTATTAAAATCCTTCGATCGTAACAAACCATACAAAACCTTCTCAAACCACACCTTAAACTGTTCTAATCTCCAATTCCGCTCTCATTCTGGAGATCTGATGGAAATGAGCTCTGTCCATTATTATTAAAATCCTTGAACCATGTCAAACCATTCCAAACCACGTCAAACTGAACCTTAAATTGTTCTAATCTCCAATTCCTTTCTCATTCTGGAGATCTGATAGAAATGGACTTTTTCCATTATTATTAAAATCCTTCGATCGTGACAAACCATACAAAACCTTCTCAAACCACACCTTAAACTGTTCTAATCTCGAATTCCCTTCTCATTCTGGAGATCTGATGGAGATGAGCTTTTTCCATTACTATTAAAATCCTTGAACCATGTCAAACCATTCCAAACCACGTCAAACTGAACCTTAAATTGTTCTAATCTCCAATTCCTCTCTCACTCTGAAGATCTGATGGAAATGAGCTTTCTCCATTAATATTTGAATCTTTCAATCCTGTCAAATCATACCAAACCATTGCAAACCACACCTTAGACTACTGTAATCTCCAATTCCTTCTCCGCCTGAAGACCTGATGAAAATGGACTTTAATCTCCATTCTAACCACGACGAACCATGACAATCCATGTCATACCATCTCGTGCTCGTCATACGAACATACTTAAAATTACATGAGTCTTCAAAGCACTTTCGAACCACGTCAAAGGACACGTGTGATCATGCCTCGATCTTTCAGTAGTTCATCAGTCTTCAAAGCACTTAGCTACTTAAGCTCGAGTTGGTCTAACTAATTTTTAGTTTTCTAAAGCTGTCATCCTCTATTAGTTCCTGAGGTTATAAAGCATTCAGTTACATAGATACACATTGTCCCGCCGTTCCAGTAATTTTCATTTTTGTCCGGACACAGAAAAGTGAGCCGAAGAATTCAAGCTGCCGCATCTTCAATCATCGTTCAATTAATTCTAAATTAAATTTCACACTGGTTCTCCAACGCCGCTCGAGTCGAAGGAGAACAAACTCCAAACTTCCTGATTCCTCCAAATAGTTGTTTCCCAATTAAAACGGACCAGAGTTCTCGTTGTTTCTCCAAATAATCGCTGCGAAAACCCCGATTTCTCGAAAGTCCAATAAAATCCTCTCCCACCACCGGCGGGAAAACTACCGAACGGTTCACCCAAACTCCTCCACTTTTATCTTCGACTTCGCCGCCTTGAAGGGCCAGAATCCCGGCGGCTCCGAATAATTTCGACCCTTCGAATCGTTCGTTCGAGGAAAGGGCTTCGTCGAGCGTCACCGAGCCCTTGCCAACCGTTTCCTTTACTCGCTGTCGGAGCAGACGGCGTTCCCCTGCAGTTTCTCGTTGTCCTTGGTAGCGTCCCCGTTGCTCGCGACCTTGCTGTAGCCGTAGATCCTTGCGTTCCTCCGTCGGAAGCAACAGCTGACCGCCAGGTAGACCGTCGGCGCGACGATCAGCACGGCCAGGTTGATCGCGAGCAGTATCGACATCCTGTAGAACCACAGGGTCGACTGCATCGTCCAGTTGAGCTCCTTCAGGACGCACTGGTTGTCCGCGAAGTTCGAGTGCACCGAGTCCTCGTAGCAACGGGTGCACTCGGTCTCCGTCGGCCCTGAACAGGCCATGCAGCTGTAGTGACAGGGCACGCAGGCTGACCTGACCTCGTCGTAAACGGCGTAGGTCTTCGCGGGACACCTGCTCACGCAGAGGCCGTCGTACAGGTACCAGAACCGGTTACACTCTGAAAAATTAGATAAACTTTTGATGCTCCTCCGTCTGTTCCCCCTCCCGCGGCAGACTTCTCCACGTGTGTCAGGTTGTTTGTGTGCTGTTGTAAGTGCGTGTACCGTTCTGACGACGCCACGGTGGTCCGGATCGAAAATATAAGTGACATTTGAATGTCCATGGACCTCGAAAATGAAAAAATTAGAACATTTTAATCAATGTTATGACATTGAAACTTGGACGTTTTAAGAACAGCATTTTTCGCCAGAAAAATTGTTTCTCTTTAATGAGATATCCTGACGCTCCTATTTAATGTTTTCTCTCGATTTTTCTTTTTAAATTCAAAAGCAGACTTTTGCGATGGAAAGTCTTGCTTTTTAATAGGAATTTATGCACGTATTCTATTAAAGAAATAATGTTGAATATAGTGGGAACATTTTTGTGAAATTTTCTACATTAATACAGCATATTTTTTTAATTCCACAGAATTCAGCTTTAAAACCAATTACAATATTTACAGTACATCTTCTTTTATACAGGGTGTACCACATAAATGGGAACACCTAAATATCTTTCGTATTTACAGTCCAATCAGAACACTTCAGAAGACAAAGTGACACTATTGCAGGAGGCAATAATAATGGCGAAGAAAAAATTTGTTATGTCGTGTTTTTTAATGAAATTTCAAGGTCACAAATGAAGGTTTAACAAATGAAGATACACTGCTTAGACTACACCTAACGTCCGATCCTTGTATATCTAATATACAAATAAAATCAGGTACAAAGAAAATTGGAAATTTAGATCAAGAAGCTAAAGAATTAATAATTACGTAACATAAAGTACGTAATAACAAATACAAAGTAAATATTACTAATATAATTTTTTGATTTTTCTTTCGCCCATTTTTAACATTATGATAATATATTATTCAGCCCAAATTTCGTGTCGATATCTCTCACGGTTCAGAAGTTACATTCAAATGTCACTAAATTTTCTGATCCGGACCACTGTGCGACGGGATGACATCGACGGATTCACACGTCGGACAATTTCATTGTTTTTTGCTGTTCGTCCAACGACGACCTCAAATTTTTTCGAAATTTTTCCCGGCCGTTTAGAGGCAGCAAATTCACCTTGCAAACATTTCAGTTCTACTGCTGCCTCTGCATACTTCAAAAAAGGGGCAACTGTACACGCAAAGTGCGTGGTGCGTAGAAGAATTTTTCTGATGACAGATTCAGTGACTTCTTCGTTCTTATTTATTGCTGTATCGACCCATTTGCATCATTAGCGTATACAGGGCGAGTCCGAAGAAACAGAACCCCCGAATATATCCGTTACTTTTCGTTGTACAAAAAAGAACTTCTTAGGGCGAAGTTACACTGTTTGAGAGGCCACGTGTAACGGTGTAAGGGAAAAAATTTTCAAGATCATTTTTTAATGAGATTTCAAGGCCATCTACGTTTTTTAAAATGGAATGATATATCTCCGTTAACCGGTGTTTAGTTTTCTTCGGACTCACCCTGTATATATGCGCTCAATTTTCCTGGCCACTATAATTAAACGTTAGCTAAAAAATAGAAATGGCGATGAAACTATTAACTCTGATTTTTTCTTACAATTCTGAAAAATGAAGTTCCTTTACTTGTAGTCACTTTTGTACTTGAACATAATTTAAAAAAAAAGTTTGGTGATAAAGGCCTTCTTTTCAATTTCCTTATGATGCGAATGGGTTTAAAAAGCGAATTTTAAACAGAATGAATAGAAAAATGAAAATTTCAAATTTCAATTTAGGCACTATAAATAAATTTACATATTTTCGATTTTAACGAATGCCGTATCCGATGAATTTGAAGAAATGATTTTGAAATATCCGAAACATTTCGTCTCCGAAGAAACTGAAGTTTCCATATCAGAAACATTGTTTGGACGTATTGTGTGCGTTCGAAAGTAAACGTCGCAAACGGTTGTCGTACGAGTGATTCAAAAAAATCTGCGAGATTGTCTGGTCCCGTGCAAGTGTGCAATAATTACACGCTCCTCGAATGGCGCGCAAAGTTTGTAAATTGTCCCATGATACAACAAGTTGGATATTCGAGTAATATCCATGTCGAGAGCAAGTTTGGAACACTCCTCAGACGCAAGGTATGTTTAGAGCAGCTTTATGCATTTAATGCAAATGTCGGTAAACCTACGCTCAACACGGAACAATCAAGGATCCCGAATTACTCTTCGAATTAATGGTCATAGAAGCCGGAAACGACTAATAGCTTGGAACTACAATTTCCGCCGATAGCTGTACGCAAATATCGTTTCGGATCAAATGACAATAGAAACTTTCGAAAGTTATTATTCGTTACAGACTCGAACGTGGAAAATACAATGAAATTCGGTCCGACCGGACTGCGAATAGACACTTCCCGCAGAATGAAATTTTTTTACTAGATTTTGAACGCCGGTAGAAAATTTGAAAGGCAAACTATTTATTTAGAATGCTGATTTCATGCATTGCGTTTTTGAACGCGCGAGGAACCATTTAAAATCAACTTAATTAAATCCTAATCGTTTGATCAATTGCCGGAATATAATTTTCAAACGTCAATAGATAATTCGAAAGACAATGTCATCCACATCAAATTATTTAGACTGCCGATTCTATGCATTTGTTGTACTTTTGTTCGTGAAAATTGCATAAACACCAGCAGTCTAAAATGTTCGTTTTCTGTTTGGTATGTGTGTTTTTGGTTTGAAGACGATGCACATTAAACATAGCTTACATAAAAAAAAGAAACATAATAATATGTTACAAGTTACGATGAATATCGCTTAAAACTAATTTACATTGACGCGACAACGGCGCTGTAGAACTTAGGAATAAATAAATATAAATAAAAATATGTTCGCGCGAATTAGGCCTCGGTGAATTGCACTGATATAATTCGATTGTTTTTTGTCGTGAGTCAATGGACACTCGAGAGAGCGTCTCGAGTTCTGATTCGCCCAGCCCTAATACAAATCGGTTCGCTTTTGTTTTTTTTTTTTGTAAGTAAACATAGAGATCTTGATTTTTGCGTTATTTTGTAAAAGAAAAACGATCAAGCGAGCAAGAACCAACTACGGACGGTTAACCTTGCTGGCCACTATTTACAACAACTATGTCACAACGAGCGCGACTACTGAGCATGCTAGACTAGTACATAGATTCATTATGATACTAGGTGGAACTGAATGCATGTTGAGAAGTGTGTGAATTTATGTGCATACGTATCGATCAATTTCGAAATTATTCTGATGACGTTTCAATTGGCTGAACAAGAGGTGTCCAACGATTGTTTCAGTAAAGATCACTCAAAGTTTCAAGGTTACGTTGTAAATATGAATGATTTTATAATGTAAGTAGATTTACGTATTTGTTAACGTTCAAATGCAAACAGCTTATTTTACGCACACATTTAGATTTGGATATATTACAAATTGAACTCTTTCTTTTGTAGAAATCAATGTCAGAATTACAAACAACGTGCCGCGATTAGGACAAACAATTAACGAATTCGTGTGTCATGTATGCAGTTAATTGAAGCTTGAGAGATGAAGCAAGCATTTCAAAGCTTAAGAAAGAGTGGTATCATAACCATGAGCCAAACTTCGCATGACCAAATAGGTAGTATCGCAGGCAAGGAGAAAAAAAAAAGAAATATTATTAATTATAAGAGAGCAGATGGTAAAGCTTGTGAAAGAATAGAGAACACATGTAAAGTCATAGTAATTTGGGTTCAAGCAGGCATTATGTACACTTACATTATGTCATAATCAATATTTAAAAGACATCAAAATGTCTGAAAATAATTTTCTGAAATGTGAAATACTTATATGTCAACTGTTATTCTATTTTAGTGCGAATAAACTCAATGATTCTAAGATGGCGATGGCAAAGTACATACAGGAAATCCGAAAATTTTTTTGATTAATTTTTCGTAGTAAAGTTTCAACTTTTTACAAGAGACATCGATTTCGAAACTTGCTTTAAAATATTAATGATTATTATTATTAATGTTTGTCATGTAAAGTATAAACTTTATGCATTAAAAATTGCGATACAACCAAAAGAGTAGAATGACACCTTCTGTAAAATAAAAATACTGCAAGAGATTATCTGTAACTACTTTGCTTGTTATAAAAATTGACTTCAAATATTTCTGTTACACTAGTGGTCATAGCTGTGCCTAATCACATCATCTATTATGTCTACATGACGCAGATATAGCACAATATTAATTTCTGTAAATACATTGACCAGAATATTAGATTATTCTATCACTTCACGTAAATTGTTTTCAAAAAATACGAGATACAATGTAGTTGAAGTTCACAAGCAAAAGTTCAAGTAAAAGTTGCAAAATGAATCTTCGTGTGAAGAAACTTGATTGTATATTGAATTTAGCAAATAATAAATAGTAATAATATGTGGTGCAGACAAAACAAGAAATATTAACCCTTTGCACTCGAAGTTGTTTTCTTTCTATATATTCTTTTCATGTTATACGTACGAAAATGGTGAAATTTACTCGTACAATACTAAAGCGTTTAGTAATTTATTAGATACAAATAAATATAATAATGTAAAAAGTATTTTAAATACAGAAATTTTTAGTGGCGTCTTACAGTCGCCGTTCGAGTGCTAAGGGTTAATTACCGCTTTCTTTACAGGAGAGTCATCTACCTCTGTAATCGTATAAAAATGAACAGACCTCGAATGAAACATAATGATATGCACCCCTCTGTCCCACGTGAGCCATCCCCAAATCCCCAAACAAGTCCAAATTGTCCCGGATCCATCGAAGCGTGTTAGAAATAATTCTACGCTACTCCATCCACGACAAGTTAGTGCCTAATGCGTACAGGTACTATAGCCGCCTACGAGTCAAACACTATTCGATACGAAAGCAACGTTCAGCGAGAGGATACATGTACGTAGGAACATTACAGAACGATAGAGAAGTAAGACTCACCGTGCTGGTGAAGCGATCAGGGAATAGGTCTTTTATTGTTATTACTTATTTTTTTGTTTTTGTTTTTTTTTTGATTGATTGGTTGTACATGTGTGGTTGTGGATGTGGATGTGGTTGGTGATGGTGGTGGTTGGCTGGTCTGAGAAAATCCGCACCGCAACTCGCCCGCACGGAGAGGCCCAAGTACCTAAATACCTTTTCAGAACCTGCTATGGAGTAAAGGGATGAAGCGACACAGGTGACGCACCGAGTGCACCGAGTGCACCGAGTGCATCGTGTGCGCATTCGGGTGCACCGAGTAATCTTTCTCTTCGCCTTCGAATTCAATTTTGATCTTCCGGATAAACGGTGCCCGATCATCTTTCTTTTATTTTTCCTCTTTCTCCTTCTCTCTCTCCCTCTTTTCATTCTTTTCTTCCGTCCCTTTGTCGCGGCGCATAGCGGTGCCAAATGAAAACGAAACTATAGAACGAATTTGTTTGAAAATTTGTGGAGAGATTGTCACAGGTACAACGCTTATTTGGCAAAAAAGTTTTTGTAAAAATTTGTTAACATTAAGTAATATGGGCTACTCAGAAATCTCCGTTTTCTGTCCATTTTTTATTTATCGAAGCATACAACAAATCATTGAATAGATTTTGGTATGGAACTGATCGTTTTGGCAAGGTGTAATATTGATCTAACTTTGTGCAAAAAATCATGAGACCCTTCCGCCACGATTTAAGATTAAATATCGATTTTCAGAATTTCCAAAAGTGAATCGTGCGGAAGTTACGATTATTTGATGTTCCAGGTGAAATTTTTTAGGAATATTTCTAACTAATAAAGAAAGATGCGAAGTGCATATGATTTATTAATTTTTGATGTCTAGAAAAACATTTAATAATAATTTTTTTATCTTACATAAATTATTTTTATAGCGTTCATTGGAGCACTACCAAAAAGTACCTGTTGCATTTTTGCGACAGTGGTCCGGTGAACGAAAACATTGTTTATTTAACATAAAAAATTGTTGTTAAATATTTTTTTATAAATGTCACATTTTTTTATTATCTGACATGTATCCCTTAAAAATTTCACCTGAAACATCAAATAATCGTGACATCCGCGCGATTCATTCTTGGAAATTCTGAAAGTTGATATTTAAACTTAAATTGCGGCGAAAGCATCTCGAAGTATCTCATGAAATTTTGCACAAACCTAGATCAATATTATAACTTGTCAAAACGCTTAGTTCCAGCTCGAAGCCATTCAAAGGATTGTTCGTATTCCTCCATAAATAAAAAATGAGCGTAAAACAAAGAGGCTTCAGGTTAGTCCATATTACTTAATGTTAAACAATTTCTTTTGGAAAGATATTTTGCCAGTTAATAGTTGAAGCCATTTGCAATAACCCATATGATTTGTAGACCCCTAAGTACTCAATTATAGGCGGAGTAATTACATAACTATATCGCACTGAAAACTGATGAATTCCCAGGAGCGAGGAAATGGTTATTTACCATGCGTATATCTCCTTAAAAAATTTTTTTTCAAAAGTCTGATTTTTGCACATCATGCACGCACTATTAGGCTATACAAAAATAATTTTTTTTTAAATAAAAATTTAAAGAATGGATTTTTTGGCGCCTTGGCACCACTGTGCACCGGTTCCTCTTCCACACGGGAAACTCGATTTGTCGCGTAGGAAATCGCTGCGGATTTCTCTGGATAATGCGGAAAGAAAATCGCTGCGGATTTTTTTCGACTTATTTCCGTACAGCGGGGACTCTGTTCCGTCGATGACTCCGCGGGTGTCACGGTCCCGTTGCTTTTATCGATTTTATTAAGCATCCCCGACAAACAGTCGAATAAACCCTCCGCTGTTCAGTGACTCGCAGATTCGGTTCGACGTGATCCACGGACACGGGGTGTGGATCAACGGCGAATAATACTGCGTGAAAAAATCGATCGAACCGTGTCGAATGAATTTACCCCGCTGCCGATCCGTCGTTCCCGAAATTGGGTCGAGGATTCTCGCGAAACACCGCGAATCTGTTCCCGCTCCGAGCGCTCCAGAAATTTCTGTTTCATTGTTATTCCTCGCACCGAATACATTCTATTAACATCTATTTTTCACAGTCGAAAGCACCGTGGCTTGTAGCCACAAGATCGTGCTTGTACGTTTTCGGTGTGTTGTCAAATTTAAAGCACACACTTAAACATTTGTCGAACAGTTTCGAACGATCGGATTAATCTTCTGATTGTACTGTATCGTGGAACGTGCAGCTGATACGTTTCTCGTTTTGTTTTTATCGGATTTTAAATATTCGAGAGTTGTCCTTTCGCACTGAACTTAATTCTTGACAAATACCTTTTTCTGTTACAGACAAATCTCTTTAACTGGATTAACCCTTCTCCGGCATGTTCCGTTTATAACTGAGCATTCTTGCTTTCTTCGAGATTTATTTTACTGTGAGTGCTTTCGTATTGTTTCTTATCTTTGTATTTTGCAGGGACGTTACGGCCAAGAAAAAGTAATATAAAATGACAAAGTGCCGGAAATCTGCGAGTCGTTGTATATGGTGCTCACAGATTCTGTGCAACAGAATTTTGCAGTTACTTTTTCCATGATGGAGTTTTGTTTGCACCTACCTTGCACGCGAGTAACAAGATAGTTACAAGATAGTTAAGATAATTAGTTGGACGTTTACCGACATCACGAGATGAACAATTTCTTAATCTACGGCATGTGTAAATCGATCAAATGTTTCTTGGATTGGGAATGATCACTCCAAGAAAGCAGGGGACAATCGTATAAAATTACAAATCGAAGGTGCAAGGATGTAAATAAGGGAAAAGAACAAACTATAGCCGCAGAAACACTGTTAAACGTTTTAGCGAAGGTTAGGTTATCTCACATTTTAAATAATCTCAAAAAGTAAACGATTGTAACGTATTACTGCACACAATTGATACGTGATTTCTCAAAACTATTGAAACAACGTTAGACGAATTATTGACAATTTTGTTGTTATCAACCAGTTGTCACGAAAATGGTAAACACAACGATGAACCTTCAAACTACCACCAATTACATTTCTATTTGTTAAACTAGTTACCCGCAAACATAAAACTTCTAATCAAAGTGCAAATAGTGTACAGGGTGGTCTAAAAATTTCGGCTTGAGAGGTGGCTGCTTCCTAATCGAAAACGAATTGGCAATATCATTGAAAATTAATTGTCACACCTTTGTAAACAATGTAGTACATTTTTCTTCTACGAAAATATATTTATCACGAATTTAACATTGATATGTCAAAGATGCTATTGAAGAATGTTTCCAAAATTTTTAAATATAATTTGTATACATAATTTTATTGAACAGTACCTATTTTACGTAGGAATCATTCGAAATTGTTCAGAAAGTAGCGTTAACAAAAACCATCATTTTAGAACCATCCCTACAGTGCTGCTACAACTACATACGTGTGTTACGTGAAATAAAAGGAACATGATGAACAAAAAATAATGTACAGAATTTTGCAGAACGCATGCACAAACACCATAAACAAAATGCGAAGAGGACAAAACAGAGTTCGTTATAACGCGTCGTCGAAATGCTTTCGCAAAAAGAGCATGCAACACAGTAATCTCGAGCGAAAAATAATTAACACGTTCCTAAAAGATTAATGACTCGCGGGCAGGGAAACATTATTGTTCGAAGGTCGCTGAAAACTGCCCGGAGAAAGTTAGGTTGTCGGAAAAACAAGCATTGTCGCACCGGATCGCTGAAACTGCGAGCAATTAAATTTTGGAAACGGTCACGTTGCTATACAGGATTTCGCGAGAGATCGGAGCTGTTAGGCGATGCTGTCCGACTATGCAAACTGTTAAGTATTTTCATTATTCAAATACAGGTGTTGTGGGGGGGAGTTTCACGTGAAAATTCGCTGAATTATTCATGAGGCGCGAGCAGAAAACTTTCCGTATACGGGAAAGTTAAATTAAAATCTATTCCTACGTTAACTTTTAACGGTGTAACTCCTCGCGCCTCTTGTTTTCAAATCTTTCGAAATCCCGCCATTAGCATTTATCCGACTTCATAACGGCACACGGCTCGGAATCGTTTTCGGAAAATTATGCATCGCCGGCCGATGGAACCATGAATAACTTCGCGAAGAGACATAACAGTCCCTCGGGAAAATATTGCTTATGGTTCCAGACGATACGCAATAAGGACAAACGAACAGAAGCAAGATTCTCAGGATCCTTCGCGTCTGAGAAAATCTTATTTAATTATTCGTGCACTTGAATATTACTGGCCAACATAAATTGTCCATATATTTACGTCTAGTAAATCCAGGTTAATAGTTTATTCGACGCTACGGATTATATAATTGTATTTTCACAGAATCATTGTTGGCTTGTACTATCCGTTGCTGAAGAATTAGTAGGATACATAACATGTAAACTTTTTACCGAATAAACGTGGCAAATTGTATGAAAACATTTATTTGTATGATATGTTTGTATATATTTGTGGATATTTGTATAGAACTCTCTAACACCAGTGACAAATAAATATTTTAAATATATTGCATTTTTGATTTTAGCTGATATTTGTCTCGTT
>CM052130.1:26303369-26321779 GCA_028454255.1 Halictus ligatus
AGAATTCAAATAAGTCTCTACAATCTAGCAGTCATCGTCAAATACTCAAAAACTACAAGAAACATAATGATCAAAATACCAATTAAATTCGTCTTGCCCAGTGACCTGTGGAAACCATAATCCATAGAAACATACAGTCAATCCCAAAAAAGTCTCTGTCTACTGTTCAAAACAGAATATCCTTTTTCAAAATTAAATCAAACGACAATAATTAGATTGGTAAACACCAGATCGCGTGTAACTTCGTTACAAAATTACAAACTCCAGTGGGAACCGCAAGGAAAACAATAAAGATCGTGTTTTACAACTTTTGACCCTCCACTTCTATTTTTGACCTCGTCTGACAATGGGGGTCATTACATCGGAAAATATAGTGTTCCAATGCGTTCCGGATCCACTGTGACTGACACAAATTTCCAAACACCATTGTTGAAATTCTGATTAGAGACTCGGACAAACAATGTAAATATTAACCATAACCTTGTCTTCTATAGGGTGTCACACATAAACGGGAACACCTAAATATCTTTCCTATTTACAATCCTATCAGAAAACTTCAGAGCACAAAGTGACACTATTGCAAAGTGCCATATTAATGGTGAAGAAAAAAATGTTTCATGGCGTGTTTTTTAATGAAATTTCAATGTCACCGATATTTTATTAAATAGAATAGTACGTTTTCTTACGAATGCTATGTGAAGGTGAATATGACGTAAACAACGCGCAATCTTTGCTGAAACACGTAACTTTTAAACTTCCACATTTCATCCGCTTCGACATGATTATTCTTTCTCAAGGTCATTTCAAGGTGAAAAGGGTGGTATCCACTAAATTCAGTTTTTCATTGTCTATCATGCTATAGTAAAAATATTCCATTTAAAAAAAAACATCGGTGAACTTCAAGTTTCATTAAAAAATACGACATCCAAAATTTTTTTATTCACCATTAATATGGCCCCCTGCAATAGTGTCACTTTGTCTTCTGAAATTTTCTGATTGGACTGTAAATACGAAAGATATTTAGGTGTTCCCATTTATGTGGGACACCCTTTATAACAAAAATTGTAAAAATCGATCTTAACAATTGTATTCGCAATTCCGACGAGTTGTAATTTTCAGAGAAGATCGTCATCCAGCGAACTGATTCTTCCACCATCCGAAACAGAAGCTCGGGTCGTCGGACCCGAAATTCGAGTTCGAGTTTTACAATTGTTCCGTCTTGAAGGGTGCAGAAAGACTTTCTCTCGAGTGCAAAAGTGCTCGAAGCCACGCGGCGTTCTACGCGGGGATCGCGAAATCGGTAAAAAGTTGCCGGCCGAACAGGCAGAGATCCGCGTTCCAGATTGAGCGATCAGTCATGCGACAAATACGGCACGATTCCAAAACCACATGAATCCGCTAAACATGCAACCGAACGTGCTCGGTATTTGCCATATCCACGTGAAATTCGACGGAGGCATGCTTTAGTGGCACGTACCTGTCTCCCCCGTACGAAATAGAAACCAGCGTTTAGCGTATCTGCGTGTTCGTATCTGTGTGCGCGTGTGTGCGTGCGCGCGTGCGTGCGTGCGTGCGTTTATACCGTGTATGTGTGTACGGGGTTCTGAGCAATCTGACCCCGGCAATGATTCGATTAGTTCTTGAACGAGCGCGCGTGTCGTGTCGTGTCGTGTCGTGTCGTCGTGATCAATAACGTATGCCCGGCTGGGTTTTCTTTGTTCAGGATATTTTTCCCCTTTTAATTCATCCATGATATACAAATTTCAATGTCGCATATAATGGTTCATAGTAGTTGCAATTACTTAGACAATATTATTATGTATACGTGTACATAAACGTACTCGTGTTATGTACTCTTGACACCTTTCCCTCGGCAGTTTTCTTCCTCCTCGTCGCTCCGCGACGCGCCGATCCCCTAATCGCGCGAAGGTCACCTCCCTGAGAGGGCGAGCCTTCTATCTTTTTTCCTTCTTCTTCTTTTCTTTCTTTTATCATGCTCTCTTTATCATGCTCTCTCGCGGCGGGACTCGAGGAAGAAGAAAACGGTGTTAAGGCGTGAACACGTCAGGCTAGTCGCATCTCGCAGCTCCTCCTCTCTCTCTCTCTTTCTCTCTCTCTCTCTCTCTCTCTCTTTTCCTCTCTCGTCTCTCAGAAACTCTATAACTTAGGATATGTCGCCTTTCCAAGCAAAGATACATTTTACAATACATACAAACATTTACAATAGATACATTAACAATATGGTGGACCGGGCCGCCGCTGGACAGCCTCGGAATTCCGAGTCCGAGGAAACTTTCGTCTCCGCCATTTTATCGACCTTGATCGCGGAGATGTCTCGGAACATTATAAGTATTGTGTTTCGGTTTTTGCCGAGGTGTTTGAAATTTTGTTCGTTTCGTTTCGGCTGGAATTACAGCGAGAGAACGTTCATATGCTGGAAAAAGACTCTCATCTCAGTGTTTGTCATCAGTGTTTGCTTTTTGTTTACGCGTGGAAAATTTCACGATGTTCTCTTAACCGTAAAAATAAATACTAAATCAATTGTAACCCGAGATTTCGAGTTATTGGATTTACTATGAATGCACACTGCGAAAAGAAGAATGGGGAGGAAACGTTTCGATTGTAAAAACGTGAATATAATGAACAACCGTGGCAGTAAATTATTCGTTTATTTATTGTTGGTTTATAAGTGATTCGATAAAGTCAAGGATCACTGTTTACCGTTCGATTTAACGAACGTTAAATTTTATGGAGGATCAATTTATTCTCCGCCGCGTCTGCGAAAACCTGGCAACTTTTTCAGCCTCATTAAAACGGAAGTATGCTCATAGAATTAAGCTTAATACCGGCCGCGTTCTGCACATTTGTATCCTTTATAATGTATGAAACATGATTTCGCGCTGGCGTACGAACAATCACGCACAATGATTTAGTAGTATTATCCGCGATTAAACATCTGCAGCATCGACGACGACAGAGATTTCATCCAAATTGATACCAGCCGTAATTTAACCGTCAAATATCGATCCTATCGAGTTATCGAGTACCGAATCACGATGCTAGTTCGTTGTTACATTCCCACGTGCTCGATGAACATAATTCTCTCCGTGTAATGGTTATTAACTCGTTTAATCCTATTTTCGTTGCACCGGAGTGTCGGTCTCCAAATTAAAAAAAGTTCTATTAACGTGAAATTCGCGAAATGTTAATAACCATAAAGTTTTATGGATCAAGATAATCCATGCAAATTGTATCTTAACCTCACTAACTTTTACCGCTCGCAGAAAAAAAAACCGTCCAATGTTGCTCCATTGTCACCTTAGATTAAAAATTACGGTCCCATATTGGACTGAAAATTTACAAAATAGTTTTCCTTTTAATATTCACAGTAGAATAATGAAACCGTCGTGCTCTGAACGTTCATAGTAAATCCACATGACTAAATCAAAATAAAACAATAATCCTTGACTGAAAGGATCTGTACTTTCCTCTTCGTCTAATAAAATAGTTAGCTATCGATAAACTCTTCTAATTTCTGTACTCGCAAATAAATCGCTAAAATTAAGAACCTAAACCTTCGCACACTAGAAAATAGTTGAAAAGTCACCACTAATTTTTACATTTTAATATCCAGCGAAGTAACGCAGATATTCAAACGAAACGAAAACCGTGCGGTAACATTTTGCAGACAGCGCGAAACACAAAATTTCGAAACTGCTGCGACTCCTCAACCCGCCTGGGGGCCGTATTTTTGGGTCCAAATTTTTCGGACAATAGCACGTGTCGAGGAAACCATCTAAATATAAGTTCCAGAGATTAGTCATTAGTTATTAGTTTCGGAGGAACTCGAATATTCCGACTGTCCAGCCGCGTTGTCCGACGTATTGTACATCTTGGAAGATACCTCACACCCGAACGAATTGTAACACATCCAAAATCCTGTTTCTACGAATTATTCGTCCACGTTTACACCGTTCGTTATACGGACACCCCTCCGCGCTGATTAGAATAATTGACTCTTATCGTTAGAATCCAATATACACGTATGATTGGTGTGTGTGTGTCTGTTTCTACCGTGCAGAGGTGACAAGTTGGCTGGGCCGAGCGACTCCGCTCCGATTGGTGTCCCCTGCCCCCCTCCACCGTCCAAAGTCCACCAGCTCCGCCCCCTTCCGCGCGCCTCATCGGTACGATCCACGAATCAGATCGCAGGGGCCGTCACGTGACAGCCGCGTCGTCGAAAGAGGGGAGGGGCGCACGGGAGCCCCGCCCAGCCGGCAACTTGTCGTCCGTGCACGTTGCGCGCGAATGAATGTGTTACTTTCGTAATTGTTTTTCACTTTCCGTCTCGCTTTTCCTCTCCGGACTCCCGAGACAATCCGGGACGCGTTTCGAGTTGATTCTCGGATTTCTTGTTTTTTTTTTTTGTTCCGGGCAGTGGGTTTGTCGGCGTCGTGAGGAGGACCTTCAAGTCGACCGTGTATTCGAAAATATCGGAGATTCGGCGTCTCCTCGTCTTAGAGCTCCGCTCGCACGCGCGAATACGTTTCGAGACCGGGCCGAATGTGCTTTCGATGCCGAGCACGCGTTTTCCCCCGGCGCGCTCTTCAAAATTCGAAATTAAACGCTAGACTTACGGGGCACTGAAAGTGGCCAGTTTGGATCATTTGATAAGAATACCAAGAATATATTCTACCGGATTGTTAGCAGGCTTTTTACTATAATATATGTTCCAAGGAATAAATGTGTTGAATAAATTTGCTGTAGATGCATTTTTACAATCACAATAATTGGAAATTAAACGTTTGCACTCGAGAGGCTAATTTGGTTAAAATTTGAATCGGATCCAAAATCAAAGAACTTTTGATAGAAATGAGGTAGAGTGATGAAATTTCTTTTTTAATTAAATCTGAAACTTTGTAAATATGGGAAAAATAAGGAGATTGTGGTACGAACGTTTTCTAACCTTGAGAAAACTCGTTAAACTTGCACAATTTCAAGAAAATTGTGGTTTTACCAATACCACGGGCGGAAAAATTTTTTTTAATATGTTATACATCATTTCCCATAGATTTTTTCAAATCGTCGAAAAAGGCCTCGAGTGCAAAGGGTTAAAGAATATAAAACCCATCATTTTGACGGGTCCCGTAAATCTAGTGTTAATCGAGCCTTCGAGCAGCATTTCCGGACATAATTGTTTCTCAGGGAAGTGTATCGTCGCCATAATCGACGCGACCTTGAGCATCGTCATCACTATCGGCGCACTCGTCCACGGTCTTTCCAGGATTCGTCGGTCTTCCTTTTCGCGTGTTCCACGCGTATATACAGTTATTATACATTCATTCGCGAAGGTACGTTTAACCCCCTATAAATCGAGACTGAGCGATTCGACCCTCGAACGGACCGGGTCACTTCTGACCCCCGAGCGCAGCAAAGAGATCGTAGATTGCGAACTAATTTCGAGAAAATCCAGTCGAGAAAAATTTTGTTCGATACAGAACAATTCTTGACAGTGTTTTTTTTTTTCAATAATCGTTCATCGTGAATTCACAAAGATCTCCAGTGTAATTACAAATAACTGAAGATCGGGTCGAGAAAAAATTTCGTTCGATACGGAACAATTCTTGACACTGTTATTTTTGCAATAATCGTGCATCGTGAATTCATAAAGATCTCCAGTATAATTACAAATAACTGAAGATCGGGTCGAGAAAAATTTCGTTCGATACAGAACAATTCTTGACAGTGTTTTTTTTTTGCAATAATCGTGCATCGTGAATTCACAAAGATCTCCAGTGTAATTACAAATAACTGAAGATCGTAGAGCTGTTTTATTAAATCTCTGATGTGCGCCAAAAACGGCCATCTCGTTTGAGGGATTGTGGGCCAAGGAAACATTTGTCTCGGCTAAATAAAGTTAAAAATATACTCGAGGAGCGAGGTCCTGAATAAAAACGAAATTAACAATTCGTGACGATTATGGAGGGTTAGGTGTGAACGCATACGTAAGTGCATAAAAGTGTGTCTTTGGAAGCGTCAACTGAACGGATGAGCGTGTCTTTTATTCTTAAGTTAAGTATAATATTGATTTATCTTCGCATTGCTGAGTGATTTCTACCGACAGTATGCATAAACTTTTACAGCCTCGCATAGCGTATAGAAATATTTCATTGGAAGCGATATTTAAACAAACATTGCGCCAAGAGGCGCAAGCAATTAATTTTCCCTTTTTCACCTAGTGCTAGCATGATTGTAATTCGACTTCAAAGTTTTTATTATAGCAGTTGCAGTTATCCTGTACGATCGCAACGATTCTTCGTTTCTACATCTTCGTTTCGACATCTAATTTTCGTTGCTGCGAAAATAGTTTCTGCATAAAAATTCATTACCTTTCTGTCCGTTAAACCAGCGTTTTCTAGAACTGCGTGCTAATCAGGAAATCACTATTATTTACAAATTCGAATTCTACTAATTATACCGTATCGATCAACACTAAGAAAGTGTTGCAAATGCCCGTCTTTCTTTAAAACTGCTAAAAAAATAACGCACTTCTGAATTCTAATATATTGTCAAACCACCTCGAGTGTCACGTGTGCTTAAATTTTCAACCCCGATAATTATCCACAATCAAGAAGCACTTAAATATCGTTGCAACGTGCCGAATAACTTTCACGGCGTTTGATCGCTTCGACCAAGTTATTTTTCCTTTGTCCTGGAATGTCTAAATATTGTTAAACACGGTCGAAAGTGTTCCGAAAAATCGGAAACTAACTCATTCCGTAGTTTCGCGGTAAAAAATGGTCAAAGTTGACCTGAAATTCGCAGCTCCAGATCGGAACCCTTGTGACAGCAGCGAAGATCGAGGATCGACAGAATAGATCCTTCTATGTACAGTCGATTTCCAGCGGAGGAAATTTGCTAGCATCGGGGAATAGTAAAAAGAAAATCTGTCGAGCGAGAAATCAGCAATGTATCACCATAAAAAGACACCATAGTCCACGCTTTTATACGCGTTACGTATCGTCGCGACACGCCGATCCACAGCACTTAAAACGATCGATAAATTAAAAGCTAAATGTACAATAAGCGGCTCCAGTGATCGAACTCAACGACGCTACTCGAGTAGATCACTCGCTCCCTAAGTCGTCGTGTCTATTCGAGACTAAAACGAACGTAACAATTGCTTGTAACTATTAAATACAGAGCTCTGTCCCGAGTGGTTCGACGAAAAGCGATTTCTCTCGATAAATAAACAATGACAAGGATTTTCGTCAGATATCCTTCATTCAGGAATCGAATGTCGTAAAGTCACAGATTCCCGTCAGATTGCACACTATCGTTACGGTACTTGTGGATCCCGGATATTTATGCGAGTTCACATTTTCAGGGATAATCTGATAAAAGCCGGCCCCGCAAAGAACGTTTGTCAGACTGTATCGCACCTGTTTCGTTCTGTTTTGCGTATCTCCGGTCGTTATAAATGCATGGGACTGCCTGTTGCCTCGATATAAAGTCGACGCTCTGCGCTCCGTTACTGTTTTTCCGGGGAATTACTTTACTAAATTGCAACGTTGTAAATTCATGCGCTACTCGAAAAATTCGCGCTGGTAAATCGCACGACGACCACCTGTCACCAGGATCCTTCGTGCACTTTAGTGCGCTTTTTCTTTCACTAAGAAAAGCACGAAACCACGCGGAAGTCTTTTTATTAAAGATTCTGCTAAGTGAAATTAAATCTTGCCGAACTGCGCGTGTATTTTTCACTCTGGTTTCTGCGCATTCAAACACTGCATCGTGGATCCATTAACAAAGTTCATAAGCTCCTTCCAAATTTTGCCTCTAATGAGTTATTCGGTTTGTTGGAATCACGGTAGAAATTTCAATAATTATTCATTTGATTCGAACTTTTCGCCAAGCATTTATAGCGTGAGACGTTTTTAAAATATAGCAGAACTTAAAATTCAGCGGAATTTAATAGTTTTCTTTCAATTTTTATTTTTGGAGAAATTCAAAGATGAAAATATAACTCCACTAATAGAAGTGATTCACGAAAATTGAAACTTTGAAATTCTCAATATATAAATTAGCAGAATATTTTCTTGTTTAACAGAGATGGTGTACTCTTTATTAAAGATTCTGCTAATTGAAATTAAATTTTGCCGAACTACGCATAAATTTTTCAGTGTGGTTTCTGCGCATTCTCTGCAAACACTGCATCGTGGATCCATTAACAAAGTTTATAAGCTCCTTCCAAATTTTGCCTCTAATGAGCTATTCAGTTCGTTTAGATCACGGTAGAAATTTCAATAATTATATATATATTCATTTGATTCGAACTTTTCGACAAGCATTTATAGCGTGAGACGTTTTTAAAATATTGCAGAACTTAAAATTCAGCGGAATTTAATAGTTTTCTTCCAGTTCTTATTTTTGGCAAAATTCAAGTCCACTATAAAAATATAACTCGACTAATACAAGTGATTCTCAAGAATTGAAAATTCAGCAGAATTTAATAGTTTTCTTCCAGTTCTTATATTCGGAAAAATTCAAATGCACCATAAAAATACAACTCGACTAATGCAAGTGATTCCGAAAAAATTGAAAATTCAGCAGAATTTAACAGTTCCCTTCCAGTTTTTAGTTTTGAAAAAACTCGAATATAAAAATATACCTCGACTAATGCAAGTGATCCACAAAAATTGAAACTTTGAAATTCTCAATATATAAATTAGCAGAACATTGTCTTGTCTAACAGAGATGATGTACAGCAAAAGTCTTGAAGTAACTCGACGGTTGTCTGTGAATGTTTAAGACTTTCGATTTTGCCATGAAACAGTATTTTGCACTGCGGATGAGTTGCTCCGAGAGAAATCGCTTTTGCGATATGCCACTTTTGGGACATGCAGAACACGGGAACGGGGGTGTTCGGTCATTTTGTCGATTAGCATACGCTGTACACGAACCTGCTCGCAAACGAATGCTGTGCGAGTATCGCGAACTGGAATTCCACGGCGCAGCAAGAATTCCAAGGAACTGTTTGTGCGTGTATGGTAATCAGGTAAAACTAATCGATCTCCTCTCGGTAAGTATGTTTCCACGGTTCGCGTCGCATCCGCGGTTCACTAAAAATTGTCTAACTACGAAACATATAGCAACAGGAAACTAGAGATAGAATAACAATTATTAATTATACCACAGCGGTTGGCGCGCTGCGTGTCGCGTTTCTCAAAAACTGTAACATATCACTCGAAAGATCAGCGGGCTGGTTTCTACACTTCATTCGACCTTATGTTCGTTGGGACAGCGATTCTCGTATTCCCCGGTACGGAGAAGGTCGGGATTATGCCAATATGGCACCGAGGGTGTAACATAACTGTGCGATTCTCCACCTTTGTGCACGGTTCAGGTGGGCACGTTGCTATTCGCCGCGGTGATTCAGAAAATTGGCTGAATCCCCTATTCCTAGCTTTGTAATAGCTGCTGGGAATTTTGTTTCCGATTCAACGGCTCCGCATTACCCTCTAAAAATGATCCCGCGTTGTTCCAACGGAAATAACAAATAAAAGGATTTTTCATTTAAAAACGATACGCTCGGTGGTAATCCGATGCGCACGAAATGTCAACAGAAATGAAATTTACCTTTTTCGACTTAAGACTCTACAATAAAACTGTCCAATAAAACTGTTTTCAATCGGAGGGTTAATATGAATGCCTCCATCAGCATAAAATAACAGTTAGGTATAGTCACTATTTTCACAGAGAAAAATCTTTTTGTGCGATCTAAAAATTCGAAAAATTTAATATTTAAAATTGATATGCTACCACTTCTGTTTCCAAAAACTTCAAATATACGCTCATTATGCCGCGCATCTTTGTGAAAAATAAAATGTTTATGTTTGCAGGGAAACGAAGCTGAATAAAAATGTAATTCTTGTGCGAATAATTTTAGTCGATCGAAAATAACGTCTCTTCTAAATGTTTTCACAAGCCCTCTGTTAGTTCAGCTAGAATATCGGCTGGTCTTGTCCCAAAATATTAAAATCCTCGTTTAATTACTCGGTTTCTGACGCGTCTAGGGCAAGTAAAAAAGCTTTGACAAACAAAGCAGTTACATAACCCGTATTTGTAACATAAACTCGTTCGTTCCGTTTAACACTTCGAACGCTCAACCAGAAACCCTAAAAATTCCATAAAATCGAAGTAAGTTATCGAATGAAATAACAAATTCCAAAAAATTAAATGTACGATACCGAGTAATCCACGAACTTTCTTGCAGGTTACAGATCCTAATCGAGTTTAGTACAACGAATATATCAACGTAAAAATTCGTTTCAAAACCTGCAGAAATAATTCCGTGACCGAAATACGGGCGACGGGGCGCCGAACGTGTTAATGCGTCAGACAATTCCGATCTGTAATTGGTAGCAGAACGAAATCGAGACAGATTGAAAATCCCCCTTTTTGTTCGTAACACGTCCGACTCGATTTCGAAAGGCAACGAACGGAATGAAGCTGTGCATTTTTGAATGGAAAAGCGCGATCGGTGCGAAAACCTGTATTTTCGGCCGAAACCAACCTGAACGGTGCACGAGGGTTGAAACGGACGGGTTTTGCCGGGGGTGTGAAACGGGTTTGTCCGAATGACGTCGGGTTCGGAGCGGTCTCGTTAGCCGAGCAGACGGCGGGGATCGAAGCAAGGGATGAAAAGGCAACGCTCGAATTTAATGTAGAAGCATCCGCACGTTGAAAATGATATGTGCTTGATAACATGGCCGATCGAGTCGCGGTGAATGGGCCCGCGTTACGCTGGAACGACGATAACGCGTTGTTTCCAGGCGTTCTCGGCCCGGCCATCGGCCGATCTTATTGCGCAGCCTCCGGTGAAAATGATATGACGTTCTGCGATAGAATAACAACGCGGGCAACAAATAGACGACGTACGAACGAACGATAACAGTCGCGACTCCCGAGCCGGATTATTCGCTAAAGGGAAAATCACGTTGGCTGATCCGGCGCAGCATGGAATTCTGGGAACGGAGGAGCGGGAGGAACCGGTTTTTCCTGAAGCAATCACAGTGGGTTCAAGAAGTATTGGCACGCTCAATTTTCTTTGAATATCTTTAAACTATAAAGTAGTATATTAATCCTTTGCGCTCGAAGCCATTTTAACTCCAAAACGAAACATTTTTTTCGACCTAGAATATTTCCCTTCTATATATACTTTTTCGTGCTATACATACGAAAATGGTCGAATTTATTCGTACAGTACTGAAATGTTTAGTAATTTATTAAATACAAATCAATTTAGTAATGTCAAAAATATTTTGAATAATGATACAGGAATTTTTAGTGGCGCCTTACGGTCGCCATTCGAGTGCTAAGGGTTAATTATGTTTATTAGTGTCTTTTGACACACATGAATAGCACGTTTACTGTGAATTCTGAGTTATTTGTTATAAGGAAGTAAAGTAAAGAAAACGAAAATTCCGAAGTGAAAAAAGTATTGGCACACGTACGGTTTTACTATAAGGATAAGTATTAAACCCTTTGGTATGCGACAAATTCGGTTTAAGGAACGTAAACATAAACACTGTTATGAATTGCTTCTATCAGTTAACACAATCAGTTTGTGTTTACACTTTGAACAAGAATCATGTCTATGAAGACGAGCGAGTTATCCTTGCGCGTGAGAAATGAAATTATTTCATTGTACAAAAGTGGTGAAAGTTACCACAAAATCGGTAATCCATTAAACTGAAGTTGTTTATTATTGCGCTTTCCTCAATAACATCACACGTGTGCCAATACTTTTTTGACAATGGATTTTTTGTTCTCTTCACTTTACTTCCTTATAACAAATAATTGAGAATTCTCGGTAAACATACTATTTATATGTGTCAAAAGACACTAATAAAGGTAGTTATTATTGATAATGTATTTTACAGTTTAAAGATATTCCAAGAAGACTGGGTGTGCCAATACCTTTTTGATCCACTCCTGGTTAACGTTAGGCGAGGAAGCAGTCAACGGATGGAGTGCGCAGAGGAACAGTGGCCCGCCGATTTATTCCCCAAATCTAATTTCAAATTTCCAACAAAAATGGCTGGTAACACGATCGAGGTAGAACCCAGGCTTCGAATCACAAATCGTTGAATAAAATAATGTAGAGCGTAAGCAAAAAATTCCGAATAATTTTGTATTCGAATCTCGCCAGAATCTTTGCGTCGAATTCAACATTAGGTTTACGGAGCATTAAAAGCATTTTATTTTGCATTACTTCATAAAAATCAGAAGAACGTGCCACCCAAAGTTTTAGCAATACTTTTAAAGAAATAAATTTGCTAGATAATTTCTCATGTATGCATCCTTAGAATCGTCATAATTTTAAATTAAAAATACCGGTCATTTTGACGGGTCCCGTAAACCTAGTGTTAACGACCTTGAAGAGGAAGAAACGATTGAGATTCTAGGCGGGGAAGTGGCGTGTAGCTCTTCTAATTAGTTTGTTGTTCGGAACGGAGAACAAGTCCGCGAGCCATCGTATCGTTGGAGAAAAATATCGTCTGGTCTCGCCGCGAGAATAATTTATTATTGCACTGGAATTATTGCTTCCGCGAGCAAACGACACGCTCCGGTGATTCTGTTCGCCGAGGCATCGATTCTTGTTCCGAAAGAAATCGGTAACAGAGAGATTGGGATAGAAAGAAAACAGGGATGCGGGGGTTTCGCGGGAAGCAAGATATCGGAGACACTCGTAAGACATGCTCGTTGATCACAGACAATGATAAAAACGTAACAAGTATGGTCCGGTGTGACGCGATCCGCGCGTTTCGAACGTGAAACGAGAGCCAACGGTGAAATCGGTCCGATTTCCACGAGTGGAACGGAAGACCTGTGATTTTCTAAACGACCGCGTCATCGTTTCCCTTCGATTTCCATTCGACCGCGTCTTTTCGCCGAATTGATCGATTCCCCTCGTTTCAGACGCTTTCCGCCGATTTCCCGTCCTGCGCGCGGCGTCTCCTCGACGCTCAAATCAGGCGCTGGCGTGATTGTCGGGACAGGAACAATAGTCTTCGCGCGTCCCGATCGAGATTCGATCGTTTTCGCAAGACGCGCGGCGCGGGATCGAATGAATATCTTCCCGCGATCGATGGGACGCGCGTCGCGCAACGTGACCGAGCCGACAGAGTTCAATTTTATTAATTAAAATCGAAGCATCGGTGCAAACCAATTTTCGCGTCCCACGCGACGATTCGGATCTTAATCAAAGCAAGGGCAATTAAACTTTGACGCTGCTCGATCCCCTTCGAGGACAGACGTCATTAGTGTTTTCCATTCGACTGTTCTTTGTGGTCGGCCATCAACGATATCAATTAACGACCGGCCTGGCCTGGTTCTCTATTTTCCTTCCGTCGTTCGCGCGCCCGTTAAAAAGTCGCTGCTCTTACGGGTCGCGTGCTGTGTCCTTTTTGTCTTCGGGATATTAAAATCAATCGTCGGACGTGCCATTTGCCGAGTATCGTTATTTCGTTAATCGATCACCTCCTCGTCAAATTCTTTTTCCCGTTTCTTCTCGAGGACCCATTTACACCGGCGGATACAATATCGCGCGGAACTACGTTTTCATCTGGGCTGAAAAATAATCGTGCGGTTCCATCGAGTTTATGGGAGCAGGAGAGGTCGAGATTTTTACTCCCTCGTGAGCTTTTAATCGTATAATAAATTCGGTCATTTTTGCCGGAAACAATGCTCGCAGATTCCCTGTTTCGAGCTTTTACAATCGACGGCGCTTCTACACGATTTTACTTCACGAAACGAGTATAGCGTATCGACATTGTCCGACTACGGCAGGCGAATCTATCAAAAACGTGATAGAATAAAATGAAAGTTTACTCCTCCGTGAGCTTTTAATCGTATAATGAATTCGGTCATTTTTGCCGGAAACAATGCTCACGGATTCTCCGTTTCGAGTTTTTACAATTAACGATTTTACTTCGCCAAATGAGTATAGCAAACCGACATTGTCCGACTACGGCAGGCGAATGTATCGAAAACGCGATAGAATAAAATGAAAGTCGACCGTCGTTCGTATTTTTATTACGGGAAATAATTAAACAGAAATAACTGAAAACGAAGTTGAGCGATTACTAGAGAGCGGCGAGTAAAATAATCAACGATGTCAACATCCGCGTCAATTTATTAATTCGCCGACGCTCGGTGTACATAAACAATTTCGTCGATCCGACAAATTCCTCCCGGAAATAAATAACTGAAAAGACCATTCGGAATTTGTAGCGTCAACACGTTCCCGACGCGAGCAGAATTGTTAAAGCAGAAACGAGAGAAACGGAAAAGGAAAGTCTGCGGAAAATTTGGTTGGTCCAGCAAAACTATTAAGATTAAAACTATTAAGATTTTTTTTTAAACTATTGGGTCATCTTAGTGACTCGAGTGACGATTCAATATCGAAATATATTTTGAAAAAATTGTCTAGGTAGGTAGAAACGTATGGTTTTCGAGTTGAAGTAGTTCCGAGCGCGAAGGGTCAGCCCTTTGCACTCGAGTGGTGACTCTGCCACTAAAAATTCTTCTAGCATTATTTCGAAGAAATTGCAAAGTATTATACAATACTTGTTGCATTATTCTCGAATTTTCTCCCAGAACTTTTCATGCAATGCAACATGTTTCATTTCAGAAACCACCCTCTGGATACAAACGCATTACCGAAATTTACGTTAAGTGGAACTTGTTTAGTTCCATATTTGTTACAGTATAAAATTTGTATCTAATAGATCACTAAGCATTGAGACATTATACAGGGTGCCCCACATAAATGGGATCACCTAAATATCGTTCGTATTTGCAGGGGCAATAATAATGCAAATATTATTGCAGGGGGCAATAATAATGGCGAAGAAAAAAATTTTTTATGTCGTGTTTTTATTAATGTCGTGAACATTTATTACGATATGTAAAGGTCAACCCGACGCAAACAACGCGCAATCTTTGATGAAACACGTGAGTTTTAAACTTTCACATTTCATCCGCTTCAACATGATTATTCTTGCTCAAGGTCATTTCAAGATCAAAAAGGTGGTATCCACTAAATTCAGTTTTCTATTGTCTATCATGCTATCGTAAATACAATATACTGTTCCATTTAAAAAAACATCGGTGACCTTGAAATTCACCATTATTATTGCCCCCTGCGATAGTGTCACTTTGTCCTCTGAACTTTTCTGATAGGACTGTAAATACGAAAGACATTTATGCGAGAATCCGATCAGTTTCGTATAAATAAAATGGAAGCCTTCTAAGACGGAAAAATTTCGTTTCGGAATTGAAGTACCGCCGAGTGCAAAGGGTTGAACATTCTCGTGGGGTTTATCGTGACAAAGGCTGCGGGCGAATTGACAAAGCTCGAAGACAGCTGCTCGCGAACGTCTCGTTCCGGGCCTGTGTTTTCGTTTAGGTGCCGTGTTTTCGTTTAGGTTCCGATCGGTTTGAACGGGCTCCTCTCTATCCGAGCATTGGTTCGAGTCCAGAGGCCACTTGGACGGGAGGAGAGTACTGTGTCCGTCGTAACCCGGTGCGCCGGCCCTTTGCGGTCGGCGAGATAGCCGGGGTCGATTCTAGGAACATAAATGATGCCTCTTGTCAACGAATCGGGTTACTCGATCCCTTTGACAGCCGCCGAGCCAAATATTTCGTGGGTTTTCTAAGCGGGCCTCGTGTCCACTCCGCCATTCAAATTCCGAGGACTCTTTAGCTCCCCGCGATTGCTCCTCCGACTTGGAGGGTAATATTTTTCTTTCTACCGCCTCATTGGCCACTCTGCTTGCCATACCGATCCCGTCGAATGCTCGACGAACTAATCCGCCGGAGTCTCTTCGTATGATAGCATTTTATTTCGGAAAGTGGAGCTTCGGGTTGGCAGCTTTAGATTTCTCCCGCGAGCGTAACGGAACCGACGGTCACTATGCTTTGCAAATAGGACGTGAAATCGGTGAAATGCTCGTCGAACTAATTCACGGAAATTTAGGCGATTTCATCTCGGGAAACAAGCTTCCGGGCAGCTTCGTATTTTCCGTAAAAATGTAGCAGCACGGTGGCCATGTTTCTTTTTGGAGATTCAGAGTTTTCTTTCGCAAAATCGTCGCAATTTGTTTGTCAGGTAAAAAGTCTCTTTGAATGCTTTCCTAACCCGATTTCATTTGATTTTTCAACTCGTTCTCGGAACCAGAGTTTTCTTTCGAATACAGCAATCTTTTCGATTGTTTCGTCTTGACGAAAATATGTTTGAAAGAGTCACAAAATGAATGACAACAGTTTCTCTTGCGTCGAATGTTTCGGTACTGTCTTTTTCATTGTCACGTGGAAAGTTGTGCGGTCGAAGTTCAAGCCGTTTGATTTTTATCGTGGTCGAGGGGAATCGTAAAAAAATTTCACAAATACATACCGTCGGCTTAAGTGTATGTATGGAAAATGGGTTCGAAGACGGCCCGTAAAAAAGTTGACATTTTACACGCAACAACGTAATAACCGAGATTTACGAGTTTCGGTGGTCACCGTACTACCGGATCACGCAGTGCAGAATTTTTTTTTATTTTTCATATCCTACGTAAAATTATTTATATCGCGGCGCATAAAAAACCGTCCTTGCGCGCGCGCGAGACTCCTCTTTATTTTTACGGTTATTTATCCGATATCGATATTTCGCAGGCATTTTTATTTCACTCGTCCCCGATCATTTTCGATTATTTTTGTTCTCGTCGAAAAAGGGCGTACATATGTGTAATGCGTACACGCGAGCGCGCGGACATTTCTGTTTTTTTTTTTCACGAGCCGTTGCAACAAACAATAGAGGCAGTATATTCCCAATTAATGGAACTACGTGGGCGTTCACGCGACAACTTCGAAGATAGTTTAATTCCATAATTTTCGCTCGGCGTCCGGTAGTTTATCAACGAATAGACGGATCGCACTTTGTTCCTGTTCCGTTTGATTTTTCGTTTAGCGATTCTCCTGTTATCGAGACTGTTCTTCACACACCAGTAAACTCCACTTATATCATTATTACACGCGCACGCGTATCGCCGGCTCGATATCCTTTTCGCCTCGTAATTGATAAAAACGTTCGAATCTCATAAATCAAATCCGCTTCTTTTTGTTCCAAATAAATTGCTGATTTTTGTTTGTTGTTTCATCGATTAGATACCGAATCGTTCTCTCGTCCTGACGATTCATTATCGAGATAAATCGCATTATTCGATTGGATACAGCGCCATGGAATTAGGTTCGTTCGTTTCGATGATGGCCTCTTCGGTGGGCTAGATTGTTATCTTTCTATATTGCCAAAGGCGGTATTTTACAGATAGAAAATATTCCAACTCCTGTATTGTCGAGCCACTTGAACGCGCCGGGTAATTACGGTTTGTTTTTCGAATGAAAACGTCGGAAACATGATCACGGTCGTAATAGCTGTCCACACTTTGTTCCCGCGTTGCAGGAGCGATGTGATGGCAGTGGCGTGGACAGCTACCATAACTACTAGCGTGTTTTTAACACTAGGTTTACGGGACCCGTTAAAATTACGGGTTCGAATATTTTTAATTTACGATTATTGAGATTGTGAAGATCCATCTACGTGGAATTACTCAACAAAGTTACTTCCTTATATATTATTTAAGAAATGGCTGAAAACTTGGGTAGACACGTTCTTCTTATTTTTATAAAGTAACGTAAAATACTCAGTTTGAATACTCCGTGAACTTAGTGTTAAGGGAGCATACTGAAACTACGTCGGCTGATCGTAATGAAATTTTTTAATTACAAGATATATTCGAAATGCACTGTTTCATATTTGCCCAAATATAAAGCTGTTTTTTTTTATTTTTTTTTTCTTGGGTTCTTGAACTTAACACTAGGTTTACGGAGCATTAAAAGTGAGTATTTTACATTACTTTATAAAAATGAGAGGAATGTGTCTATCCAAATTTTTTAAATAGTATATATTTAAGGAAATAAGTTTTAAGATCTTCACAATTTCAATAATCGTAAATTAAAAATATTAGAACCAGTCATTTTGATGGGTATTAAAAATATAAGGTGACTACGAAATCACAATCTCACAATTATTTTTCATAATTTTTAAGAAAATATTCTTTGGGCTGTGAAGTTGCGTCCAATATTACGACTAAACATAAAATTAGAAAATAATGACAAAAAGGTATATGACTTCAAAATCATTTTTCACAATTTTTAAGAAACAATTAAATTTACTTTGGGGTGTGAAGTTGCGTCCAATATTACGACTAAACATAAAATTCGAAAATAATGACACGCGAGTATATGACTTCACAATTATTTTTCACAATTTTTAAGAAAATATTCTTTGGGGTGTGAAG
>CM052130.1:26321879-26675149 GCA_028454255.1 Halictus ligatus
CAATTTTTCTTTCCTTTATGATAACTTATATCATTGTTATGTATGTAATTTTCAATGAATATAGAAAAATTAGCATCACTGTTTTATTCTCTATTTCGTCCTTAATACACTGCTTCTGGAATTATGTAAATATTGCTTTTCGTTTGGTTTTTATCAGCCTCTTTCCAAACCCTAGTAAAATCGTGAACCTGACACTAAAAGGGTTGAGAGCGTATAAAACTGACAAAAAGTAATGCATCCTAATCAAACTTTTTTCCAAAAATGCCTGAAAGACCACCTTTTTCGCCTACGTACACATACCATCTGTTTTCAATCGCGTTGACATGTTCAGACCTACCCTAATGCCGCCTACAGAAACACGGCACGAACATTCCGGACGACCCAATAGTTTTAACCTCTTCGAGATACTTCTTGAAAACGTCTTCGTCAAGGTAAAAACCGCGTAGGCGACAGACGAGACAACAATTTCAAGTGCTGAGAAAGCAATCGCCGAATCGAAATTTGGATCGGGGCTGACCGGATCGAAACCGGGAAAAGTTTTTCACGCTCGATTTCCCTGTCGACGAAACCTAATAAAAATTCGGTCAGGTTCTTCGGCCGGTGTTTGTCAAACAATCACGGAACGCCCTGTTCGTTCCTCGGGATCGAGGCGGCGGCAAGTTGATCGATCCCTGTGTAATCGCAAGGGCTCGGAGCGTCGAGCAGCATCCCCGTGGCAATCGGAGCGCCGGCCGTGAGAGATTGATCGAGCGAGTTAGCGTCTCGACGGGAAGCGATTGCGTAGCGAGTCTTCGAGAAAGCGGTTCCCGGTGTTGCCGGCGACAGTAATACTAAAGTGACGCGAGGCAATTTTTCGTCTGGGTTCGCGAGAAGCCGACGAAATCGACGAGCGGATTCCTCGTGCTGGCAATACCGCGGGGCTGGATTCCGTTACGCTTCGCGGGGAAGCGTAACGCGAGTGGTTCCCGAACGGATGCGCGCCGGCTATCGATCGAACAGCCGGCGGCCTGCGATCGCTGGGAGCAGCGATCCCCGATCGACGATCGAGGAAAAGGTGGCGGTGACCGGGGCGTAGAATCAACGATTCCGAGCAGCCTCGTTCTAACTTTCATGGACCCGGTTTCGAGTAGCAATCGGGATTGAGCAATTGCCGAAGATAGCGACTCGCCGGGATAATGGGTGCAGCCGAAGTGTACTGTTTCCAAGACACACACGCATGCAGACAGACACGCATGCACGCACCCGCACACAGGATATATGCATATTGAATAATTCATCGGCGCGAGGAACGAGGAGACGGCGCACAGTGGTGCCGAGGCGGCAAAAAATCCAGTTTATTTACGATTTTTTAAAGAAACAAATTATTTTTGTACAGCTTAATAGTGCGGGCATGATGTGCCAAAGTCAGATTTTTGAAAAAAGATTTTTTACGGGGATTTACGAGTGGCAAATAATAATTTCCTCGCTTCTGGGAATTCATCAGTTTTCAGTGCGGGAGTTATGCAATTACTCCGCCTATAATTGGATACTTAGGGGTCTACAAATCATATGGGTTATTGCAAATGGCTTCAACTATTAACTGGCACAACAAATTTTCCAAAAGAAGTTGTTTAACATTAAGTAATATGGACTAACTTGAAGCCTCTTTGCGTTACGCTCATTTTTTATTTATGGAAGAATACACAAATTCTTTTCAATAGCTTCGAGCTGGAACTAATCTTTTTGGCAAGTTCTAATATTGATCTAGGTTTGTGGAAAATTTCATGAGAGACTTCGAGAAGCTTTCGCCGCAATTTAAGTTTAAATACCAACTCTCGGAATTTCCGGGAATGAATCGCGCGGATGTCACGATTATTTGATGTTTCAGGTGACATTTTTAAGGGATGCATATCAGATAATTAAAAAAAAATGTGACATTCATACATATAAAAAAAATATTTAATAACAATTTTTTATGTTAAATAAACAAAGTTTTCGTTCACCGGACCACTGTCGCAAAAATGCAACAGGTATTTTTTGGTAGAGCTCCAATGAACGGTATAAAAATAATTTGTATACGATAAAAAAATTGTTATTAAATATTTTTGTATACTTAAAAAATGAATAAATCATATGCACTTCACATTTTTCTTTATTAATTAGTAATATTCCTTAAAAATTTCACCTGGAACATCAAATAATCGTAACTTCCGCACGATTCACTCTTGGAAATTCTGAAAGTCGATATTTAAACTTAAACCGTGGCGAAAGGGTCTCGAAGGGTCTGATGATTCTTTGCACAAAGTTAGATCAATATTACACCTTGCCAAAACGATTAGTTCCACACCATAATCTATTAAAGGATTTGTTGTATGCTTCCCGAAATAAAAAATGATCAGAAAACAGAGATTTTCGATTAGCCTGTATTACTTAACGTTAACAACTTTTTACAAAAATTTTGTTTACCAAATAACCGTTGTACTCGTGGCAATCTCTCCACAAATTTTCAAACAAATTCGTTGGATAGTTTCGTTTATACAGATTTTTGCCGCTATTTGACCATTTGGCACCACTGTGCGGCGTTGGCTGCGTATTCGAAAGAACACGATCATAAACGTTTCGAATACTCTCCGGAATCGATACTCTACGAAGGGATCGCTGGCTCCGATTATCGACCGTACGAATTCTCCGCGCACATTCGTTCAGACAACTCTTTCCTACACGCGTACCAGTCACAGAGGTCTGTCGTACACTTAATTGAACTAAACCCTAACCCTAGCGAGCACGACGCACGTTTAATGAGCGATCGAACCGTCCCGGTGGAAAGTACTCTCTCTCTCTCTCTCTTTCTCTCTCTCTCTCTCTCTCTCTCGGATCCTCCCGTTAGGACATTCGTTTCGTTTGCTGTGTTTTCTTTCTTTTTGTCGTTTTATTCGTTTTAAGCTCGATGCTCGGCACATCCTCGGAGAGTCCGTTCTCCGGACGAGGAGATACGTCGAGGAGAAGGCGGCTCTCGCTTCGCTTCTTGGGGGGTTTGGGGGGTGGGGTGGTGGTGGTGGTGGGAATCACACGACACAGAAAGTTTCGAAGGAACGCGTCGACACCCAGCCAGCAAAAGTAGGCTGTCTCTCGCGGATACCCGATACCAAATACCGATACCGGTTTTAGACGGTGCCCCGAGAGACCGAGGTATCGATCGTCCAGGGATGTCATCATGAGTGCAGGGGAGCACCGGACGACCTGTCGACCGGCGAGCTCGCGTCGGTCACCGTCACCGGGTCTCTTTCGCTCAAGGACGTCCAGGCTGAGCCCGAGGACACCTCGAGGTCTCCGCGGACACTCGACGGCTTCCGCCGGCTGGCCACCAGGCTCCCCCAGCCGGTCTCGCAGGTCAGGTAGGCTAGAAGGAGTAGAATGAGGCACCCACCTAGGCACCTGCCACTTCCGGCGTCCACCGAGGTGCAGCCGCTCGTCTGGTTCTCGATCGTCGGTCTTTGGACCTCCAGATGGGAGACGCGTTCTACCTGCTGGCTGTTCATCCACGGATCACCCTCCGCCTCCATCGCTTTGTGCCTCGCGCCGATCGCCGAGTTGTCCGGGATCTCCACCGGATGGATCACCGACTGCACCGACTTGTCCTTGTCCAGCTCGTCGTCGAACTCCAGCGACGTCTCCGTCCCGTAAAACACCAGCTTGAACTGCTCGAGATTAGCTGCAACAATCCCGGATCGTTTTAGACTTGTTTCACGCGAGGACCAGAGAACCATAGGGTAGGACCGAGATGCGCCGATCATGCTCGTTTCGATCAACGTCCTATACCTTGCCGCGCTGTTTCGAATCGTGGTCGGCGATCCTCTAAAAGTGGACCTTATTTTCGCGGGAGTTCTAGGTGGGTTTGGAGTTCTAGGACTCCAACTAATATTGACACACTCTTAACGATCGTATAGCATTGTCAATGTTGGAGTATACTACTTCAATTTTGTTGAGAAGTTGGAACAATGTTTGTTGGAACGATGTTATGAAACGACGTTTGACGATGAAAGCTTAAGGGCGAAAGTCGCAGAATTTTGGCCTTCTCAGGGAATTTCGCCCTTACAGTAACAAGCAAAACTGAGTCTACACTATTTGAAGCAACATAACTTTTTAACAATTAGATCAAATGTCTTGAATGTTGTTGAGAAGTTAGAAGGACTATGTATAATTATATATGTATAATTATATATATGTATAATTCATACAGATGTATAAAACGTAGTTTTTAAATTTTTAGTATAAGCCCGCATAAAAAAGTTGCAAAATACAACTGTTCCTAGCTACTTTCTCTGCAGTTTCGACCAATTGTAATTTTAATCAAACATTTTTTTCACGTTATGTAAGGCGAACCAATTGTTCCAACTTCTCAAAAAAATTCAAGTAGTATACTCCAATATTGACAAGGGTATGCGATTTTTAAGAGTGTGCCAATATTAGTTGGAGTCACTGGATATCGAGAATTTTTTTTTAATATTCAAACCTTCGAATTCGGCGCTGTTCTAATTCTCAAACTAAATTTAAATTAGGTCGTCCTCTAAAAATCAATCACAACCTCTTCTGACCTTTTTGGCGATCACATCACTATAAAATTTCTGCAGTTTTTCATGAAAATACTTTTCAATGGCGAACAAATGGGACGACCTGATATTCCAGTCTTTAGTAATCCACGAAATACAAATTTTGCAGTGTAACAAATATTTTGTAATAGTTTTGGTAATTTTTTTAAAAAGTCGAGTGCTACGGGTTACAGGAACAGAACTCAAAAATTTCAGTTTGGTAAATGAACGTGTCTCCATGACAGAAAATATAACAAAAAATAAAAGGTTGAAAAGATTTCGTGATCTTCGAGTTATTCTCGTTTTTTCATCTCAGTCCTACCTGCGATTCGTTTCTCTACAAAACAATATTACCTACGAAACAATAATAACACTGATATGCTGAAAAAATAAAAATTAATGGACACTCTTGTAAGAAAACATAAAATTGTATCCACCGAAAATGTTTAAACAATGTGTGTATATATATATGTGTATTCCAATCTAGAAGGAAAGCTTAAAAATAATAGGTATAAAATAGATACGTGATCATGCTGAAACGGAGTGACAGGAAAATGGTTATGGTTACTCGTGCCGACGCTATAACATGTCAATCGTAAAAGGATCACTGGTGTGAATAATCCTCGAACATAAAATACTGTACACACAGTCATTCGAATAAATAACGTTATAGTGGCTCTTAAAGTATGCCTAAACATTCGAGCATAAACTTCGTGTGTTACAACAGTTTATCTTTTCAGATGCAACATGCTAAAAATATACTTATATTCTATGTTTATAACTTTGTAAGGTACATAGGTAGAATCATTCAAAAACATAGGAATAAGGAACAAAAGCAAGCTTGCTAAAAATCATAAATATATTTTTGATTATCGTGTTCAGAACTCAAACTGAAGATTGTGTAATGCGGTACTAATAATTTAAAAAAAAAACCTAGAAACTTTATACGTCGCAGAATAATCAAATATACAGGTGCAAGAAAATGTAACTAAAAGTGCACCCTGTGATTCGCCTGGTAATTACACACCAATTTGATGTTTTATTTCTCGGTGTCCTTGGAAAATCACGCACCGGAGACGTCCTATAGTTAACTGTAAAATACAAAAAAGCCCGGAGCAGGAGCGTCGATCAAAATTTAATTTTCGATGCGATAAAGCTCTCGGTTTCAACGTTTCCTTTAGGTCAGATCGCGCAGGCAAATTGCGGCGACCTGTATTCTCTTCACGAAATCATGCTAGATTGAATTCCGGAACCGAATGTTTCCCTTCCTCGTCGGAAAAGAGAGCTTCTAATAAGACGGAATTGAATTTCCTCTGGAATTGAGAAGTTTATGCTAAATAACAGTCCCGTCGGTGGAATCGACAACGACCGTTGCCACGCGTAATTGATTCTGCTCACGATCGGATCTCATAGGAATATCGGCGATCCATAAAGCCTTCGACGAATAACGATCCCGAAGCCACGGAACTCTGTTTCGTTCTACTTATTCATAAACCTCTACCCAGCTGATTACCACCTTTGCGAACACCTTGTTCAGTTTTTCTTTTTGGCAAATAGAAACGCCTTGAGAACCGTGCTTCCCAAGAATATTCCATCTTCGAGGCTCGAGGATAAAACGAATTTTAACCACCAGGCACATAGACTTGTTTTCAGATAGCAAAAACGACCTAAACGATTACTATTTCGAACTGTGGAGTTTGTTTAGAGACAGGACACAGCGACAAAGTTATTGTAAATTGTATAAACTCTTTGTATTAGAAATGTTACAGTTTTCGAAGCTCAAGTAAATTATTGTAAATTGTATGAACTCTCCATACCAGAAATATTATATTTCTCAAAGCTGAAATAAATTAATGTAAATTGTATGAACTCTTCATACTAGAAATGTTACATTTCTCGAAGCTCAAGTAAATTATTGTAAATTGTATGAACTCTTCGTGCTGGAAATGTTAAATTTTTCGAAGCTCAAGTAAATTAATGTAAATTGTATAAACTGTTTGTATTAGATATGTTACATTTCTCGAAGCTCAAATAAATTATTGTAAATTGTATGAACTCTTCATACTAGAAATGTTAAATTTTCTAAGCTCAAGTAAATTATCCTGACGACACATTCACCTGCGAATAATTGGAAACATTTCTTTAATGATTGAATCCCGAAGAAAATATTTATATTATGGTGCCAGAAGTGACTTATTGGTGTACGATGAAAATTCTTATTGCAGATGAAAAAGTCATGGATTGATATATCTAAAATTATCATCGATATGATAGTTCTGAGTGCATTAGGGAGACGACTATCAGCAGGTGAGGCATTTTTGATTGAATGCGTCTAATCGGTGAGTATCGATTACAATTTTGGTCTAAGAGAAACTGTTCTGCGCAGGTATTGTCGACGACCGCATGCTTCTACACACCGTGTACACCGATACCGTTAGTTTCTAACTAACAATAAGTGGACTACCCAGCTCGTTTATGATCCAAGACCGAAAATCACATTAAACGATTTACCCTCGTTTCCATGCCCGAGTAGCCGCGAACAAACTAGTTTATTTCAGCCTCGCTACGGGAAAAACAAAGCATGGACTGCAGATTGCGGTAAATTGCATTAATGAACGGCCCGCGCGATACTTCCTTCGCGACAATAATTAAACAATATACCAGACCCCTGCAAATCGGTCGACCTGCCCTTCTAAAAATCATAATAAAAGAAAAACCTTGGAACACGTAGCTGTTAAAATTGTACCCTTTAGACTGAAATATTGCCATAATGACGACTTAGGATCAGCCAATTTTTCAGCTGAAATTAAGACTTTGGTACATGATCCAGTTCTCTAAAGAAAATATTTTTAACTATTTTCGTTCTAAAATTTTTCTTCCGTCTTAGAATATTTTCATTTTATTCATATGAAACTGATCCGATTTACACGTATAATATTTAAATATTTAGTAATCTATTAAACAAAAATTTTGTAATGTTACAAATATTTTGAAATATTTTTGTAATTTCTTTGAAATAATGCCACAACAATTTCTAGTGGTGCTTCAGAGTCACCACTCGAGTGCAAAGGGTTAATATTTTAAAAACTCGTGCGCGAATGAGTAATTTTCTAATTGGGTCGTTTAGTGCAAAAATGGTGTGATTCAACCGGCATTAAATAAAATAATTATATTATCGTGACCTATAATTGCGGTTAATAAAACTATTACTAAATTCCCGAATGTCAAATAAATATTATTAGCTGTTTCAACTTGCGCCACTTTTGCAGTAAACGACGCAAATAATAGTTTTCTTTTACCTCGAAATACGCTGCTAACTAAACATAAATTTATGGTGAATCTTTTATCTTTTGTCACAAGTTATGAACGATGAGCACAGGTGCAACAATGAAAGATAGTTAGCCCGTCAAATAAATATTATTAGCTGTTTTAACTTGCGCCACTTTGGCAGTAAACGACGCAAATAATAGTTTTCTTTTACCTCGAAATACGCTGCTAACTAAACATAAATTTATGGTGAATCTTTTATCTTTTGTCGCAAGTTATGAACGATGAGCACAGGTGCGATAATAAATGATAGTTGAACCGTCAAAATAAAAAGAAAAACGAAAAGAGCTGTGCGTTTAACAGTGTTGGTGAACGTTCAAGTGTGCTTGTACAGTGTAAGTAACCTGCGATTTGCCCGGCAAATTGCAAGCTCCGGCTTAAGATGAATCTCTACTGAACACACATTCTCATGCATACAAGCGATTCTGGAAGACAAGCATTACCTGTGCCGAAGTCATTCGAAGTTTTGATTAAATGGCACAGCCTGCATACACCTACCTTAACAAGTTTTCTTATTATGGACGTGGGAGTTTTTAAGAGACTGCGCTTCAATCATTACAGAGGAAAAGTTCGCTGCGTCGTAATTACCGAGTTCCGTGCGCGAGTTGGCATGCAGATACCGCCATCTTGTTCGCGGGATTTTCAGAAAAATATTAAATATCCGAGGAACCGAGAGATTTTTTGTTTCCCTCGAACCGTCCAAGCTGTTTCGTAATTTGTTTTCAACGAAACGCTGATTGCTTCACGGTTTATTAAAGACGCGAAATGAAAATAATTAGTTTAATCGTAAAAGTTATTCTGAATTCTGTAGAATAATTTTCGATAACACCTTCAACTCCAGGTCTGCAAGACGCGAATTCCATCGTTTTGGGAAACTAAAAATACTACACTAATGGGAAAAGCACATAACGGTCTTGATATAGTAATTTGCTAGCTAACATAAAATTAGGCATAAAAATTATTGTTCATAGAGTTGTTGATACGTTCTTCTTCTGAGCATTGTGTAATCGTTAAGGTGAAGATAAATTCCTATTTCTTGTAAAATTTAATGCGACTATACCGAAACAAGCTGCTCCAACTTCTTATACAGGGTGTCCCACATAAATGGGAACACCTAAATATCTTTCGTATTTACAGTCCAATCAGAAAACTTCGGAGGACAAAGCAACACTATTGCAGGGGGGCAAATATAATGGTGAAGAAAAGAATTTTTTATGTAGTGTTTTTCAATGAAATTTCAAGTTCGCCGATGTTTTTTTAAATGAAACAGTATATTTTTTAACGATAGCACGATAAACAATAAAAAACTAAGTTTAGTGGATACCACCTTCTTTACCTTGAAATGACCTTGAGAAATAACCCGACGTAAACAACGCGCAATCTTTGCTGAAACACATGAGTTTTAAAATTCCACATTTCATCCGCTTCAACAAGATTATTCTTGCTCAAGGTCATTTCAAGGTCAAAAAGGTGGTATCCACTAAATTCAGTTTTTTATTGCCTATCATGGTATCGTAAAAAATATACTATTCCATTTAAAAAAACACGGTGACCTTGAAATTTCATTAAAGAAACACGATATTACATTATATTTTCCCCCTGCAATAGTGTCACTTTGTCCTTTGAAGTTTTCTGATAGGACTGTAAATACGAAAGATATTTGTGTGGGACGCTGTGTATACTCGAAGGAAAAGGGCAAACAATGATAGAATAATATCACAACAATAAAGTAAAAGATCTCCTAAAACCGCAAGCAAAATCAATGAGACCGTACTCGCAAAGTAAAAACAGTCGAGGTGCAGTTGTTACACAGCAAACGAAAGAAAAGGAAACACTGTGACACCCAAGGTCTACCAACAAGATCGCTTAATTTTGTAACATTACAGAAGGTTGCATAAACTCCACTACTGTTGCAAGGCGTGCCGGTAAGTCCCGTGTAAGGCGTACCCGTGAACGTGTGCGAGCACGTCAGCTTGCCGAGCCATGGACTCGCGTCTTCGGGACATAAACAGAGGAACAACAAACTGCCCGCATTACACGCTCGCAATTTGCTGGCGACGCAACTCGACAAACACGATTTTCGACTTACGCTACGAGAAGGATGCAGAGAGACTCCTCGGCCCATCATCAACGTCTCATTCTGATTCCTGTACCGTTGTGCTTTATGCTAGAAATGTCTCTATCGTCGTGAACAAATGCTTGATAGAATTTAATGTATGACCTTTTATACAACTATTTCTGTGCGGCACGCGACAGTACAGTGGACAATTTCGACGAAATCGGATTCAAAATTACAGAACTTTCCAGAGAAATGAGGTAGAGCGATGAAATTTTTTTTAAATTAAAGCTCAAACTTTGTAGAATATGGGAAAATAGGGTGATTATTACCATCCAATCATTACAACGATAAAATAATTTCATTAGTGTTTGTCACAAAAATCTATTTTTGCAAACTCCTGAGGTCGTAGACAAATTTTCGGACCAGATTTGAAATCAGCGAGAAAAAATCTATGGGAAACGATGTATAGCATGTTAAAAAGAAATTTCTTCCGCGCGTGGTATTGGAAAAACCGAAATTTTCTTGAATTTCTGCACGTTTAACGAATTTTCTCAAGGTTAAAAAACGTTCGTACTACAATCTTCCTATTTTTCCCATATTCTACAAAGTTTGAGCGTCAATTAAAAAAAAATTTCATCGCTCTACCTCATTCCTATCGAAAGTTCCTTGATTTTGAATCCGATTTTGTCCAAATTGTCCACTGTGCGGGGGTTAAGAAAATAAAAAGAATTTTGCTGTTCCACGGATTTCTCGAGTTGCGTCGCTCCGCTGGTCGCAAGTGTGGAGTGTACAGTTTGCGAACTATAGTCCAACGTCGAGGAACCGTAGGCAAGACGTTAGCGCGTGTAGAGGTATTAGGAGCGCTGACGCAAGCAGCGTCCACGGATCAGCCATTACAGGATGATAAATCCAGGCTAACGAGAAACGTCAGTATTCGAGTACCCTTGTCGAGGTTCTTCGAATCGAATATCTGTTCGTCCTGGAGGAGATCGAGACCCTTGGCCCTGGTCGCGTGCTGTCCAGTACCCCGGACACCGGGATAGACGGGGTAGAGTGGGTAGAGTTGCTGGATCTTCGGGTATTGTTGGAAGATCTCCGGTACGTTCTCGATCATGGGCTTCGCCGGGGGTTCGAGGAGGATCAAGCCTCTCTGAAGGGACGAGGTAGTGACCAGGTCGACGATTCTTTGTCTGCTGGTGATCCTGGTGGTCGGTACGGTCACGGTGGCTCTGGTCTGCGTGACCGTTGTGGTGATCGGGCTCGGAGTGCTCCTTCCGCGAGGCCTCGACGTGATTAGGCGAACCTCCCCGGCGCCGTTAGGCCCCCTCGCCGCCGTCAGACCTCTCAGCGTCTGCGCGGTCGGCTTCGGCGTCGGTCTGTTCGCCGATTTCCCATTTTTGTGCTGGCCCCGGGACTTGCTCTTCCGCTGCGATTGCGTCTGCGCGTTCACCACGTACGGCGGGCTCAGATTCCCGGATTTCTCGGACTTGTGCTGCGCCTGCTTGCTCTTCGAGCCCGTCAACGAGTTCTGCGACTTCGAGAAACCGGTCTCCCGCGGCTTCACGAACGGTCTTCGGGGGATGTTCATGCTCGCCGGGCTGTACAACGCGTACTCGGTGCGATCGGGCAGCGTAGCCGTCCCGTAGAAGATGATCGCCCACTCGTGGAGAGTCGCGCGGCCTGATCCATCGATCGTTCCCGACGACACGCAGCAGGAAAGCAGAGAATCAATCGGTTCGATTAACTGATTACAGAGACGATTAGAATTTCCCCCGGGCTCCGACATGACTACGATTATAAATTGAACCACAACGTGCTCGTCAATTAATAACACTGTCAAACGAAATAAAACTTTTTTCCAGTTTTGCAATGTCTGTTGGGTGATTCTTATACACTTTGTCATTCTAAAACCAAATCTGTAAGCTAAGATTTAATCCGCCACTGCATATATTACTTCATGTATTATTATTCTGTATATATGTTCGTGTTGTTGATAAAACAAACGTCGAAATAAGATCATAAAAGGACGAGCAGTCTCGTCAGGTACGACAGCGGAGAAAGACTTGTCGATAATAAGTCTCCCCTATACTTAAATCCCTTACAAATCCGAAAACAGAATTGCTCCATCACGCAACGTTTTCGACAAATATTGGTTTTTGTAAAAATGCACGATTTTGATAAAAAATGACGTGCTGAATGCATTCCTGTATCGTAAATTCCTGCTAGACAAAGGATTTTTCACATACATGCAAAAATAGCCATTTACAACTATTAGGAAGTACATAAAAATATAATTGGCTACATGAATATATAGAGGACAGTTCCCTCTACCTCCAGACTCAAATTTGACCTCTCTCGCGTGTTTAGTTTTTGCACAGCACGTCATTTTTTATCAAAATCATGGATTTTTACAGAAACCAATATTTCTCGAAAACATTGCGTGATAGAGCAATTCTGCTTTCGGATTTGATTTTAGAATGACAAAGTGTATAACAATCACGCAACAGGTGTCGCAAAACAATTTTGTTGTTGGACAGTGTAATTTGTAAGAATTTATATCACGTTGCTTCTAATTTTGTAATGGTCTACAAGTGTTATAATTCATATTTGTACATTGATAAATATTTCACAAGAAATTATTTTCCGTTGATTCGTAGAGGCTTGTCTGGAAGCGAAGTAATTTGACAAGTGGGGGGGGGGGGGGGGGGGTTGGCTCCACCAATACGTAGCTGCTTGAGCACGCGCTGTTATGGGGGTGAAACAAGTGGCTGTTCAGCCCGCGAGGGTCTCGCGCTCGAATGACCACGAATTGGTAAACGTTTTCTGCATTTTGCAAATTCGCTATGGCCGCGCGAAGAGCTCCGGCAGTCCATTAGCTGAAGAACAGGGGGCAGTGGAAGGCCATCGATGTCGAAAACGGCAGCTGACGAGCCAGTTGGCGCTCGCCGACGGCGATTGATGCCCGGACAATCGTCCCGCGATTATTTCCGAACCCGTTCGATGGGATTGCGCGAGGCGGGACAATATTGTGCTGTACGGCCAATGATAATGAAGCGGGCCGGCTGGGGCCACCGGCATGTCCGCGGGATCAAAGCAAACACGCGGGCCCGGCGATGGTTTAAATACCTGCACACTTGGAATATAGTAGGGGCGCATTATGCGAGACAATGGCGCGGAGAACCCACCTTGCGAACGGACATCGGAGATTACAAGCTACCCCGTTAGCCCACGAACTTTACGCGTCTATCGGCTTTAAGGGGGCCGGCAGGCATTTGGCATTGATTGTATAGACCCTTCTTTTCGATACGAACACTAAATCTCTCGAAATTAAGAGAATCTCTCTGCGGCAGTCATCTTGTGACGTAGTACTTGCTTCAGAATTCGAATTTTCTGCCGAATATTACAAATTACTCGACGATGAGATAGAAATTTGCAATTTGGCCTCCATACAGATGTAGATTGGACTTTTAGGAAACACAATTGACCACTTCTAAATTGCTCATTGCAATACGAATTATGGTATATGAATTTTAAACCATGCCGCAGAGTGGTACAGATTGGAAAATCATGTGACATTTTTGTATAACTTTTAAACCGTATGTGATGTTAACGTGAAACTTGAACCAGATAATGTTGAATTGCTGACCTATGGATAGGCCAAAGAAGAATTGTATCACAATTGTTGTCGTTGTTGTTGTTGTTATTATTATTATTACACTTTTTTATTTTAACTATTTATTAATTCTAAAGCTTCTGCTTCTAATAGCCTGACTTTTTCCGGTATGATTTTGTTCTAATGCTACATATATGTACATGGATCAGATGTTAAAAGCAGTCTATTTAATATGTCTTCGTTTGTGCATAATCTTGAATTTTTTCGCATGTTTCTACATCTTATGCGTTTAAAATCTTTATGACGAGTTTCTTGGGCCTCTTCTAAAAGTTGCCCTACTGGCAACAACGTATTTTTTATAATTTCCGCCCCATGTACTAGTAATTTATGAATCGACGCTGGCATGTAATACCATCCATAATTTTGTACATAATATATTGCCGTATCTTGTGCATATTTTTGAAATTTTACGATGTCCACTGTCTAGGGCGATGAAATAATCTATAATAAAAGATGGATGTATATAACATCGACCTTAATAAATTGTAACATTTTTTGCCATATTTTTATAAAAAACAAAACTTAAAACAAAACTGAACAAAATAACTTTTTAATACGCAGAAAATATTTCGAATGCTCGCTATGAATGCTCGGACGGTTCTGATGCATTTATTAAACAGAAACAACTGAAAAAATTCAAACAAAAAAGACTCCTCTCCTTGGAGAGTTTCAGCAATTGATGCGATACCGCGTCCAACATTAATAGCTGTAAACAATAATAGTTTGAGCAGTGGGACAAGGGGGGAATTAACTTTTTCATGATTATGTAGAGGAAGGTGTGCCGAGAATATTCCAATTTGTTGAAACCCAGGATTCTTTGGGACTTCAAAGATAATCCCTGTCAATTGCAAGAAATTTGGAAAATTTGTTACATTTCATTGAGTATTACTTTCTCAGTAAATTTTATACGGTAATTATTAATATATGAAGCGGTTCCCTCTATCGTGAAAGAACGCTCTTTACCGTAAAGAAAAGAGAACACAAAAATATTGAATAGGAACATCAGAGCTACCGAAAGCAAAAATGGAATTTTTTGGATAAAAAACACTATCCATCAAAAATCCGACTTTAAGTCATCATTTCCACTAAAAGACTGTATCAAATTCGTTTAAATATCTTCTATTTCGAGACTGATAGACATTTAAGAAATAGCATATAAGTATTAAATATTGATATGCGATTTTTTAAGGAAATGTCACACGATTTTCCAATCTGAACCACTGTGTGCCGGCCCCCTTAAGCGGCTTCCAGCTTGAAGTGGTTCCAACCCCGCACAAGGTCAGCCGACCCCGGTCGCGTGGCTCGCGGGAGACGACGCGTAGCGTCGCGGCGCGTTGCGTCGGTGCTGGATACCATCGCGAGGGAACACGCCTCGAATATGGAATTATACCCGAGGGAGGTGATGCACGGGCTTACCTGGGACCCACGTGCACGGTTTACGAGAATTCCCTTCATGTTCTCGAAGATGAGACGATAAGATACCAGATGGCCGTTACTGTTCGGGAGGGCCGACCGGAATCTATGGTAGCGGCCCTAAACGACACTCCTCAGGTTTTACGAGGAATTTAGGGATCGCGAGACTCGTACGTGGTCTTGCAAAATTTTCGAGCGGCTATCCCAGCTTGATGGTAATTGATCGTGCAGATATTAGGCACTTGAAGACGTTTCTACCGTTTACCGATACAGCGAATTCCCGATATAAGTCACTGCGAGCCTCGCGTTTAAAGGGCACTGGGACTACCTATACCACCACCGATAGTGACTTTTACATTTCCAGCCTGCACTGTGTGTATTTCAAGTGCAACGTTTGGCGGGAATCACAGATTTCGTCTAAATGTCACTCGCCAGAAGTGACTTATAACGGGAATTCACTGTACACGACGGAACCAGTAGTGCGGGACAATAAGGCAACGGTGGTCAGTATTATTATTACAAAATTACACATCCACGTTTTCAATATTTATTCTTTACGTCTTAGAGCCGTAAAGATTTAGCACCGGTCAGACAAACATTTTTTTATTGCGTTCGAATAAAGGGTGTCCCGGTATCGATGGTGCAACCGTGGAGGGGATGATTCTACATGAGAAAATAAATCGAGAATATGGAATAACATTTCGTCATCCGAGGCGTCATTTAGAATAACAATGAAACTCTGTTACATCAATAATTTATCGCACAAGTTGTTTCGCTAGAAAATAAAATGTCCTTGACTCGAACCGACTTTTCTGCTGAATAATTTTGCTGAACATTGACTTCACGTTACATCAGGCTACTTGTAATATTTTTAATAAAAGCGCTGAAGATGTAGTACTAGTTAATCTTCGAGACTTTAACGACTTTGCACCCGAGTTGAAAATTCGGTAATAAAATCGTATATTGAAGTTTCAGCTAGCTGGTCAAGAAAGTTTTCGTGGTTTCGGTGTCAAGACTTTAAATTAATCTGGTGAACAATTTGCTGTTGCTTTTTTTTTTTATTAAGAGTTTTATGTCGCATCAACTGCTAGGTTGTCACGAACACGTTTTGTTTGCGCGGTAGAAGTGACATGTTATTCGTGTATACATTCGTTTAAATGGTATACGAGGAGTTGTTTGACTGGGTGTAGTTACACATGGTAACTGTGGCCTGATAGTTAGGGCGACCGCGGCGCCAACTGGCCTGACAAATCGTCGACTCGAGCCCGTAGGCAGGCGCCATGTTACAACAGCCATCTTGTTAAACTGCCGGCATTTTCGTGACGATCGAAGACGTTGGGCAAACACCTGCGCCTTGCATACATACGTCCGACGCATAAAAGTCGACACGGTGCACAGTGGTCCCAAATCGCCAAAACGTGGTCAAAACCTCACAACCTATTAAAAAATTATTGGTTCTGATTCAAAATTGGTATTAGACCGTTTTTGGGGTCGCTAATCACGAATCAGACTTTGAAATGGGAAAAAATAAAATGGCGGAGATATACATTAAACAGTTATTGGTTCCGCTTGAAAATTGGTATTAGGCCGTTTTTCGGGTCGCTGACCATGAATCAGACTTTGAAATTGGAAAACATAAAATGGCGGATCCAATATGGCGGACATATAAAATAAAAAATTATTGGTTCCGCTTGAAAATTGGTTTTAGGCCATTTCTGGGGTTGCTGACCACGAATCGGGCTTTGAAATTGGAGAAAATAAAATGGCGGATCCAATATGGCGGACATATACATTAAAAAACTATTGGTTCCGCGTGAAAATTGGTATTAGGCCTAAATATAAACATTTGGCACTAAAACATAATGCAGAATTAAAATCGAAACGTTTCAACAGAATTTGTACACTGTGCACTTGAAATTCACAATGCGCTTCACAATCTTAAAAAGGTATGGTCTAATGAACTCGAAGTTCGGACTGTGACTGTTGGTCAGCTATAAAAAAGAAACGAGCTTTTTGCTGTTTACCCCCACTTAGAAACACTCTGAGAGTAACCGATCCCATACTTAAAAGTTACCTAGCTGAAAGTGAATTTTTTAGGTTTTGCCCACGTTTTCGGGCTTTGGGACCACTGTGCGGCGGGGATCTACTATGCAAGGGATACACGAAGCCCGCGATGACCCATTTAGGGACAAATTTTACGTAATGAAGTTTACGCAGCCATTAGGTTTAACGGCGGCGTGTAGCAGCCGCCCCGAAACTTCTCTTGATACTTGCGGGAAGGTCATTTGCTTCTCTCCCGGTGAGCGAAAGCTGCCTCGCTTCGAGCCAAAGTACCCAGCACCGAGAATCATCCGAGCCGGCTCGGTGAACTTCGGTGAACATATGCAAGAATCGCAGTGTGAACCCACCGAATCGGTCGAGGAGTTCGGAAACACGCAGGTGCAACTTTAGTGCTCCGCTCGAGCTGCCCACGGCTCCAGTTTCCTGTTTATCCCCCACTAATTTCCAGTATTTATGCCCGTATTAGCAAGAAGCTAGGGCAGCTCAAATTCTAATTACTCGGCCGCCATCATCTTCGTTTCAGAACGATGGATGGCTTCGGAGAACAAGGATGAACATCGGCGTAACCGCTTCAAATTCTCGCAAACTAAACTCGGTTATTGACAGCGGGTCTTTACCAACAAATCTAATAATTATAGCTGGAAAGTAATCATTTTTTAATTATAATGTGCACTCGACGAAAACACGCTGATTCTAATTCTTCGGTAATAATTTTCATAGATTACGAACACCTTCGAGATAAAAGCTGAATGATAGTAACGGTGTTAATATAGTAGTGCTGTTACAAGTATCGATACAAGTGATGGTACAATTGACTCGAAATAATTAACTCTGCGATGTTATTTTACCGATTCGTACCCGCTTGTCAACTTATATTGAATTTAACTTTACATTTCCCAGGTCAACCATATTTACGTCATTACTAAACTAGGCTGTCGGAACTTCGTTAGAATATTTTCGATTAACAATCTAATTGCAAACGACCGATTGTTAAATACATGGAACGAAATTTAATTAAACTCGAATAAATTTATTTAAATGCAATTAAATTTGCGCATATTTAATTAATTTGATCCCGTTCGGGTTTACCACACCCATCGGGCGTAATATATAATTATGCGAATATTTTATATGTTATGTTGATAGGAAATACGTGGTAGATCAGCGTTCTTGTTTGACATGTTATAATTATGTGGAATTTCCAAATAGTAGTTAAAATAACAAATCAATGCCGTTTATACGTTTGCCGCCGAGTTATTAATAGTGTCTAAAATCAATAATACCTTAATATCAAAATCATCTTGATAATTTACAGCTGAAAAAAAATGAAGGTGTTTACGTTTCTGCAAAAAATGTTATAACAGGCTAAAATGTATATGAGAATAAATTTTTTTCCCAGCAAGTTGATACACAGTAGATCCAAAAAAGTATTTGAATACTTTTATGATTCTCGAGGAATTGTCAATATTTGAATAATGGTAACATTATTAAAAAAAAATATTACAATAATAAATTTAGTCTCATTTTTACTCTCGAAGCCTTTACTCAGCATATAATTTTAGCATATACTATAATTTTTTCTAGAACGGTGAAAAAGTGAGGACACAATTTTGAAAATGCTACACATTGAATCGTCTGTAAATGCGTCAAAAAATGTTTAATTTTAGAGACTCGAAAGTTGAATCTTCCCCTTTGAAAAGACTGTTCAAAACAAAATCTGCGATTTTTAGTGGCTGTTTTACAGAATAAAAATGGGGGACTGGTCGAGTAAGGACTTCAAAAAAGAATTGTATTACAAAAATCGTTAATAGATATGGAACGAGGGTGCCCGAGGGTATTTCAGCACGTATAGTTTCACCATTTTTTTAAGGGTGGGTGGGGAGAGCGTTCCTAAAAAAGAAACGAATTTACAACTTTCGTCTCACCTTTTTTTAAATACAATTTGCTGTTCTTGAGATATTCTAAGAAAAAGAAAATATTGAGATTTTTTCATGGGCTGATTTCACCCCTTTAACACGTTGACTGCCATGTCACCCATATGTGGTTGATGGAACTATTTGTCCAGGTTTCAAAATGAGTTTTTACGTTAATATATTGATTGTACCAAATTTGATTATGATCTGTAATATTCAAGAAAATTGGAGGACTACTCAGTATCATACATTTAATTCTTTCCAATGTTTATTTCATTAAATAACTTACTTTGATTTTATGGAATTTTTGAGGTTTCCAGTTTGGCAGTCAAAGTGTTAATGCGAGAAGTAGCACGAGAAAAATAGGGGGGTTTTAGTAGGCGTAACTTACTCTACTTGTGTGCAAAGTTTCATCATTTTTGGAATTGACGTGTTGAGACACGAAAGGGTCTCTCGACCTTGACACCGAGTCCCAATAACTTCGACCAGCCGACTAGAGGCAATAAATTAGCCTAAGAGCCCCAAGCGACGGGACGCGTCCCAGATTTTCTGCGACTTTCCAGCGCCACACGTTAAGACGCAACGCGATGCGAGACCCCTGAAAACCCTCTCGAATTTGACTCCGAGTCCCGATCGCTTCAACCACCCTTACTAGAGGCAATAAATTAGCCTAAGAGTCGAAGATGCGCGAGACCCAAGCGACGGGACTCGTCCCATTTTCTCTGCGAGTTTCCGGCACGAGAACATAATAACTTAAGACAGCGTCTGGACAATCTCTGAACACTCACCCCCAATTTCTCCCACTGCTATTTACCACCTCCACCACCAATTTCACATCCCTTAAAAACCCATCTCTGGGTGCGAGTCGGCAGTCTTCAGTTTGTATTCAACCATTCTTCAGCTAATCCTCATTTAAGTTACATCTTTGTACAGTCGTTCTAATTAAACTACGAGTTATTGTTATCAACAAGTTGTCCAAACTCTCTACTACTCGAAACACCTGACCCTCAACAAGAATTACCTAGCACGGTTTTAATTAACCAAGCAGGAATGACGGATGCGAGAAAAGTCGACCTAACTGATCTTTTCCATCTACGCACGTACATACATTACGGGTTTGATAATTTTCCTTTTCGAGAATTGGAAATTTAGCACTGAAATAGTTTCTGCCTCGCGAAGCGTTCGCTGTTTGATCGAGCCACTCTCAACTGAAGAAGCACCGGGCAAAGTGAATTAACACAGCTGTGACCCGTATGTGGGTCACGGTCCCGGCGCCAGGGACACTATCATCTGCAATGGGGCACAGATTGCGGAACTGAAACTGGTGTGACCCACATGTGGGTCACGGTCTTTAGGGCCGAATGTATTATAAGCAGCACGTCAACCGTGGACCATGTGTCCAAAGCTTAATATACATTAGGCTCTGGGACTGCACGGGTCCAGGAAATGATACGACTCACGCGTGTGTCGTATGTCACTGCCTCGAGTCAACCCTGACCCAGCGTCTCCGAAATCAGGTGATCTGGCCTTTGACTCGATCTTCTCGACTGAATTGAATTTTGCAGTAATTATTTTGCTGATTATATGGCCCCCCATCTTGGTTCCAGAAATTTTGAAACGCGGCCAATAAATGTGAAAACTTCGAAAATCAAATTTCGGCACATTTTCGTTCCTACGATGTGAAATAATGACAAAAATGCCCAAGGCACACATAGATTTCGTAATAAAAATTTCAAATGCAAATTAAGAGTGCATACTTGGTCATTGACTTATATCGGATATTGGTTATTAGTTATTTCAGTAACGGTGGTTATTGGGTTTTGGGTCAATAATATATAATAAGATCGACAAAATTTAATATATTGCGGCGATTTAGCTGCGGCTCCATAAATATGCTAGAAATATATTATTAAGTCAGAGAATTTATGCAACTAATAGAAAAGATCTTAATTTAATCATACCTCAGATAACATACTTCAAGGTCATCGAAATCGGCGAGGAGTCCCCTTTTCTGGATATTTACACTGTTCATTATGAAGTATCGTACTAAGTCCTTTTTAAAATTTTATATAAATATTCCAAGTTACCCTTAAATATACATAACTTAAGACTGAATAATCGAAATGCTCCAAACAAGAAACTTCATATCTGCCATTATCGTACAATATAATAGCAAATGTTAGTGTACAGAAATTTCATCAATTATTTACATTACATTTTTTTATTGAGTTGCTGTTGCTGTTAATGTTAAATGATTCTTTTAAAACATCATCAGCCATGACCGCTGAGGTGAGAGTCGGACTGTCAACAATTATGGAATAATCACCGGTAGATAATGTGTCAAGGGTTGATTATGCGTCAAATTTTCCATGTAGAGGTACCAATTTTTCAAAATGGTACAAGGCTTCAAAGTTAATGCTATTATCGTTGATCTGAATTACACTCCGGGACAAAAAGATAGCACATCACATATTTTTTCTCGTTTGATACTTTAGACTGAAGAAAATGAATACTTTAATATGTCAACATTTTTCTATTTTAATATGTCGACATCCACAACGTTTACGTCATCAGAATTCTAGGAACAGCATTCTAGATCAGAATTCTGTTTTCGTGATGTGTGATCTTTTTGTCCCGGAGTGTAGATTCTATGAAAGTGTCCTCTGTTCGGAACACTTTTGCACAGTACTTTTTGCACGACGCGATAGGAAGAAAGTCTTACTACTGGTCTGGAAACATTGTACTGGAAGAAAGGGAAGAACAAAAAGATCGACACAATGGGCTCACCTTGGTATCGACCCTCATTGTGGATATCAAGTTTCCACGTGCCGTGCGGCCTCTCACCCCAAGTGTGAACCGACATAAATGGCCATTGATTGAAACCGGCTTTCGAGATGTCGTGCGGCCTTTTCGCGAGCAGGGTGCTCTTCGTGCCTTGTGGAGATGTTAGCTGTATCTGAATATCTCCTCTCCTGATAGCCATCAGAGATATCTTCGCCTGACACACAAGAATAATATTAGCTATCCCGGATGGTTTATTTTATTTCCTCGCGCGATCTCTTTGTTACCCGTTAACGCTGACGATCGTGCACACATTTTATTGTCGAACCTATCGCCTAACAAACGCTTCTCTGAAATCTCGCAGCCTGTCGAGAAAGTGTTTCCTTAGAACAGTATAACTATTATTTTTAAATTTAACAAAACGTCCTGCGCCTTTCAAACATTTGAAAAATGTTAGCATATAACTGATATGAACTTTTAAATACCAAGCACTAAAAATAGCTGAATTGCACTTGTTCAAATTTTACGCAATTCTGAATATTTATTCAATCATTTTTCTAAACAGAATCTACAGAATCTGAATAATGATAAAATAGTCAAATATGAAGTTTATAATTCTGACCAGCCTGGTTTAATGTTCAATGCTAATAAAAGTATCAGTCTTTCCACTTTAAAGTGAAATATGTTTTAAATCTGTTACAATGTAACTTTTGTAATAATTTATAAAGGTTAGCCTTGAAACGTTTTTCTATGCTGAGTTGAAACTGATGAAATCTGTTGTACAGGTATAAAACCCACTGTCTGGTGATTAAAGATATTGTCGGTGGGACAGTTAACGATAAAAATGAGTTTTCTGATTTAGTATGAAGGGATCGCGAACAATGAGGTTATGTTTGCGTGATATTGGTCGGTAAACTAGAAAAGTCACGCACTCGGGGCACGAGCCACGGAAATATTAAAAAATAAAGTCTCGTTAGTGTAATAACTGCTTGCTAACAGCTGCTTCATGTTAATATGGGTTTTAATCGTGTATTCAACCATTTCCAAGAATCAATTTCATAGTAATATCTAATGAACTAAATTTCTTCACGAGGTGCAAACAATTAAAAGAGTAATCGCGAGACTGCGGATTTTATGCATTTACGGGAAAAATAAGTGGGTGAAACATGAAACAGTAAAACGATTAGAACAATATAAAAATGTTTTTACATTACTTTAAAATGACTAAGAGTGTTGATAATATTCTGTTTCGTGCTTGTTTGTTGCAAACGAGATCGACAAATTTTGCACAAAGATTTACACTCTGGTAATCACCGTGTGTTAAGTGTAACAAGAAAGAAGCTTTCTCGGCAAAGTTTTTAGTATGTCCAACGTTTGAGTTCGATGATACTTTTTATTTTAGAAAGGGGACGCAAACAATAGTACAAAAAATATGCTTAAATTGCATTACGTGCAACGTGTAGACGCTCGATTACACTGGTTTCTCTGAAAAATTTTGCCACCAGAGGAAAAAACGTGCGAAACAGAAGTCTCGGAAACAGAGAAACGCAAAACCGCGTGGACGATTTCCTTTTTCACGGGGAAGAATAAAAATCTGACGCGAATGGAACTATTTGGGAAAAAGTTTGAATTAACATCCTCGACGAGCTAATATGCTGTAAAGTTTTATGGTGCAGAACTTTGAAGCTCTCGCAATTCTGTAACAATTATTTCATAGCATTTTGCGGATCCCTTTGTATCTTCATTACAGGTGAGGAGCTATATTCTGTTGGGAGCATGTTCCACGCTCCGCTTTGATAAAACGAAAAGTTTCGACATTAAGCCCGCTGTTCTTTTCTGCGACGAAAAGCGAAATTCCAGTTTCGCTAATCAATTCTGTTTTCCGTGAATCTCGCTTTTCTAACGAACACGATGCAATATTAATTATATACATTTCCAGAGATCTATACAAAAATATGGAAGAAGGTTAACCCCTTGCGCTACAATTTATTTGACGGTTTCAGTGATTAGAACTTTTTTGTAATTCGTAATTTCCTAAAACAAAAAGGAGAAATATTATACCTATTTTATGCCTGTATGTTCTTCAGTAGCTGTACATTAACAACGCTAAAATAGAATTTGATTTTAAAGGAAATTAAGAACACACGTATTTATTAGACTCTGCTCTGAATCTTCATCACGAGTCTGACTCGATATTGTAGGGCAAGGGGTTAATAATAAACATTATAAAAAAAAAAGTAGAACTATTTACAAGTATGTCGAACTAAGTAAGTTAACAAAAGCTTAGATTCTTGATCAGGTTTAGAGAAATAAGAGAGCGTTATTTGCTAACGTAATATTTTCCTGACAACTCGAGAGTCGTTTACACTTTTTAGTTTCAACGTACGATTTGCTTGTATGAATTATCATTATTATAGCTACTACAAACTGAATTATGGCCAGGCCAGTAATAAAATGTAACTGCTCCGATTACTCGCGAGGCGGGGAATTTTTATTTCGACCGCGCTCGGAAAAGAAGAAGAGAGAGACGCGGGGAAAATCTCGCCGGACGCGGGAACGTATGAAAATTGTTCATGTGTGCGCGATCGTAAGCTTTACGGAAACTGTTAACCTGCAGCTTGCCCAAGTGACACGGTACTTACCTGCACGTGCTCGAGAAAATTAACACCGCTACACTCCTTGACGTTCAATTCCAGAGTTAACTGGCTCTTCGGCGGTATTGGCCTGCAATACAACACGAATCTGAGGTCAGTCACGAAACTGGGACACCGGATACCTCTCGAATACATTTTTAATCGTTCGATCCGCTAATTTCGACACCACGTATATTCCGGTACCTCGAATGTTCTCGTGTCTGAGACCGTGAGACTGTCTTTCGCGAGACCTTCGCTAATCGTGGACACTAACCCTTTGCCCTCGAGGCCTTTTTCGCTTGCGCTTGAACTTAGAAACTCATTAACCGAGTAGTTAACCTTCTCATTTCATTTCATTTTTATGTGTGACAAACTTGAAAAGAAAAAGTGTTACAGTACCGTCATATGGGAGTTAAAGTATTTCAAATGTTTAGCCTCTGATTCGCGATTAATCGACAGAATATTTTGTATCAATCACAAAGCTTTTTTCATCTCGGTAGCATGACCGACTCGAAATGTTTATTTTCGACATTATGTTTATTTTGCGTTAGTATGCGTTATTTTATTTTACTCCATTTTACTGTATTTTAATATCCTTCACTGTACTTTAACATAATACTGTATTTTATTTTGTATTTTATTTTAAGTGCTGTGACACAAAGTAAAAATTTTGAAGAATATAGTCGAACAAAACGGAGTACAGTATAACAAAATAGAGCAAAGTAACGCAAAATGAAGTACAGTAACACAAAATAAAATTTTTAAGAATACAGTCAAACAAAATAAAGTACGGTAAAATAAAACAAAGCAAAATAAAAACTCCGATTCAAATCAACCGGGCGCCGCATCGGCGTCGCTCGAGTGCAAAGGGTTAACTTCGAAATTAGTGACGAGCTTTCGCTCGCATAACGGGTCGCTTAGTTTTGCGTAAAAATTGTATTTCTCGCTTTCTTCGATACGAAGAAGAATATCAATTCAGGCCGGTAAAAATGCTGAACACTAGATTTGCGGAGCATTAAAAGTGAGTATTTTATATTACTTTATAAAAATACGAGGAATGTGTCCATCCAAGTTTTTAAATAATATATACCTAAGGAAATAAGTTTGTTGAGTAATTCCACGTAGATGGATCTTCACAATCTCAATAAAATCGTAAATTGAAAATATTAGAACCCGTCATTCTGACGGGTCCCGTGAACCTAGTGTCAAACCATGCAAAATTTCCCTACATCATTTTCGTCTGTCTTCAGTATCAAGCGAGGTATAATTTGACCGAGTTAGTAATAATCTAATAACTAAACTGCGGATGGTTATGCAATTTTCATATCCTGTAGGCAAATTTTAGAGAAGCGAAACCAAATAAAATCTAATTTTCAGTGATAGCGACCTTTCTAGATCTGAAATAAATAGAAATCGTACTAAATTCTGTGGAGTTTTATATTACAGCATTTTTCGAACATTTCCGTAAGCCATAAATGCATAAAGATCCGCAGTCTACTGATAACGTACATCAGTAAATCACATAAGTTCTCCATACCTGCCCATATGGGGTGCCGAAACTTCACATTTATGTTGTTCCGGCACTGTCCGCCATCTTCTCGCCAAACGCACCATGGCTGCGGCATCCATCAGCCCGTAACCAAAGCTGTGGCTCACTGGAAAAAATTCGAAGGATGTCCACGTAATAAAGAAACGAATCGAAGAAACGAAATCAGTGTTACAGAGGGCAAGGGATAAAAGAAAGATCAAACTCTGAAAACGACCGAGAGTAAAGAAATAGTAGCAAGAGATAAGCTGGAGGAAACGAGTAACCTTTAGCGTAATTGAAGAGGGGGTTACCGGAGAAAATCTGTTGGATGCAATTAAAAGACTGCAAATACACGTGTAGAGGCTGGTTCACGGAATTGGAGCGAGTCACACAATCTCTCTTCCGGTTGCAATTCGAAAGAAATAGTAGGAGATAATGTCGAATAATTCTATCTTGCCAGAATAAAATCTTTCTTCTTGCGTACTAATTCAGTAATTTACTCGCAGAACTTTTCAAATGAAAATGTGCATTTATTGCGTTCAATAATCCGTCCCCTTAACACTTTGACTGCCGAACTAGAAACCTCAAAAATACCATAAAATCAAAGTAGGTTATTTAAGGAAATAACAATTGAAAAAATTTTAATGTATGATATCGAGTAGTCCTCCAACTTTTTAGCATTTTACAGATCCCAATTAAAATTTGGTACAGTGAACACATTAGTGTAAAAATTCATTTTAAAACCTGGACAAATAATTCCGTTACCCACATATGGGTGACATTTAATACTTCGTAAATAATTTATGTAAACAGTAACTGCTCGGGTGAAAAATCTTGAACTAGTCGCAGAAGGATTAGAAACATTTTCTAATACTTTTCGTTACATAGTCTAAAGATAATGTCTCCAAAAAATTAACATTTTATACGATACAAGTGTCCCGTTCGTGAGAATGATTTAATACTAAACCGACCAAGCACAAAACATGTAAAAATGAAACGTCTTATAGAAGAGAGAAGTTTGAATTTACTTAAATTTTGTACGATTTTCATTCTAATATGTGCATAAATAAAGAAATGAATTCAGTAATTTCAATTGCTCAATAAATGTTTTTCAAAATTGCAAATGGCTCAGTGGCTTTTCCCCTTTTTTAGTCTTCTCTTGTTTATAGAGAAGGTAAGAATTGTCGAGGATAATTTCCATGACTCAAAAAAAAAAAAAGAATGTAACGCAGCAGCAGCGTCGTGGACGAAAACGGATGCAAAATCAAAGAACTTTCGATAGAAATGATTTCATTAGTTTTTGTCACAAAAATATATTTCTTGCAAAATCCGGACGTCGTAGACAAATTTTGAGACCAGGTTTGAAATCGAGGTTTGACGTATCGTAAGTTGAACGTATTTTAACCTTGAGAAAATTCGTTAAATGTGCAGAAATTCAAGAAAATTTTGTTTTTTCCAATACCACGCGCGGTAGAAATTTTTTTTAACATGTTATACATCATTTAACATAGATCTTTTCACGCTGATTTTAAATCTGGTCTCAAAATCAGTCTACGACGTCAGGAGTTTGCAAGAAATACATTTTTGTGACAAAAACTAATGAAATCATTTTATCGTTGAAATGATTGGATGGTAATAATCCCCCTATTTTTCCCATATTCTACAAAGTTTGTATCACTCTACCTGATTTCTATCGAAAGTTCTTTGATTTTGAATCCGACTCAAATCTGGCGCCGCTCGAGTGCAAAGGGTTAATTATTATTTCCATCGGATGAGAGGGGTAACAGTGTGTTCCGACACTCACCGTTCCTTCCGACGCCGTTGGTGACCCAGTCCGGGGCGGTTAGGTTCGCGGGCTTCGCAGTCCTGACGACAATGTGTTGCATGTCCCTCCAAGTTAGCTCTTTGTTGGCCTCGAGGGCAAGGGCACAGATACCAGCGGCCAATGGCGCCGATGCGGATGTTCCGGTGTGACTGCTGGTGCAGTGGTTGTGCAGGTCGGTGGTCACCACTTGTTTCTCTCCCGCCGAACCGGAACTGTAGGTGGTGGCCAGGGTGGAGGAGCAGGCCTCGCTGTACCACGGCACCTGGCCGTTCTCCGTCGCGCTGCTGATCGACAACGTCCATATGCTGTTCGTGTAGCCGTCGCAGTTGCAGTTGTCGTGGTCCTTGCCGCCGTTTCCCGACGCCCACACGAAGATCGATCCCTTACCGTTACGACCCTGCCGATCAAAGCGAGCACCGCGATCAATCGAATGCCAACAGAGATCCTTCGATCAACGGGAATCCAGTTTACCCGGTTAACGCGGCTCGATGCCGGAATATGTAATTGTTACGGCATCTGGACAGGTTCTCTTCGTGATTGCTACTTATGGTTAGAGAATATTACGATAGCATACAGTCGGTATTTAAATATCATGTAACAGATGAGAATTAAATTTATATTTTTGCTGTGATTAACACTAGCTTTACGCAGCACTAAAACTGAATATTTTACATCGCTTTATAAAAATAAGAAGAACGTGTCTATTCAAGTTTCTTTGGACATTTTTTGGATAATATATGCCTTGTCACGTCCGGTGGTTTGTCCGCTCAAGAATAAAACGAATATTGTAAACTATTGTTTAAACCCAGTGATGTCACGCGAGGAGAAGAAACAAATAGAATTAAGATAGGCGTTAGAAATTCTAGGAAGCTAGGTAGCTTCCGAAATATTTGTAAGCTATCTAGTTTATGCGCCAGCTATAATTTCTATTTGTAAAATAAAACTTTATATATTCTGATTCAACACCTAATATTGAATAAATTAATAATTGTGTTATTTTTTTGGGAAATAAGAATATAAATCATTTAAACAATCCTCAATTTCCTGTTTAATATCAGTTAAATCTGTTAAATAATTCCTCATGGATGCACCGTTAAAATCTCAATAATCGTAAATTAATTCATTTGACGTGTCCCGTAAACCTAGTGTCAAGTTACGACGAAGCCATGCGTGTCGGCTCTTCTTAAATTATTTAATAGTAGATTTACAGAGCACTAAAAGCGACTATTTTGCATTCCTTCATAAAAATGACAAGAACGTGCTACCCACATTTTTAGCAATATTTTAAAAATAATATATACCCAAAGAAATAAATTTGCTAAATATTTTCTTATGCATGCATCCTCAGAATCTTAATAATATTTGTTGAGTTGTACCCTCTGTGATTGGTTCATACGCACGCCAACTAGTAAAAACATCACTGTATAGATGGCGCCCACAATGAACCCCCGAGTCATTTACGTCTAACATATGTATGCGGTTGATGGCTGTTGCAACAAACTGAATGTCTTTTGTCTTTTGCAACTATCGTAATGCTTATTCTTGCACTTTCTCTTCTTTATATTAAACATTAGTTACCGTATGTTCCGTTATTGGTAATTACAACAGCAACACCACTGCATCCACGATCCACGTCCCAACAATATTCAATTAAAAATATTATAACACGTTTGCCAGGATCCGTGAGAAATTATAACATAAGCTCGGATGCCGTTCAGTTTCTTGCCTTTAGTAAATTTGTTTGGTTATTTGGAAAGGCGTATAAAGAGTATGCAAATTTTTCCACGTTTCAATACCACTTGTGCGCGTGATTCGTTTAATAACAAAAGGTAAGGGGATGCTGATAAGGGCGTAGTTTATTAGACACCGTTCGGTTTTTTTTTCTCCTTTCAAGTAGAGCAAGTTCGAAATTCAATATACACGGCCGCACCGCGCCGCCAACGATTTCGCTGAAGTATTCCCTGGAAATATTAAACTGTTTAGCATACACGGGGTGCTCTACGGAAAGTCGCTTTATGAATATTTAACGATTAACGTTGTATCAGGTAGCAGTGCTTTAAATACAGAAGTAACAGTAATTATACTGGCTAGATGAATTCATACTGTCTGACGAGGGCAGTGACGAGCGGAATTGTCCGGACAAAAGCGAATGTCGAAAACGAATGTTAATCTTTAACGCTGACCCCTCCTAAGTACCTTCAATTACTCGAATTGATTTCTCACTGACGTTTTAAAAAATTAAATATTCTCCAAGTTATTGCAGGCCATCTAAAAGATTACAAAATCTCTCACTTAACCAGAACTTTCAACGGGAAAGTTAACAGCCATCTTCTTCGATATTTACATCGCATCACGTTTTATTAGCTACGTAAATGTACAAAGATAACAGGATACTGTATCACGGAGCGGAAAAGTTTTTTCAGCAAACGAAACTCGACTGGAGTCTTTCCAACTGTACCCGGAGCGGTGTACAAACTAAATATTTAACGAATATATTTAATTTATCAAAATGAAGCAACGGCGGCCAGAAGAAATTTTACTGAGCGAAACTGAAGTTGCGATATAAGCTTCCCTAATGTTTTCCCGCGGCGTTTGCATTCGCTGCTGATAAAACTTATTACTGTTTACCTAATAATATTCAACCCCCGAGCACCATGAGCGTTTGTCTTGTAAAGTAATAAGAACATTTGGAAGGGAGAAAACGAAGCACAGAAACATTCAACGGTGGACACACGAATCAATGAATCGCAGAGGCTATTTATTTAATTCATTCCGTTGCGTTCGCTCGAGCAATCTTTTCCCTGTTTAATTTGTCGATGCAATTTCAATATTGTAACACGATACGTTTCTAGTTGGGAAAATTATTTAGCAGAAAGAATGTTATAGTGGAGCTATTACATTTTTGGGACCTGGACATCAGTAAGTGTAGGTGTAATTTAAATCAATAGAAGGATTTAAAAATGCATTATTGCAATATTGAAAGAGGAAATAACATTCCATTTCACTTCAATTTCTCGCAATCGGTGGAAAATTTATATTTTCCATGATGATCCGCAGTCCGTCGGTAACAGATGGATAGAATATTAGTAAAAGAAATGAATAGCGTTCGCGTTCGTAATAGATCATGCTCATCATCTTCTCCAGGAGTCTGACTGTCGACATTGTATGGCAGGGGGTTGAATGAGAGTGCTTTGCAGTTTGCAGCGCTTTGAACATTCATGAGTCGGATAATCCGACGTTCGCGAGTGAATATTTGAAAATGCCCAGGGCGCACAGTGCTCTCAAATCGCCAAAACGTGGTCAAACCTCACGACTTATTAAAAAATTATTGGTTCCGCTTGAAAATTGGTATTAGGCCGTATTTGGGGTCGCTGATCACGAATCAGAATTTTAAATGGGAAAAAATAAAATGGCGGATCCAATATGGCGGACATATGCATTACAAAATTATTGGTTCCGCTTGAAAATTTGTATTAGGCCGTTCTTGGGGTCGCTGACCACGAATCAGACTTTGAAATTGGAAAAAATAAAATGGCGGATCCAATATGGCGGACACATATATTAAAAAATTATTGGTTCTGCTTGAAAATTTGTATTAGGCCGTTCTTGGGGTCGCTGATCACGAATCAGAACATTAAATTGGAAAAAATAAAATGGCGGATTCAATATGGCGGACATATACATTAAAAAAGATTGGTTCCGCTTGAAAATTTGTATTAGGCCATTCTTGGGGTCACTGATCACGAATCTCAACTTGAAATTATAAGAAACAAAATGGTGGATCCAATATGGCAGACATATACATTAAAAAATTATTGGTTCCGCTTGAAAATTGGTATTAGGTCGTTCTTGGAGTCTAACTACCTCAAGAGACTGGAACTTGACTATTATTTATTTAACAAATCAGATAGAATAAGACTGTGTATCTACCTGAAAGTTCATATTTTAGGTTTTGGCCATGTTTTCCGGCTTTGGGACCACTGTGGGGCGCCTGGAATTTCAGGCGGAAGGAGGTTTCACGCGTAAAAGAGCATGGGTGGCCGGTAATTGGGGTGGCACAACGGGTGTCGATAATTATCCGGGCAATCGAAGGCCGATTCTTCTCGCCGGGCGAAAATAGTCGTTGCCGGGGACAACCATAATTCGATTACAGCGCGGCGACGGGAACCGAGCGGAAGTCTCTTCAGCCGCGGATCCGGCTTAACAGACTCCGTCGGCCCGAGGTCAGTCCTCGGAAAGTTTCTAATTGGCTGCTTTTAGACGAACTGTCCCCGCGACACCGCACCCGCACGCATTACCATTTTAACCTTAGCCTACCGGCCGCGGACCGGCGCTAGCCGTAAGTCATATGCAAATTCCGAAAAGGTACTTTCGCCGCGGGAACTCGTTAAAACACTGCCGCCGGAAAATAGAATTCACCGAACTAGAATTTCCGAAGCTCCGCGGGCCATTCGCGTAACTCGCGAGCAATTAGGTCGCGCCATTCGGCCCGTATGCAGCCCGGCGATTAAGCAACCGGAATTTCTTTCTCGATCCTGCGAGACTCTGCAAGAAATATACGCTTTCACGTTTTCACGCTTAATCTACAGGCTGTTTCACCTAACTCGAGCATCTATAATATCTCGCTTGTTTTCTATGATAGACGAAAAATTTCAGAGGACAAGGTCACAATATTAGAGGTCGTTGGATTGGTCTTGACCTCGGGTGTATCATACAGCGATAATAAAAATATATCGTTCCGTTTAAAAAAAATTCGATAACCTCGAAATCTCAAAAAATATAACCTTGAACAAAATTTTTTACCTTTCATAATATTTGCACCTCTGAACCAACTAATGTTCTCCTCTGCAATTTTTTTCTGTCATAAAAAACAAGCGAGACATTTTAGATACTCGAGTTAGGGTCATTTTAACCCTAGAAGTTCCGGATGAGTCAAAATGACTTGCTTCTAATTTGTTTAGTACTCTTCTCTATCGAAATAGATATTTAAACAAATCTGGTACCAAATCTAAAGAAGTTCAATGTTGTTGTTGTTATTAGGAAATGTATGCCGATTGTATCTAGTGCTTGGTAATTCTAGCGTTGAAGATATGGCGGAGTGTTTTTGAATTTGAATCAGTGCACAGTGTTTTGATCACTCTCGCTGGACAAAATTGTCTTTTCACTGTTTTCAGGCACTTAAGGGTTTTAAATGTTAGAACTCGAGACAGCATTATAGCTCACAATTTTCATTTAAATTCGTTAATATCAATTTCTTAACCATCTGTCGTCTCATGAATTGCATGAAATTGACGACTCTGAACGAACACAGCCCCTCAAATCGATTTTCAAAACGCGAGATTTTCAGGTACTCCCGCATTACCAAAAAACTGTATATCTCCAGCGAATATAGAATCTGTCAGACACGGCTTGCGGAGCACAAAGAGAAAAACTTATCTAGCCGGAAACCTTCGTAAGCTAGTGTATCTTGTAGGTGTTTCCACTCGCAGGTTCCACCGAGTACAAAGGGATATATATCGCGAAGGGATATATATCGCGCGCCGAAGGGCAGCTACTGCCGGCGAAAAAATACAACGCTAGAGGGCGGTGTAACCGGCACGGCGCAAATTGGAAAATCGTGTGAAATTTTTGTACAACTTTTAAACCGTACGTGATATTAGCGTGAAACTTGAACCAGATAATGTTGAATTGCTGACCTACGGATAGGTCAAAGAAGAATTGTATCACAATTGTTGTCGTTGTTGGTATTATTATTATTACACTTTTTATTTTAAATTTTTATTAATTCTAAAGCTTCTGCTTCTAATAGCCTGACTTTTTCCGGTATGATTTTGTTCTAATGCTAGATATATGTATACGGATCAGATGTTAAAAGCAGTCGATTTAATATGTCTTCGTTTGCGTTTCTTCGGCCTCTTCTGAAAGTTGCCCTGTTGGCAACAACGCATTTTTTATAATTTCCGCCCATGTACTAGTAATTTATAATTCGACGCTGGCATGTAATACCACCCATAATTTTGTACATAATATATTGCCGTATCTTGTGCATATTTTTGAAATTTTACGATGTCCACTGTCTAGGGCGATGAAATAATCTATAATAAAAAATGGATATACATAACATGGAACCCAATGAATTGTAACATTTTTTGCCATACTTTTATAAGAAACAAAACTTAAAACAAAACTGAACAAAACAACTTTTTAGTACGCAGAAAATATTTCCGCGGGAATGATTTGTAAAAGAACCATTGTCACGATACAATCTGATTTACGATTTTGTATATTTTTGATTCTTGTGATTCTGTGTGATCGACATCGTGCATATTTCTAATAAAAAGTGGTTACTAAAACATACTGCTCTTACAGTATTAAATGTCGATATGCGATAGTCGATTTTTTAAGGAAATGTCACACGATTTTCCAATCTGAACCACTGTGCGGCGCCGGCGGCGGGTCCGATCCAGATCTCCCTAAGCTCTGAATCAATAGAAAAAAGATTCCTAGAAAAACCCGGGGAAAAATATGGCCGGCGTGGAGCCGTAACTGTCGAACGGGCAAAGATATCCCCGCAGAGGGTTGGAAACGAACGAACGAACGTGCGCGAGCGAGCAAGCGTTGCCGGAGCCCCAATTCACAGTCGTCGGACGGACAATGGCGGAAGAAAACGATTGTTCTCGCGAGGCATCGGCCTGTCCCGGTGTCTCGATACGTTTCGTTTTCATTAACGGCGGCGACGGCGTCCATTTAACTCGCTCTTCGGGGCTCCCCTATCTGCGCCCTAACGATCGGTTTCTTGGTCTGGTTCGATGGAACGTCGCTGTTCGATGACGTCCTCTCTCTCCACGTCTCAGCGCCGAGATAAAGAGGCCTCCGTGCCTGTCGTCTGCCTATGGTAGCCTATGATAGAATCTCCTAGAATATCCTAGTCTATCCCAGCGTATAGTAGCCTATCCTAGCCTATCCAAGCTTATCCTAGCATAGCCTTGCCTATGGTAGGCTATGGTAGCCTATCCTAGCCTATCCTAGCCTACCCTGGCATATGGTAGCCTATCCTACACTATCCTAGCCTATGGTAGCTTATCCTAGCCTATCCTAGCCTATGGTAGCCCATGGCAGCCTACCCTACACTATCCTAGCCTATGGTAACCTATCCTACACTATCCTAGCGTATCCAAGCTTATCCTAGCCTATCCCAGCCTATGGTAGACTATGGTAGCCTATCTTACACTATCCTGGCCTATGGTAACCTATCCTACACTATCCTAGCCTATCCAAGCCTATGGTAGCCCATGACAGCCTATCCTACACTATCCTAGCATATGGCAACCTATCCTACACTATCCTAGCCTATCCAAGCTTATCCTAGCCTATGGTAGCCCATGGCAGCCTATCCTACACTATCCTAGCCTATGGTAACCTTTCCTACACTATCCTAGCCTATGGTAGGCTATGGTAGCCTATCCTACACTTAAGTACGTAATATAGTATTTGAAATAGAGACTGAAACATTAGAAAATGAAATATTTTTATTTCAACAATCCGTTGGACCATATAAAATATTTGTATAATTTCGTGCATAAAATATAATATTTGTTTTGTAGTAGTCTGACCATACCGAAAAACTGCATATAGTGAAAAACTTTGTTTTCGCAAAAATTAACATTTTGTTTCAGTCGACCGCTTGGTTCTGTTTTCTTTTTAATTCTTTTTATTCTGTTTTAGTGGACGCCGACACTCGTACAGATTAAGAATCTTTTATCGTTTTTCGGTTTCATGCGACCACAGCGGCAGTTATTGTCCACGGAGAAACATTTTTTCCGGCGTGCCAATAAAACTACTTTAATTCTGGATGAAACCGATATTGTCACTGGAAACGATACTGTATACTCTGTAAATGCATTTTTATATATTGACAAGATTGGGATTTATAGGTTTAGTAGATTTCTTTGAAAAAATTCCAAAAAACTTGTACGCTGATACGACTCAAATCACTCGATTTCAATATTGTCGAAGTAGGATTTCGAAAACAATCGGTTGAACTTGTGGTGTCGAATAAATATTTGTCACACAACTGTGCGAACAAATGGTCCGTTTGTAACTCGTTTATTTCACTTAGTGAAACGACAATAAAAAAATAAAATTGTTGATACTTTCTCAGCTTCTATGCATGCAGAACAATACAATAATTACTGAAGTCTGTAATGTTGATAAAAACTTGTTACTTCTACAAAATGAGAAAATTCTAAAGATCCAATATTTTGTACAACTACCGGTTCTTTCTATATAACTAAATATTTTTGTTAAAAAGTAGGGAGTCTGAGTGAGTCTTAGCGAGTCTAAGCTTTTGACACGCACTGCAGTAGAACAATTATTGCAATCTATAATATGTAGAATGAAATTTCTTCTGTAGCATATCTGTGCAAACACGCGGTTCTTTTTTAACGTGCTTGTTTTAAAGTAACATGGCGATGCGGAAAAAAAAACAGAATGAATTTGTCCGGTTGTGAGGTGGATTACGCAACGCAATGATATCGAGCGGTGCGCTGCACAGGGTGTTCCGGAAATTGTTGCAACCGAAACAAGAGTAATCCCTTGTGCGAAAGGTGGAAAACATATTTTTGCATTACTAGACGAATAAACCTTCTGGAAGTCATAAAAGCTTTGCTCGCGTATTCAAAGGTTCGGATACAAGAAGCTTCGGTAAATTTTCTTTTTCTAATCAATTAATTAACTAGAACCTCGAGTACAATTCATTTGGATTTACATAAATGTATTAATAGCATACTCTCCTGTCAGTTTAATATTTCTCGAAGCTCGTAGGTGGTAGCGACAGACTTCGAATGAAATTTTGCAATTAAAAATTGTCGTTTTAACGGATTTCCAACATTGGGATTTACATAAATATTTTAACAGCATACCCTCCTGTCAATTTAATATTTCTTGATGTACATAAGCTCGTAGGTGGCAGACTTCAATCGAAAAAGCAAGATTTTGCAATTAAAAATTGTCGATTTAACGGATCTTTAACATTTGGATTTACATAAATATTTTAACAGCATACTCTCCCGTCAGTCTAATATTTCTCGATGTACAGAAGCTTGTAGGTGGCAGACTTCCATCGAAAAAGGAAGATTTTGCAATTAAAAATTGTCGATTTAACGGATTTCCAACATTTGGAGTTACATAAATATTTTAACAGCATACTCTCCTGCCTGTTTAATATTTCTCGAAACTCGTAGATGGTAGCGACAGACTTCGAACGAAAAAGGAAGATTTTTCAATTAAAAATTGTCGACTTAACGGATTTCCATCATTTGAATTTACATAAATATTTTAACAGCATGCTCTCCTGTCAGTTTAAGTTTTCTCGAAGTTCGTAGGTGGTAGCGGCAGATTTCGAAATTTTGGAATTAAAAACTGTCGACTTAACGGATCCTCAACTGACAATGAAGAACTGCACAGTGCTGCGCAGATAGTTAAGGTAGCAGTGACAGCTGATCGAAGAAGGCGCAGCCGAGCCTATCATAAATGGAAGTAGGCTACAGCTGGGGTGCGCGGCGCCTCATTGTGCACAAGTGTGCAGATTACTCTTATCGCCGGGAAGCTTGACAGCAATGGTTCCTCAGAAGTTGCATCCACGGGGCGGGACTTTTAATTAGACGCGTACCGGCCGTGTCAACAATAGGTTATTGTCCTGCCGCGCCAAAAAGGAAATCTCGGAATTTCTGATTGAAAGAATCCAATTTAACCGTTTCAGGAAAAACCCTAGAGAATTTTCAATCTCGGTGCGAGACACAATGGATTTATTAACGTTTTTTCGTCGGGCGTCCCGGTTAAAAATTCCTAGTCGAAATAGCCCGCCGAAAAACTGTTCATATATCGAAAAATTAAAACTGAAAACGTGCCTCTAGTTCTCATAATCGATTGCAAATATTGATTAGTTTGCATGTATTAGTTCAAGAGTTAGTAATTTTTACAGCAGTGGTTCTCAAATTTTTTTCTGGCGGCGCACTGAAATCATTACACTTATTATTATTATTATTTTGTTTTATTTTGCTTCTTACAGTTAGTAAAGATTTTATGGGACCTTCACGTATAAACAATTCGAGATTTCGTTGCGTGTTTCGGTTCATTTTGGCACGTGGAACTATTACTTTCCGGTTGCACCACAGTATCGGAAATATTCCGTGGCAGAATGAAATTTCTTGGACGAAAAATATGTATAAAATGGAATGTATTTATCAGAATTTGTTTGCGAACCTTCGTGATTCCTTCGATGAACGCTCTGGTGGCAAGTTCGCCAGGGCCGTCAACTGTTTTCCCATCATCATCAGGTCCCCAGGAGGCACTGTAAATGTCGATGTGCTGAGGATTTAAACTGAGAGATCTGGCCTCGACGGAGTCGGTCACGTCCCCGTCTAACATCCTCACCCCTGAAGACAAATGAACAAAACACAATTAATCGAACTTCTTTCGTTATATTTAAGGGACCGGGATAGTCAGGTGACTTTTTAATTAATAATTTCCATTCACAGCCTCCAGACATAGACTTAAGATCCTAGATGCATTTCTAGGATCCCAAATTTCTGAGCTCCCTAATTTCTAGGACCCCAAACTTCTAAGCTCCCAAATTTTTAACCTCCACAATTTCTCAGCACCCAAATTTCTAAGCTCCCCGATTTCTAGGACCCCAAATTTCTAAGCTCCCCAATTTCTATAACTCAATTTGTAGCTAGAGATATTTTCTAGCGCGCGCTGCTCTCGATTCCATCCAGAAAACTCATCCAACGGCATAAAAATGCTAGGGTAGACTAGAAATGCTAGGATGCATTTCTAGGATCCCAAATTTCTGAGCTCCCTAATTTATAGGACCCCAAACTTCAAAGTTCCCAAATTTCTAACCTCCCCAATTTCTGAGCACCCAAATTTCTAAGCTCCCCAATTTCTATAGCTGAATTTGTATCCGGAGATATTTTCTAACACGCGCTGCTCTCGATTTCATAGAAAATACTCATCTAATGACATAAAAATGCTCGGATTCCACAACATGCGCATCGTCAATTTTTGGCCTACTTCTAACGCTTATATCACCAAATATCTGCATAACCTCTGCAGCTGCTGACCAGCGTGCACTAGATTGAACCTTCCTCTTTCGAATCAGCCATTTACCAGCGACAAAATATTCTTATATAAGGACGAAAACTTGAGGCACGTAAAACGATTTTTTGACGGTAATGTAGTCACTCTACCTTATCGCGAATCTACGAAGACCATGTCCTTATTTTAATATGCATTTTTCTTTGTTCGCGGGGATTGTTAGTTTGCATGTTTAGTTATAACAAACTAAATTATTTACGGTCAACTATTCCTGTTCATCCGTCGGCAAATAGCTACCGTTGTTAACCCCTTGCACTACTTTCACGAGTCTGACTCGCGATGAAGATTCTGAACAGAGTCTAATAAATATGTATGTTATTAGTTTCCTTTGAACCGAAATACAATTCTATTTTGGCATTCTTAATATACAACTATTGGAAAACATAGGTATAGGCATAAAATAGACATAATTTTTCTCCTTTCCTTAGGAAATTACGAATTACAAAAAAAGTTCTGATCACTGAAAACGTACAATACATCACAGTGCAAGGGGTTAAAGTTCAAAACTTTCGAGTGCTCCCGAAGATAATTGACTGTTATTGTGCTCGGAACTGGGATCGAGTAATTTTACACTTATTGTTTCTCTGGATAGGATAGTTTCAGTCTCAGCGTCCTGGATGCACTAAACACGGATCCTAACTACTGGTCACTACTGGTTAGTGTGTCGATTACAGTTTTGAACTTCCTCGCAATTACGGAATCAAGGCTAATCTCGACCTTCCAATCTAGGTCCCTGTGACAATGCATTAGGAACTGTGAAATTTGCGGTTAATTTTCCCGTATGCGGCAAATTATACGTTCGACCGATTTGCTAACAGAGTTACGACGTCAGAGAGCGCGTATAATCGAGGTTTAAACAATTGCCGCTACGATAAGTGTTAGACGAGCATCGAAAACACTAGAAAGCCAGCGATAAGGAGAAAAATGACGACAAAAACATATACTAACATTGATCGTTAATATAACTCGGTAAATTATGTTCACTACAATTACATTTATGACTATATCTGTATTTCGCTTCCCATTCTTCGTCGGCAGATTTTTAAAAAATATATTTCAAGAGAATGTGACAGGGTAAACAGAGCAAAATAAAATACTTTGCAAACCACTGGTGCGAATTACTCCTTGCAAACAAAAAATGTAATTTAATGCATACACGAGAGATGCCTTCACGTTACAAATTGTATCAACGTGAAAACGAAATGTACTAGACATTACTGTAATATCGAGGCGTCATTTAAGTGATTTTTCAGAACTGCTCACAAAGACGTACCGCGAGTCGAATAAAATTGTCATGTCACGAATTTTGCAAACACCATAAAGCGACGAAGGAATAGGATTATTGATTGAACCAGGAAACATCTGAAAAGTCAGTGGGAACGTGGCGGTAAACGCGAATGACGAGCAACATTGCGTGAATTTTTCAGACGTTCGCGGATGCTCGTGGAAAATAAGTGCGCATCGAAAGGGCCGGGGCCGGCGCGAGCCGCGAAGCGTAAATTTATTTCGGTCGTCATTGTGCGATGAAGAAGTCTTCAGCCTGTAAAGGTAACTCGAGTATCAAAGGTTTTACAGCGGCGTGCACGTAGGTTTTTCTACGACCCCCGTTACGAGTTTTGTTCGGCCGTAAGGGTTCCGCACACAGACTTACCCCCGATGCCAGCTCCGAACGCGACGCCGACCGCGCAGATGGAATTATTAGCGGTAGCAGCCACTTCACCGGCGCATCTGGTGCCGTGCCGATTACTATCCAAAAGATCGTATCTCGGCATAGGATCCTCGTCGTGATTGTTAACGTCGTAACTGGCTTGCGGATCCTGGAACGATAATTTCATTTCCGTCTCACGAATCCTCGAGTATTGTTTTCGTTCAGGTAAACGTTATTGCCAAACGAAACTATTCAGTCTGCCATTTCCCTTTGCCGCGAGCCACTTAATCTAAGAGCCTCGACCTTACGCATTCTCCTCTGCTCAAACCTTCGATGGAGAAACAGCGAAACTCGAGCAACAATCACAGATTCTGTATTATTCTTTATTTAAATGACAATATACACAATAAACAGGTCACCTGAATAACTCGCTTGTTTTCGAAGACAGGATAAAATGCATTAGACCAAACTTACTTGGTATCGGCGGGCTCATAATCTGATATTACCAATTTTTCTGTAGGTGGATGCGTAAAGGACATACGAAGGTCAACTTCATTTCTTTAAATGGAATCTCCCATTTTTTATACCATAGATCGATAGAGTATCAAAATCTGAGTATAAAAGAGTTGACCTTCATATGTCCTAAACCTAATAGTTAACCAGATATTATCCAAACAAGAGAGAAAATTATTTCGATAATATCTCGTTAACTATTAGATTTAGGACATATGGAGGTCAATACAGTTTTAACCGGAATTCGATAGTGTATCGATTCATGATACAGAAAGTAGGTCTTTCCATTAAAAAAAATCAAGGCGACCTTGAAATCTCCTCTATGCCTCCACCAACGCAGACAATACCACCACCAACGTAAATTGTGTTTTTGAAGTGTTGTAGATATATATAAAGTACATTTAGAATTGTTTTTTCAATCTGAAGCGTTTTAAATTATGTGGAATGGAATTAGACTCTTTCAAATTTTATAACGAATCTGGTTAATAATTTTGAAAGTGGCTTAACTCTTAAATATCTCAACCTAAGTATAAGTGGACTTGGGCCACTTTCAAAATAAATATAATCATATTGTGTGGTGCGCCTTGCGTTACGATTTATTTTTCTTCATCGTTCATATTTTCTTAGAAGATGTTTCAATAGTTCGATCTTGAAAATTTTTCTCTCTGTTGAGAGTCGAGTGGACAAGCCGGCGAATTAATACCGAACGAACTAGTTTTCGGATTGGCAAATACAACGCGACTGCAATTTTACAAAGTTCACGGGAAATATCGATTTCCTGCTGGTTTCGATTTAATTGCACTTTCCTTCGGGCGGTTTATAAGAGATTGTTTCAAAGTTCTCGGTCCGATGTCACGGTTCCCAAACTAGTTCCTACGAAATTGTGTCGAAACGAGCAAACGATTGTAATATTGGAATGTCCCATAAAATCGTACTGGCTGCGGTGACATAGCGAAATAAGTATTTGAAATTTTCATCTACTATTAATTCCTCCGTGCGAAAAACTTTACTGATCGAAACGTGTGTCCCGATATTCCTCTGATCGTTACGGGAAGCCATAAAATAAAATACGACGAAAAATGAATAATATTCTATTAAATATTATAGTAAAAAACAATTTGTCTAATTAATTTTATTAGCCGTTCGTTTAGTTACAGACCTTCCTACAAAACGTGAAATGAATTGTGAAATGAATCTGATAAACTTGCACGTGTCTGATCATTACGATTTAACTCTACTTAAAAATTTGTAAGAATTATTAATGCGATGGAATCGCTAATATGTTACAATTATCTAACATAATTTGAGATTGTGGTTAGAAGAGGATTGCATTTGCAGCAAATTACTACTTATTTTCCACCTTTCCTCCGTTACAAGTAGAAGGAATAAACGTATGGTCAGACACGTTAGTCAGACATGGCGCAATCATGTCGAAATTGATTCAAATTCCATTTATTTAAAAATCTCATGAATGAACTTGTTTTAGTTCCTTTTTGTATGCAGATTTTACATAGCAAAATTTCTGTTTATTCGCCAAAAATTAAATTCTATTAACTGTGATAGAAGCACAGTTAATCTGTAATTAAATTCTATTAATAAACTGCACAGATCAATTTATATAAATTCTACCAGTTGAACGTAATCCTTTTCAGCAAAACTTAGAATAGTTTAACAGTATTGGATTACTGTCGTTCACGTTATCATGTTATGTCGTATCTATTCCTCAGTTCCAACAATTACGCTTAATATATATCTTTTTTTAAACAAATGATGTAGAGTCCTCCTCGAGACATTGCAGTTTGTAAATACCTAAGAGGACATCGCCACTTCCATAATCTCCTGATGCAAACCGATAAACTTAATCTCCGGGTACGGGCAATTTCTGTCCGTACTACTTTGCTCGAAACTTTGCGGGCCAACAGAGACACAAATATTCGATCCGATACTCATAACTGCTCCGCATTTTATCGATTGCAATATTTTCGATCCGCTACTAGTGGCTTCTATTAGAGCGGAGCGTATAGTCCGCCGGTGTGTGTATCTCGTTTAGATCAATATCGGGCCAGCAACCCGTGTCTGATCATGGGCGTCCATATCTACTGCGAGATTGTACAGAGTGTTCCTAAAACCGTGGTACAGCCGCCAATGACTCTATCACTTTTCTATAAAAGTTTAATACAATTCTAAAATGTGATCCAGCATTTTTCATTTTTCTCGCGACGCTTCCCCTCGAAAATAATACGTTTTTCGAATGCATCAGCGGGAAGTAGAACCGGCAAACCGTTGTCAGACGTTTCAGCCGTTTTAAACGGAATGAAACGTGCGTTTGACAGATTTTTCAACTGGATTATTTTAATAAGCGGTAGTCATTCGAGGCGGATTATATTGTTGAACTTCCGTTTCGTGTAATGCCGTTGTCAGTTGCGCCACGGTTCCCGAAACATCCTGTAGGGCTCTGTGCGCATTTCTCTGTGGTTGCCTTATTAACTCCGGCCACCCACTAGTAAACACACGGTCCGGGTGCGGTTCAAGACTGCCACTCGACTCGCTATCTGACTCTGAATTCCCTAGTAACTTCGATACCGTGACGCAAACCCCTACGATTTAATCCTTTGCGCTACGGAAAATCATGGATCTGCGAACCCGCTTTGTAGCAATCTACCCCTTCGTTTAAGTGCACGCGAAACCCTGTTTTTCCATGTGTAATATTACCAATTTTCTTTCCCCCACATTTCCGCCACGTCAACGTTAATTCGTAGCCCTCATAGGACACTGTAACAATGCGTAATTATACAGTGGGTCAAAAAAGTATTGGCACACCCAATTTTCTTTGAATATCTTTAAACTGTAAAGTAGTATATCAATATTAACCCTTTGCACTCGAAGCCATTTTGACCCCATACCGAAACATTTTTTTCGACTTAGAATATTTCCCTTCTATATATATTTATTCTATTATATCCTTCTATATATTTTATTAGAAATGTTTAGTAATTCATTAAATACAAATAAATTTAATAATGTCAAAAATATTTTGAATAATGATAAAGGCATTTTTAGAGTGCTAAGGGTTAACAGCAGAATAACAAAATTTACACGTATACAGGGTCGTTGTGGCTGATTTTATTTAGTTGTACTTAACGAATAAATTAGTTTTATATCGTATCGAGTATCGAGTAAGTTTACCGGTGCAATGTATAAAAAGAAAATATAAAATTACAGTCATACTTGCCAATACTTTTTTGACCCACTGTAGTAAAGTGCAGTAAATACGGGGAAATGGCGGCTCTGATTATAATAATTGGAATATGGCAGACTGAATATAAAAATAGATTTTATTTTGTATTTCGGTGTAAAATATGAAATGAGGCTTTTAATTGATTCTCCGATCAGAGATGTTTGATGGAATGACATATGGACTCACATAATTTTTGTAGAGATCCGGATGATCTTTCTCCAATCCGTCGTCAAGAATCGTGACCACGATTCCATTCCCCGTAATTCCTTCGGCCCAAGCTTCCTGCACGTTCATATCCAATCCGTTCCCCCTGTTCTGAAACGAGTCGTCAACATTTACATTTATTATGTTTGTATGCTCCACAAATTTCTCGTTCAAACAGCGGAAACTTGAAGTAGACCTACTTATTCGTATACAGTCGACTCGATACGCAAAAAGGAAACAAAAGAGCAATACAATTATTCGTACGGGATTTTTGTCGACCTTTAAATGCCATTCGATTCGACGATTCAGGAAATAAGAGCGAGTTATTTTGGGAAAAAAAAAGATTCCCCGATAGGTTATTAAATGTATTCACTGTAGGAATTTTAATAGTGCCTACGGTTGGGGAAGAAGAGTAGAACAGTTTCTTGCGCGCGGGACAAAATTTTTCACCTAAAAGGCTTGTTCAATGAAAACGTGTGTTCAATTGATTTAACGCTATTAGCGAAGCACTCAGTCGAAATTTAAGTAACAGTTTTGGGTTAAAAAAAGGGGGTTTGAATTTTTAAATTCTTCTTAAAAGTGGAACTAGGTTGCCGCTTAAAAACGGAGAACTGTTTTAGTGCTTTCTCGTTCATTAATATTTATATTCCCTTCTTGTCGTATTTGGCACAGTTGAATATTTTTTGCAAGGCGTTTCTGTAAAACTGCTGCAGCTTTGTATGAAATCGATTTTTTATTAATAAAAATGGTACACCTTCTTCACGTACGCGTCAACAAATGGAATATAGTATTGATATATTTAAGAATTTTCTTTAAACAAAAATAATTGGAATATCGTTTAATTAATTCTAATGTCAAAATAGTTCTTAGTCCTATAGAGATCACAATCTGACAAATGCCCGCACTTTATGGTATAGTTCGTCACAACCTTGTGGCAAAAAATGATACAACAATCATTTTGGACTCATTTTCATTGTGTCACTAATTAATTGTTTACTGAGATACCCGCATCATATGGAACGGAGGAGAAACGAATACATTTTTTCGTTTCGAAACTCTTTCAAACTCAAACGACTCTATCGACGCTAAAAAGTTTCTTTTAGTACTAAAATGTTCAAGCTTTTGAAGATTGAAGTCTCTCCTTTACGACGAACTCTGAAAAATTGAAGCACGATTTTTTGTTACCATCTTGTTAAACTTTGAACGAAAGGTCTGCCATCGCCAAAAAATATTCGACGGAAGAGGTAACTCTCCGGTTTTCCCCTGTTCCACATGATGCAGAAACGTCTTCGGGAGAAACAGTTAATCAGTATACAGTGACGAGCAAAAGTGTAAACAAACTTTTCTACTTTTACATAACATCATCACAGAAAACTTTTGATTTCCTAGCCAGGTTTTCACCATCTTTGCAGTATGATTAGGGTCCCCGTCCTGTTGAAATACTACTTCGTCTTCAGCAAATTCGACAGAATTAACAACAGAAGGTAAATTATTTTGCAAAATATTTAAACAATGCTCGTTGCACATGATACCTTCTATCTGAATTAAGGGGCCAGCAGCCTTACGAGTAAAACAACCCCAACACATAATTGAGCCACCCCCGAACTTCATAGTTTGTTTTGTGCTACTTGCTTGATTACTATTTTCGGATGAAGTCCAGTACCAAGACCTTCCATCGGATTCAAATCTATGAATTTTTGTTTCGTCGGGCCATACAACTCTTTTCCAATCTTCCGTTGTCCACTCTTTGTATGTGTGAGCAAATTTTTTTCGCGGTTTAATATTTTTGTCCGAAAGAGCTGGTTCGCGTTTCTTTTCTTTCGCTTTGAACTCGATTCTCTTCAAGGAGCGGCGAATGGTCCACTCACTCGCATTTACTCCAACGTCTTCAACCGCGATTTTTCGAGTTTTATGACTTTTAGACCGAAGACGATGCGCAATTTCACGCGCAGCTCTGTCAGAAACAAGTTGCGGTCTACCGTTTCTTGAAGAAGTTGACACACTACCTTTCTTTATTCTTGCAACCATCGTACGACTTACACCAGATTTCACTGAAATTTGCCGTAGTGAAAAACCTTTATCGCACAATGAAATGATACTTATCTATAATGATACAAAAAATGTTTCAGACAAAATTTACTTGTTTTTTCCTGTAGAATCTAAATATGTAACGTTTTATAGGGGGTTCTATTTAAAATCATAAAGGTACCCCGGCCTACTTTAAAGGGCTACTTCAGGTTTATGTAATTGGAAAGGCCCTTCAGATCCATGCAATTTAACACTAGAACGACCGAGCAATAAATGCGACTGACGTATATTGCTGTGTAACTTTTATTGTAATATGAGCCTCAAGGAAGAGGTTCATTAAAAAATTTCCGATGAAAACATTCTTACAATTTCAGTAATTGTAAAAGAAAAAATTAGGAACCAGTCATTTCGACTGCTCCGGTCGTTCCAGTGTTAAGACCACGTACTTTAAAATCGATGGCATAGTTTTCGAGATATTCAGCTGTTAAGACTTACGTGGTTCACCCTGTATATTTTAATATTATCTAACATAAACTGTCATGTTTTGTTTATCATGTTCACTATACAATTAGTAGTACCTAAGCCTCATCAGTCGATCGAAAAATAGGTTGTATCATCACGTTTCACGTAAAACCAACGAAGTGCGTTTGCACTTTTGCTCGTGACTGCTGGTGTAATCATATTTTATGCTTGAATTTGTGTTTTGAATGAAATTTGAATGAGTCAGTACGGATTCGCGTCCTGCGCACGGGGGTTGACCGGTGAAATCTTCGAAAGCAGAAAAATTCAAATGAACCAACCAAGTACCACATCTGCGACCACCTCTCGTCATTCAGGATTGTGTGGAGATTGGACGGACCACGTTTGATCAGATCTCGTTTCGTTCGTGATTTGACCCGCTGCTGCTCGGCCCGGCGCACCCTGCGGTCCTGTATTAGCCTCTGGTGTACACCGAGGTGCGGTTCCGTGGACCTCTTCACCACCGACGTGTGCACCATGTGGTACCAGTCGTCGACTATCTGTAACAAAACAGAAAAAGAAAAGAAAAAAGATGAAACGATCCCGCATGAATCTCCCTCCGCGTGTCTTGTAATCGCGGACCGCAGCGGTTTAACTTCGTTCCCCCGGGAACAAATGAATTCTAATGAGCCCCCTCCCCTCTCCCATTGTTATGAAATTGCGACTGGCTGCCGCACCCGCGGTATATAATTCGCTCTTTACGCGACGAGCATCCCGCGGGCACCTTGTAATTCGTGCGCGAGTCGCCCGGGCTTGTATTTCCAGCCGTTGAAATAATATTTACCAAGATTTACTCCGCCCCGTTTCGCGGCTGAAGCGGAGTGCAAAGCCACGTGTCTTCTAATTTCGTTGAGCTGCGGCGACGTTAAAGCGTCCCGGAAAATATCGCGCGGACACTTCCAGAGACTCTATACGCCCGTAATTGTGTTTTCTATGCCATAGAAAAGCGGGACGCCACGCGAAAATCAGCTTCGAGCTGAAAGCCAACCCAAAATGGTTTCCTCGCAATTCTCCCTATTATAACGTTAAGTTTTCGGCTCAAGGTAAATTGTTCTAATAGACTAGATTTTTCGACGCACACATTCCCGAAATAAAAATTAACAGGCATTGCTTCATAGAAGGAACGCGAAAGTTGCAAAATACGCAGCTGCGAATTTTATTATTGTAACGCTACACCGTATGTCATTTTGAGGAAAATTTGCGGACAAAAGTTGCAGAAAACTCCAGTTTACAAGCCTGAAGTCATTCGAGTGAAGCGGACAACTATTATGACCATCGGTGTACCAGGTATGTAAATACGAAACCGGAATTTTTGTATAGAAAATACACGTTTATTTTATGACAATGATAGAAAATATTTTATTCGAAGTATTGCCCGGTAGCTATACATTTTCCCCATCTCTCTGACAATTTGTGGATTCCACACCAAAAAAACTGTTCCCCTTTTTAGGCAAACCAGTCATCGAGCTGAAAGCCAACCCAAAAGGGTTTCCTCGCAATTCTCCCTATTATAACGTTAAGTTTTCGGCTCAAGGTAAATTGTTCTAATAGACTAGATTTTTCGACGAACACATTCCCGAAATAAAAATTAACAAGCATTGCTTCATAGAAGGAACGCGAAAGTTGCAAAATACGCAGCTGCGAATTTTATTATTGTAACGCTACACCGTATGTCATTTTGAGGAAAAGTTGCGAACAAAAGTTGCAGAAAATTCCAGTTTACAAGCCTGAAGTCATTCGAGTGAAGCGGATAACTATTATGACAGTGGTAATGTTACCACAAAACAGAAACTGTTTATTTAACGGGATAGTCTGTTTATGTAATAGCGTGTTCAGTATATTGAGACCGACAGACGAAGTACGTAGACCGCTTAGCAAGAAACGCAAGAAGTAGCACGAGAAGTATTTACAAGAAGTCATTTCGGAAATAAAATAATTTTGCCATCCTGCAAATCGTAGCTACTATCCTAGCCAATCCTATCCTAGACTATCCTAGCCAAACCTAGCCTATCCTAGGCTATCCTAGTGTATCCTAGTCTATCCTAACCTATCCTAGCCAAACCTAGCCTATTCTAACCTATCCTAGCCAAACCTATCCTATCCTAACCTATCCTAGCTAAACCTAGCCTATCCTAACCTATCCTAGCCAAACCTAGTCTATCCTAACCTATCCTAGACAAACCTAGCCTATCCTAACCTATCCTAGCCAAACCTAGCCTATCCTAACCTATCCTAGCCAAACCTAGCCTATCCTAACCTATCCTAGCCAAACCTAGCCTATCCTAACCTATCCTAGACAAACCTAGCCTATCCTAACCTATCCTAGCCAAACCTAGCCTATCCTAGGCTATCCTAGCGTATCCTAGCCTATCCTAGCCTACGAAACTTGTATGGTTGTGAGTTGAAAATCTTTATCAGATGTCAAAACAAGAAAATGGCGTCAGTGATGCGGTTTAACAGTAACTACATTGACAACTACAGCCACCTATGGGCAAATTCCGGTTTCATATTTACAGACCTGGTACGTCATTAACACATTAAATACTATAGACACAAATATCGCAGCTTCAATTTGTTATACAAGCGAACATTATTAACAACTATCGGTACATACTTGGTATACATTTCATTGTATACTGCAGTTTGATCACTCGGTTCGTGAAACGTTTTTCGAAGCGAGTACGAATTTACCTTGGAACAAGCGATTTCGTAATTTTGTGAAAAGTTTGTTCGACGCGCGACTTTCTTTTTGACAACATCTCCCGCGTAGTTTACAAGCTTTTTAGTTAAGGAACTGGGGATCCATCATTTCTGGATCGAAGCGGCGTCGCGCCATGGCTCGTAAAGCAACATTATTTGATGCACAAGTTTGTTCGCCGGCACGGCGATACAGGCAAGTGAAAATATACGCCGAAGAGCAATGATAAATGCGCGAAGTTGGAAACAGCTGTTAGGCGCAAGCTTCTTACTGTTTCTTTCCGTATGACAAATTGCGGCGCATTTTTTCCCCCGCTCCGCGGACTTGTTCGTCCCACGAGTGAGATTTGCTATTTTGCAGTTTCATCAACCTGTGGAGGGAGAGCTGAAGCAAGAAATATTCGCCGAGGAACGCAACGGTTCTGCAAAAATATCTTGAAATATGTTTAATACGGTCAACTTGATTCGGAGAATAAATTTTGGCCGAAGTTGAAAATTTCAAATTCAGATCAATTCAAATTCTCCGATCGATGAAATTTGCATCCGGTAGATTAGAGGAGTGTAGATTTAAAAATATTCCATGCAAGGCATAGAACCTTATGATAATTTAATATTAACGACGGGTATATTTTCCTTGGAATTACGATATACCGTAGACGGCTAAAAATTCACTGGTGTTTTCGTGTACGAATTGTTTCGCAGCGCGAGGTCGAAGAGATAACCCGCGTTTACGTCAGAGCCGCCGCAAAAATGGAGGCTCGGCGAACAATAAAACTCGTCGGCGGCGGTGGGTCCGTTCTATTTGCTTGTTGATTTTAATATTACGAAACGGGGAATTAAATTACAACGGCGGTCGGGAAGAGAGATATACAATTAGCCAAGGAATAATCGGAGCACATCGAAAAACCACCGTTTCTTTGTAGTGAAATATCTTTCATGAAACCATCTCTTTGAATTGTTACGGTTGCTTATTTTATCTCGAGGCGTGTTCCACAGTAATGCGTTTATTCGTAATACAGAACGGGAAATGCTTTTTACATACTTGTTACATGGATCTGGAAACAAGGTAAAAGTGTGCTATAAAATTTATTCACATTCGTTTCTGATTATTGCCGCGTCGAATTATTAACAATTTATTGAGCCGTTCGTAAAGCTTACATGTGACCGAGTAGCGTGGAATTGTTAGCATAATTTTAGTATACGTGCCATAAAATTTAACCGTTTGTATTGAAAGGATACGTTTGCCAAGCAGAATCAGTTGAAATCGTCGATTAACTGGTAAATAGATATTGTCCATTATTGAAAGCTGAGAATCAATAAAAGGAAGTGCGAATCTCCCGGAAAATATAAATTTTGTTAACGTAGAAAGGTGGAGAACGTTATCTTACAATTTACTTGTCGCATCTACTGAATACTTACGATTTCCATTTATAAAATTGTTTACGGACATTATATACTATTATTAAGCGTTCCTTGCCCAGTATAAACTTTACTTCTCATTTAAACTGACAATGATAGCGAGATTAATGGCCACGGACTACGTGGAACACAGAACCGGTATCAGTTCATGCTGTAAGTAGAGCGAGTGGGTAATAGTCAGACGCAGTAGCCAGGTTTTAAATGTTCGAGCTCACTTTGTAGAAAGTAAAACCTTACTTTAAAAAATGTTATTTAATCGAAATATTCTTTTTAATATACAGGGATATAATGTCTATATTTAGTGTACAGAGAGATAATAAAAGAGCATGCAGTAATAATACTTGGAAAATGAAGCCGAAGAAAATGTACAATGAGAACGAGTCGAAAACGCAAGAATCTTTCTCGGTAATTTACCGAACATGCTTAATTCGAAAAAAGAAACAACCTTCGAGGATTCAGACCGGTGGACTGTGGTTGTCGCAAATGAGATTAATTGGAACAAAGTGACTAGAACCTAATTTTTGTAACAAGGCGAATAAACGTAGTGCACGAGCTACACCATCGATATTTTCATCAAGTTCTGTAAACTACGATAATTAAATTGCGAATTTTTATGCGTTTACGCTACTTGAGAAAGTGCATATATTGCTGGCAGTGAAATGATCGACCAATACTCGCTCGATTATTGTCTACTCTATCTCGAGCGGAGTCTTTCAGCGGAAACCAGCATTTAGGACACCGAAGGAAACGAAAGGGTTCAGGACTTGGGACAAGGTAGGCAGGTCTTGGCCTTCTTCGCTTTTCGTCCCTCCGCGGAGCTCTCTTTCATCAGCGTGGGTACGTTTTTCTTTATTGGTCTCGGCGGTGGAGCACAGGGACACACCATCTTGCTCTTGTCGTGATCGGTATGTTTGAACATGGGCGCTTGTGGGGCGCTGCTGTCGATGGAATTGCGATCTCGACAGACATCGGTCGTGGCGGGTTTGCAGGGATCCAGGCAGTCCTTCGATCTGAAAATCCTGAGGCGGATCGGGTACTTCTGGTCCTTCCACTCGCCGGTCCCTTCGAACTGTGCTACCCTGCGACGCGTGACAGGACTCGGTCGCGGCACTTTGACAGGTTTCGCGGTGACCTCGGGCAGCTGGCAGTCGGCGTGCTGCCACATCTGCTTCACCGAGGGACACTTGGCCAGCCGGTACTTCAGCGCGGACATGTTCGGCTTGGTGTCGCCGACATCCTCGAGTTTGAACGTGCCCGTCGGCTTCCGGAAAGAACTGCTGCCGAGCGCCGCGAAGCTCGCCGCGGTCCTCAGATCCTCGCCGGTTTTGCCTCCGCGCGGCAGCTCGAAGCAGCGGTTCTTCTGGTCGTCGAACTGAATGATGCACGAGTTCGACGTGGACGACTTCTGCCACGCCATCATCGACCCCCCCGATTTCGGTTTCGACTCGGTCCCGGCGCTCGTGCCTCGTTGACGCTTCGCCGTCGGGTCGTGGATCAAGTTCCCAGGATCGATTTTTCTCGCTGCCGGTGGCCACTTCGACTTCGGCTTGGTCGAACCGCGAAAAGGGACGAACAGCTCGGTGCCGGATCGCGGACACCGAGGGCCCGGTTTGCTCTTCTTCTCGGACCAGTGGCCAGGTTCCGCCGGCACTCGAGATCGCGAACACTCGGGTGACTCGAACTTCGACTCGCAGCCTACGGCTTTTCGAGGTTCGGGACACGTTGCCGGAGCTTCCGGGGATTTGCACTTCAAGAACCGAGAGACCAGTCCTTCCGCCATCGACGGTTTTTTACTACTAGACCCGCATAGCCGAGCCAGTTTCTCGCGAAGGGATTCGCACTCCGATTGGTTGCTCGACTCTGACCGTTTCTGTTTCGTCCATGGAGGTTCCACACGACATGATTCCTTTTTCCGTTGCCTGGCAACGGTTGCTGGTTCCTCGCAAGCTGATTCTGCAGACTGTTCTACCGTGGGGCAGTGATTTTGTTGATTCGAAGATGTTGATAGATTGTCACACATCGTAGCTGGATGTTGTTGGTCTGAATCTCTGCATTGTTCGCCATGCTGTTGATCCGGTTGTCGATCTTGATCGTCGCATTGCTGTAGACGTGATTGTGGCTGCTGTTGTTGTTGTTGTTGATGGTCGCATTGCTGTAGATGTGATTGTGGTTGCTGCTGTTGTTGTTGTTGTTGATAGTCGCATTGCTGTAGATGTGATTGTGGTTGCTGCTGTTGTTGTTGTTGTTGAAGGTCGCATTGCTGTACATGTGATTGTGGCTGCTGTTCTTGTTGTTGTTGTTGACGGTCGCATTGCTGTTGATGTGGCTGTTGTTGTTGATAGGGACATTGCTGCTGTAATTCTTGACGAGAACACTGTCGTTGTTCCTGCTGTTGTTGTTGTTGTTGATAAGAACACTGTTGTTGTCCCTGCTGTTGACATTGCTGTGGCTGTTGTTGCTGTTGACATTGCTGTGGCTGTTGTTGCTGTTGACATTGCTGTGGCTGTTGTTGCTGTTGACATTGCTGTGGCTGTTGTTGCTGTCGACATTGTTGCTGTCGACATTGTTGCCGTTTCTGTGGCTGTTGACACGGTTGTCCTCCTTGTTGCTGTTCTTGCTCATAATGGAAACCCAGTTGATTCGATCGATCGGGTGGTCCGTCCTGACGACACTGTTGATTTATGGAACGGTCACGTTGCTGGCAACCCTCTACTGGTTCATTGCTTTTTTGCTGCGGCGACGGTTCGGGTTTGCGAGGTACGACTTCGCGTTGCCTCGAACACTTCGCCGATTCGTAATCGCGATTACGAGTTTCTTGCGCGGAAACTTCGTGCCTTTGTATTCTTCTCTCCTGGTTCGCAGATTTTGCCATTTGGTTATGATTCTGTCGTGGAGATTCGGGTTGCCGAGGACAGTCGTTCACTTCGTTGGAAGACTCTGGTGACCTTCGTCCTTGCGCATAATGTTCGTTGCCACTGTGATCCGCCGATTGACGTTCCTCTCTGGTCGCGTAGCGTTCCCGTTGTTCCGAATCCTTGGTTGACCGACTGCCATATTGTCTAGACGTTACATCCTGGGTATAGTGCCTCACGAAATTACTCAAAGACAACCGAGACGTAATTCGACTCGGCTGGACACACTCAGTATCCAGATCCTGCAAACAATTCGGATAGTCCTTGATCCTTGTTCCCTTCGTGATCGCACACGACCGTCGGAAACACACCGGAGAATCGGATTTTGGAGAGTTTCTGGTTTCACTGTTGCTCCTTCTCGGCGATATCAACGTAGTTTTTCTTCCGGCACGGCACTTCGCATAATCAGATGCTTCCTGATCGACCACGTAATCCGACGATCGCCTGGATAATCTATTTGCCGCATTGTTCCCGGGAAGTTTACCAGTCCCGGGAAGTTTCTGTAGTTCTTGTAAATCGGTATTCCGTTGCAACAACTGAGCGCGAACATTGTCTTCCGAAAGACTCCTCTTAAATTGCTGGAGCGGCTTCCTGCTCTTTTGCAGCGTCAGGCTCGCGTTTGAGGGTACCTGTCGCGAAGACACTCGTATTATCGACGCGTGAAACAGACGTCCTTCAAGGGGGGTGCTATTGAAACGCAATTCGAGCGAGTCAAGCCGAATGATAAATAATTAGTGGAGTGTTCAAGCGAGTTCGAAAACTGCGCAACATGTACGAGCAGTGCGAGGCGTGAGGAGCTCGTTATTATACGGTCTTCAAACAACCTTCAGAAAACAGCAATTTAAGAACAATTCATTTCTCCGCGAACCACTTTATAAAGTCTCTTTACCGAGTCCTTTGTCCCCTCTGATATTGACAGACCTTTCTTAACCCATTAGCGGCCAAGAATTATTTTTCAAATTTTAGCACACGATGGACAAAATGTCTAGTCAATCTTAGATGGCGCTAGAAGCAGAGATTTATAATCTTGTTATCCTGTACTCAAGCCAGTACAATGGCCGCTAATGGGTTAATTTAACACTAGATTTACGGAGCACTAAAAGTTAATATTTTGCATCACTTCATAAAAATAACAAGAACGTGCTACCCAAAATTTTAGCAATATTTTTGAAGTAATATATACCCAAAGAAATATTTTTAAATTAGAAATATTGAAACCCGTCATTTTGACGGATCCCGTAAACCTAGTGTTAAGAAGGCACCTATTAACCCTTAAATGGAATATTGCGAATACTAATACTCGATATATGTTAATTTTATTGTTTGAAGACTCCAATAAACTATTTAACTTACCTTTTTAACGCCCTTTCTAACCTTAATGTACCTTTCTAGCATTAACTGAACCGAATTGCAGCAGAAATTCGCTTTAAAACCTCACCTAAGGGTCCAATTTTTGTAAAAATTACTGAACTGCTAATTAAGCACGCGCGCAGTTGACTCGAATCAAGTAGAAAATTAATTCGAAGGGATAAGAGAATATAGAATTATTTTTTAATCGCAGGACGTAATTGGTATGTGATTAACAATGCATCCTTTCGCGAGGGTCGAAGTGTTCTGTTAAGCAAACGTCCGTGTTTGATTTTGTGCCGCTGTTGATTTATTGTCGAACAGATCTTAATTGCAAAGTTTTGTCAGGGGTCTGTAGAGTGTTGCAATCCGGGACGTCGATTATGCGACTCGGTGGGGGAAGAGGGCTTTACCTTCCGAAGTAGAAACGCTAACATTTCCTACGATGATTCATCGATGCTACCAAGGACTCTCTTCTTTCAATTCTCTTCAATATTTCTCGCAGCCTTCGCACACAGTCGTTCTCATTTTTAGTAATCCGAAAGAGAAGAAAATTAGGTGACTGGTGTGCGATTTTTAAGGTTACTTATAAATTTAGGTTTCTAAGGTTCTAGATTTCTAAGGTTCACTTATAAATTTAGCGTTAACAGAACGGTACTAGAATTTGGACTGTACAGATTAAATTGTGAATTATAGCGGCATTATTGTTTTTAATGTGAAAGAAATTTTGTTTAGCCAAATTGGTTACTGAAATTTTGAATTTTGTTTGGTGGAGTCTGAATGTGGTCAGTTGAAGTTGCTTTATCGATTTCACTCTTACGGTAATCGACAATTCTCATGAAAGCGATACAGGTTTAATGCATTTAACAGATAAATGAAAATAATTCTGTATAAATTGCATAACTCCATCGAGTATTGCTTTTGAAATAAATTTATTAACAACTTCAATACTTGAAGCAAAGAATAATTATTGATTTGCCGTACTTTCTTTTAATAATCATATCGGATTAGAATCGAAAGCTATTTTTGCAGGCCGAAGCTCGAAAATTTAAGAGATTAATTACAAAAATATTATTTTTTTATTCAATGCTTGCAAGGTGTATTGCCAAGGAATTTTTATACTTAAGTTCACATGTGTAGGGGTGAGAAAGCTTGACAAACGTTCAGCCCTCTTATATTGGATGCTCGCTCATGCATTGTCTTTCGGCTACCCTAATCGGCAGATCACCAAAGGACGCCTTTGGTGGCTGCAGCCTTGCGACAGGATCGACGATCCTTTGGTCGTCAACTATGTCGCGCACCGATCATGCGCGTGCGTATCCCTACGCATAAACGTTTTCACGGATTAATTTAGACAAACTGAAATTGAACAGAAATTGTTTTCCTCTGCTACAAGTGTAATTAGTTTTCCAGCAAAAAGGAACACATAATCCAACTCGGTGAAAGTTTTAAAACCACAGAATTTTTGGGATATCTACGCGCCAGAAATACATATATATAAAATTTGACGTCCAGGTATAACGTACTATTGGAAATTCAGTTGCCACAGTTCCTAAAATTCGATTCGAAACTTAAAATTGGAATTGACCAGATAAAATGGCGCTTCGTAATTCATGCCTCTGAATATCAGTACAGAATCTAATATTGTGCGAGGTAACAGAAAATGAAATCATACGAAATTTAATGGAAAATTTATTCTGAAATATCATGCTAATAATTTCTTCTTATCTAATTTCGGAAGATAAAATAAGCCGATATAAAGCAAGTTTCACTGTTTCCCATAATCTGGAACAACAATATCATAATAACACGGACGATTGATACTAATGCGAGAATTAAACGTAAAACACCAATACTTTTAAAACAATTTCCACAACCGTATTAAAAATCCGTAAACGACGTCTAAGCAATTTTGCACGCAGTATATAAAAAACAAAAATGTAATTTATTCGCCCTTCATTATTTTATTCAATATAAAATTCTTTTAACCCTCTGCGGACAAGAATTTTTGAAAATAGTACAAATATTTTTCTCGAAGGATAAGATTATGCATCAATGTTCCAAATGCTGGGAAAATTGAACAATACGTACAGATCTTTTGTTATGTACGTAATTGAATTATTAGGTCGTCCCATAAGTTCGTGCCGTTTACTCTTGTACCATTTAAATTCGAAAAATAAAATATGTAATCACCCTTTCACTCCACAACCTCTTCCGACCTTTTTGGCAAAAGAGCCACAAAAGCGGCCACTATGAAATTCCTGCGGTTTTTCATTAAAATACATTTCAACGGTGAATAATATAAACATCTCCACGGCACGAACTTATGGGACGACCTAATATATCTCAGAGGGCTAAGCATCGGTTTTGAAATGCAAAATAAGAAAATTTGAGGGGGAAACTTTTGGCTACGAGCGCACAGTGGTCTCAAATCGCCGAAACATGGTAAAAACTTCATAACTTAAAATTATTGGTTCCGCTGGAAAATTGGTATTAGGCCTAAATATAAACATTTGATACTAAAACCTACGCTAACCTACGCTAACTAACCTCCACAAGCAGCATCCATAATGCACAATTAAAATCGAAACGTTTCAACAGAATTTGTACACTGTGCACTTGAAATTCGCAATGCGCTTCACAAGTTTAAAAAGGTATGGTCTAATGAACTCGAAGTTCGGACTGTGACTATTGGTCAGGCATAAAAAAACGACCTTTTTGCTGTTTATCCCCACTTAGAAACAATCTTAGAGTAACCAATCCCATACTTAAAACTTACCTAGCTGAAAGTGAATATTTTAGGTTTTCGCCACGTTTTCCGGCTTTGGGAACACTGTGGAACAGTACGCTCGTTACTGCTATTAATGCGTCGTTCTGCTATTAGATCATCAAACGATTTAATCATTCGCGACATGGAGGGCTGTCGGTGTTCGGTCGTGGCGTAACAGCTCATACGCGAACAGTTAAAATCTGGGGAAAGTTACGGCGCCAGAGGACATTTTGGAATCCAATCCTAGATTGCTTTAGTTCCGCGAAGCGAGTTCATCTTCGATATGTGGCCCCGGCATACGCAGACACTGATCGATCAGATTCATCACGGGTTCGGCTTACACGACTGTAGAACTCTCTTACTCTCTCCGTATTTCTCTCTCTCTCCCTCTCTCTCTCTCTCTCTGTCTCTCGTGCGGGGCCGACGGTATTCCCCGATAAATTCCGCTTTGCGAGTCGGCGACGACGCGAGCGAACGGCGCACGTAATTGCGAAGCGTTTACACGACGCTCTCGCATAAATTGGAATCTTTGCCCTTAACGAGATCTCCGTGTTTATCCTGGTTTATCATACAATGAATTTCTTAGTCGAGCCACAGGCCGAGTCGAACAAATTGACGAACAATGGCGACTCGATTCCTGCACGATGTAAAGTCGGTTTTACGCTGGATCGATCCTGAATGCTGCGAGGCCCAGAAATTGCAAAGTTATTTTAATCGCTTGTCAGTCGAGAGAGTCTCCATGCACCTTTTCGAATAGTAGAATTCTTTACGGAAAAACTATGAAAAAAAAAAGTGAAATCATTTGAGTTTCTTCGGGAACTACGCGACGTGTGGCAAAGAATTGAAAAAATTGTGATTAACAGGAACCATGAAAAAAATAGTGCATTATTCGATTTTTCAAGCGTTACCAATAATAATTGTACAAAAAACTGTTTCGAACAAAAATTGATCGACTTGAAATTGACCACAACCTGTGATACTAATTAAAATACTAAAATACGCAAAGGTGAAATGTATTACGTAGTGTCGAATACATAGATGGTACAGATGAATATTGGTCAGGATTATTAATTAAACAATTCTATCGAATTTAAAATAATATAAAGCCTATATTCATATTAGTGCTGAATAATTTTCCCATGTCGTATTTGCAACATTAACACTAGATTTACGAGATCCGTCAAAATGACGGATTCTAGTGTTTTTAAATTGCGAATACTGAGATTGTAAAAATGCATCCATGAACAATTATTTAACAAATTGATTTCTTTGGGTACATATTATTCAAAAAATGGCTACAAACTTTGTAAATGTAAAATAGTAATTTTTAGTGCTCCGTAAACCTAGTGTTAAAATAGACTTTCTTAAATATAAAGATCTGAAACTTCTGAGGCATAATAATTTTTAATATCGACTTAGCTTTTACTAAAAATTGCTTCCGCATAACACTTTGCAATCCACATATTACATTAGTTAATTCGGTATTCGCAGAAGCAGGAATGTATTTCCTTAAAAAAAAAATCATTTTCATTTTCATGTTGACTAAATGATTGAGAAGGTCCGCAGGAAATGATAAAAGATCGACGATTAAGATTCGCTGGTTTGATTTGCTTTGTTATAAGTTGGGCACGAGCCCGAGTAACGACGCAGCATTCGCACGTTGATCGATCACGACGTCGATGGCACCGTACCAAAACCGATTCATTAGGGACAGTCTTGTGTTGGCTTATGCGATCTGGAAAGTCATGTGCGGGGGGCGGTGATTGCTGAATTTGCAATTAACCGCATGAAGCTGCGCGCCCGGCGCCTCTTCAAACTAAATCGAAACTTCGAAAGGATGTCTGAAACTTCGCGTCCTGCATTTGTGTGGGGCGGAGGGGCGGGGGTGGGGGGGGGGGTGGGGGCTGCAAACTGTTTTCCGGAGATATGAATCGCGAGACACGGTGATCGACGACGTGTCGTTATCGATGCGCACGATTTATGACATTGAGGACTCCACCGGAACGCATCCCCTATTCTACAAAACCCTAACGGATCTGAACGCATATGCATGCGATAATTGCTAGATCGCGAACCACTGGACTCAGAGTCGGGTAAAACGTAACTTCAATTACAGTTAATTGTAATTAGTAATTGCGATTACTTGACGAATCATTGTAATTGTGGTCCACAACTAGAATTACTGGTTGAGCCAACGTAATTCCAATTGCCAATTACTATTACGTGTAATCGTAATTTTATTTCTGCAATTTCAAGTAATTCTTATGCGATCACAAGTAATTGTAATTGATAGTTGCGATTACTTGACGAATCATTGAAATTGTGGTCCGCAATTAGAATTACTGGTTGAGCCAACGTAATTGCAATTGCCAATTACTATTACGTGTAATCGTAATTTTATTTCTGCAATTTCAAGTAATTCTAATGCGATTACAAGTAATTGGAATTGGTAATCGCTAAAGAACATATGCTAGGAAATATTTATTATTTATTAATTTACAGCTCATAAGAAATAGGTACGCCTACGTTGACGATGTAGTTTTTACTAGAAAATATTTACTAGTAAATATTTAATAGTAACTGTTTTATATCTTCCATGTTCCCTTGTCTGTAATTTTTTTGGGCAATTCCAATAAACTTTGTTGGAATGAAAGAGACGCAGGAAAAATATTAATATTAGACAAATGGTGCCTCTTTGCGAGTCACCTTTCAACCGTCTTTTACGCGAGTTTTAAACATGTTTCTCGTGAAAAGTGCATACTGCGATAAACGTAAAAAGATATGGCTTGTGCGTCGTTTTATTACTTTTGAGCAAAGGGGACAATTCAATTCAACGAAGGGCTGTGAACTGAAGCGTCAACCTCTCCTGAGAAAATGAAAATTGAATGAATCACAAAGTTATTAATTAATTAAATTAAATTCACGTGCTTGCCGCGGGCGTGTTTCATTGTATGCAGAAATTTTATACGATATTCTTTCCTTCATACACAGTTATTATAATTAAGCTGGCTAGTTGGACACCTTGATAACAAGTGAACAATTGCACAAAAAGGCGGAATGCTATACTATAAATAAATAATACATAAATATATAGTAATTTTGGTATTTTAAAAAGAATATATTAACATTCTCAAAATCTCTTAACCCATTAACGCCCATTGTACTCGCTTGAGTACAGGATAACAAGATTATGTTTTGTTTTAAATTGTACTTACACTAACTTACACTTACCTAAAATCCGAAGTGTTGTCATAAACGTTCTAATTATAAATCATTAAGCGATTTAAGAAGACAACTATTGCGTTCACTGAACAGTATTAACAAGTCAAATAGGCAGTGCTGGCAAACTTGAGGGGTTCGTGTACGACGATCGACCATACTTAATTACGATGCGATATCTTTGTTCGACGGCGCAGTGCAGAATTCGTCGTCGATAAACGTATTTCACGTGCACCGATCGATGTTGATTTCGCTGGAGCTAATTGATTAGGAACAGCTTTCTCGCTTATGCGATTTGTGGCCCTGTACACTGACACTGATTAGTCGCTTCCTCGTTCCACTTCCGTGATTGCAAGAACTATCGACGTTCACAGTAACTTGCCTAATTCATCTGCGGTAGTTCCTAACGTACCAAAAACGATCTATAGTCTGCCACAATTATCACTGTCCAACGAAATCAAACGTTTTTCGAGTTTTGCAGTACCTGTTGGTTGATTCTTCTACACTTTGTCATCATAAAACCAAATCTGAAAGCAGGATTGTTCCAAAACGAATATTTTTCGAAAACGTTGCGTGATAGAGCAATTACTGTTTTCGGATTTGGTTTTAGGATGACAAAGTGTACAAGAATCACCCAACAGGGAAAAACCCGAACTATAGTGACATGCAAAAGTGACCCACTTCTCGCAAAACGTGACGGCAGGAGGACTCTTTGTGTAAATTAAATATTAACAACGGAGAGTTACCGCCACGGTGGTCTTGTTGAAATAATAAAATTATTTGTTCGCCAAGACAGCGATGACTTTCGCGCCCGCGAACATAAACTCGGCCTGTTTCTCGTAAAGATAAAAGTAGAGCGGCCACCGGACCACTTGAATATCAACACGGAAGGGATGCATGAATTATTCTCTTGTTTAAATAATGGCGCGAGACAGCTTGTTTTGCATACGGAAAATTTCTCAGAAATTCGTCTCGACAACAGACGGCGCTATACTGACTTTTGGCCCACTATAATTAACACTAGAACTACCAAGCCACAAATACGACGGATCGAATATTGTTTTGAAATAATTACGAGACTACATTTATTCGAACCTGGTACCATTTTTATGCCAACACGTGCTTCCATAAAAAAATTGATTCAAATATTTCTGATGGGAACATTTGTATAATTTCAGTAACTGTGAAGGAAGAAATTAGGAACCAGTCATTTCGCCTGGTCCGGTAGTAGTTTTAATTACGATTTTTCGTAACAGATGAGAATTATAATAGCTAGAGGTGGCCTCGAGATCTCTAAAGAAAATAACACAAAATCAAATATTTCTATGGCACGGAGGTGCAAACGTTAGGCCATTTCTAACAGTGATTATTATTATTATTATCGCGAGGATACCAAAGGATCCGGAAATAAAATAATTTCCACGAAAAGTCGATTATCAACTTTCCTCGAGGCAGCACCCATTCGACTTTGGGGCCCGGTCAAACCAAGTTTAGGCTTAGAATATCTCGCCGGCGATTTCCCGGTGACCTCTCAAAAAGTTTCGAGTGCTCGCGGACCGGGTTCCACATTTCCTCGAATTCGGATAAACGGTGGATGACGTTCGCAGGAAATTTCAGGCCGGATCATTGTCAAGCGGTCTGGCTTTACTAGGCTCGTCGCGACGCGGCGCGGCGATTCATGCGTTGCCATATTCACGGACCCATCGATCATGATGTCGAGAGGGGGCTGCATCGAATATGATTTACCGGGAAGAGCCTCGGCTCTTCGCGCGGCTTATGCGATTTACGATTCCGTGCGAAAGCATTGATTGGCGGATTTCGGATTACCGTAAACGGGGCCGCGCTCGGAAATTGTGGAAGGTCACGAAGGGATAATGGTAACTGTGTCTGGGAGGCGGAGGAGGAGGTGAAGAGGGAGGGCTGACGGGGGACAACCATGCTGCGACATGCCGATGATGGTAATTCCATAAAGTGGATCCCCGAGCGAATCGCGGGCGAGAATTGAATCGTCGCCGGGGCGCAATAGAAATTAGCGACCGAAGAAATCGGTAATGCCTTCGAAAGGAGGCTAAAAGCTCCGAGAGGATTCTTCGTGGCTTTAACAGAGCCAATATCGAGACGTACTTACAGACGGTCCCGCGGCGCACAGTGGTGCCAACGCGGCAAAAAATCCATTTTATAAATTTTCGATTTTTATAAAAAATATAGCCTAATGGTGCGTGCACGATGTGCCAAAGTCAGATTTTTGAAACAAATTTTTTCACGGAGATATACGCATGGTAAATAACCATTTCCTCGCTCCTGGGAATTCATCAGTTTTCAGTGCGATAGTTACGTAATTACTCCGCCCAGAATTGAATACTTAGGGGTCTACAAATCATATGGGTTATTGCAAATGCCTTCAACTATTAACTGGCAAAAACATTTTCCAATTTCTTCTCTTATTTTCTTTTCTCTTTCATTTTCCTGAAATCTCAAGTACACAGAACAGTGCGAACGATTTTTCACAATTTTGACGTGTGCTAAAACTATAATAATGTACAGAAAGACAGATTATACTGTGGTAGACGATTTTATGTTTCTTGGACTCGGCGACACGAAATCTCCATTATTACACGTTCAACCTTTTTTTTAATTTCAGCAAATATTCTGCTCGAAATTATGCTCAATATTCCTCGAGGTAATTTTTTATAGACTTTTTAAAGATGTTTCGCTTGAATAAAAATGTAGGGCATTAATGTCGAATCAGTACAAAATAATTAATAAATTATTAGCAACTAAGCTGATGGGTTCAAGAAATTGGACAAAGTATTTCTCCTGCATAGCTATATAATAATATAGAGAGAGAGTCTCCTGTAACAGTATTTTTATCGTTCCCTAACTTCAAGAATTTTCAAATTTCTAACAATTATTTTTATTCAAATTACTTGTACAAGCATAAACATAAATAAACGGTATAAAAGAGCATTAACATGTGCATCGAACCGTATCGAAGTAATCGAACTCGAAAGAAACCATTGATTTTCGTTATCCAATAGCGCTGCGCTCCTCGATAAACCGCGCAACGTTCGCTTTCTGTGCGAAGATCCGGTTTAACGCCGAGACAAGGAAAGTTTAAAGAGTTTTGGTGAAACCGCGGCCGAGTAATGGTAAGATAATAAAATTTAAATAAAATTAGTTCCCGCTAACCGGTTTCGGCGGGGGCTGATTGCGTTAGAAGTTGACAAGTAGTTTTTGATGGAAAACTAACATCGCGATTCAGCGGTGGGCCCTGAAAAATTTAACGAGATCGAATCGATCGTGTAATTTCAATTTAAGTTTAAATTGCTCGGTTTTGCATTATCTTCTTTCGACCGGGTAAATATTCTGGCTGGTAATTAATGCATGCGGACGGACGATGATTTCCGTGTTTAAGGAGGGCTCCGTTTCAATTTGAAACTTTAATCGATTTTTAATCGGCTTCGCATTCAAATGTCTGCACCGCGGTGCCATCACGTTTCCCCTTCGAACGTAAGGGAGCGCAGAATGATTCTGTAAATTGTTGTCATTGTTCTGTAAACCAATATACGAATCTTTATCTCAGAGTAATTGTACATGCTATAATTGCATCGACTTTATCACAGCAGCTCACTGAAATATTAAAACGTACAATTCGATGACTGAGAACGTCGTTTCAATCACGTGAAATTATTTTATCTAAAAACTAATTTTTATCCTTGTGTACGAACTATTGTAACGGATTATTGTAGCACAATTTATTTAGTTTCTTATTCCTCGAAACTACTAAAGCAAGCACTGGTTTAAATACCTTTTTAACACCAGAATTACCGAATTAATCAACTGCTTTTTATTCTTGTTTACGAGCTGTTGTAACGGATTATTGTAACACAATTTATTTAGATTCTTATTCCTCGAAACTACTAAAGCAAGCACTGGTTTAAATATCTTTTTAACACCAGAATTACCGAATTAATCAACTGCTAATCTCTCCTTTCGCTGAAACTACAAAAATATTTTCATGATACATTTTCGAATAAACTTTTTTATCGAAGTACAAATAAAAGATTGTATAAAATCTGAATAAATGCAGTCTTGTCATCATTTCAAAGCGACGTGTATACATATTTAATTTATTACTAGATAGTTCTAGTGTTATTTTTGACACCGGTATAAAAATGATACGGGCTCGGGATATTTTCGACTAGGCAAATGTTATTAAACTTAGAATCTGCTGATTGATCCGATAGCGAATAATTTGCAGGAGCAAACGCAACTACTCGTGTCGGCTGTCGTTACAACCGTTTATTTATTTACTTTTTTTCGGTATTATCGGCCACTGATTGTGGAGTCTTTCCGACGCGTGTTGATTGTAAACACGCCTTGTGTCAACTTTCTCGTGTTTCAATCAAGCGCCATTGGTCGGCCCGGTTCAGACAGTCGACGAAGCGAAGCGTTTCCCCGTTCCACGCGTGCAACGCGCGGACTTTTTGATATTTTATTTTTGGCCGAGGTATTTTTTACTTTTTGATTTATGTACAAGCGGGTCGGTTCGCCGAGAAACGGGGGCGAAAATGTCGCAACCGGTCGCGACGTTGATGCTCAAGTACGCGTACCTGAAGCCGAGGAGTAAATTCGGGAAGCAATGCATATTCGAGACCACGCATGGCCTCAACGTCGATGATATCCTGCCGAATCCAGAGTTCAGTGAGAATTTCATTCAACGCGCGAAGACTGACTGTCAGGTGCAATTATCCACGCAATTTGCCATCCACACGGTAAGCTTCCATAAACCGCACCACCGGATAACCTGAAATTTTCTCGGTGAACTCTGGAGCAGTGATGAGCAACGTGCTCATAATGCTCAGGGTTGTATTAGTAGTTTGCCTCTTTTATTTTCATTTCTATCAACCCAAAATTACGGTCATTCGGCAGAAAGGAATGACCCGATACCAAAAATTTGTGGTCTACTGTTTCATTATTATGTGACGACTGAGCAATTTTCGTTCATGTCAATGCTACTTTAATGTTACGATTTTTTATGTTATTCGCGATTCTTTATGTTAAATCAAATCCCCATAAGACTAAGCGAAACTAAGTGGACCTTTGTAATCGAGAGTTTTGGTAATTACTTTGACATTTTCGTCGCGCAACAAAATTCCGTCGACTATCCGAACGGAATTTTTATTAATTTTGTTGGAAGTCGGCCTTAAGGGCTTGATCGTTGCGCCCTCCGACGGACCCACGTGTGTGCGTGCTGGGTGTGTGCTTTTTTTGCTTGGACTCTCATGGCGTCCACATGTGTGACAAAGTATAAGTAAATCTCGTGTTCATGTAACTATTCGTTTTATTCTCATCTCCTAATAAGAACCTCACAAATTTGTATAATAAATTACGTATGAATTGCCTTAGAATATCGGATAATCGAGGTGCCACTGTAATGGAAAAAATGAAATTATATGTTTGTAACTACAGAAAGTGGATTTTAATTTGAATTTACGAATTTAAGTAAAATTAACTCTAGTAATAAGTATAATAAGTATTAACTATAGTAAAATTAACTTTCTCTAAGTTAAAAACTCGTGCGAAAACACGAGCGAAAACATCGAAACTTTTAAAAACAGTACCGCCCCTATCACCGGAAAAATGGAACACTTGACCCTCGCGCCCGCACCTATTGTCAATTACTTCCACAGCGAGACGGGCAATTTGTTACTTTTTGTTTCATCCCTTCATTGCTTTTTCGTCAAGATCGCCCTTGCCCGCAATTTTTATTGGCGGCTGTGTTTAAAAGTATAGAATCTTAAAAATACTTTTTCCCAATTTTATGCTCAAATTCCTTCAAGTGTCTCGCCCTCTGTATTAATATTTCCAGAGATATTCGGAAATATCTCTAATAGAATATTATTGTGGAATATTATTTTTCAGGCCCAAACAGAAACGAAAAATGTGAAAGATTCGGGGGTCCTGCACGTGGAAGGAGGCTGGCCGAGAGAAGTGAATCGAAATGACGGTGAAGCCGTGCATAGATTTCGCCGACGAGTGGAAAAGGACCCCGCTTATGTATCCAGTTTGATGAACCTCATACCGGTGAGATTTTCCGTGACACTGCCGCGTAAAATCTAGTGATAAGGGGAATACTGTAAAAGCGCCCCGGATAAATACTTGACGAGATTTTCACACGCTATCCTATATGCAGCTGATGGAGCATCACGTGTATCAAAACAACGCGGTGAATATCCATAAAAACTTTTTCGACGACATGATTCCGACGCCGCTCGTAAAGCAGTACGACATGAGGTGCATTTCTCATCTTTCACTTTCTCGTTAGTATAACATCGTTTCGACGGGACGCGACGTCGCGATGGAAGTCGCGTGCGCTCTTATTAATACAATACAATGTAAGTATTGTATAATATAATTATTGTAATAAACGAAGTATTTCACGGCAAGTGTTGAAACACTTTCGCGAGTGACTGCATGCGCTGTAGTACTCGAAACATCAAAGAATTCCGGATATTCGATTCGCTTTATATTGGATCTCCCTCTCCTCTGTTTCTTTCCGTTCGCACAGGATTTGGAACTCGTACCAAGACCCGCAGAAGACCGTCAGACCAATCAGGAGTCTCTCGTGGTCACCGAACGGCTCGAATCGATTGGCCGCCGCGTACTCCTTCACGGAATTCGAAGAGGAACACGTCGATGCGAATCCGTACTCCTACGTATGGGACATCGGTACTCGAGCGGCTCCTTATCAAGTTATTCAACGACGAACCACGTTTAATCGACGTCGCTTCTAGCTTCTAGCTTCTAGCTTCTCGCTTCTCGGTTGTCGTGTCGCGTTCGCAGAGAGAACGCTCCTGTCGTACCCCATCGATCCGCCACCGCAAACGCGCGGTGGCCGCGCCGGGCTAACCGAAAAATTTCGGGTCAAATACCTACCATTGAATTCTTCTTTTTTTTCCCGTCGGGATCGGGCTTCAACCTCGAAAGCTTCACGCTCCGCGAAATTCCGCGCGAAATCCGGTAGTTACGCGTCGCGATGCCGATCATTCCTGGCATCACGTAGAACACATACAGGGTGTCCCACATAAACGGGAACAGCTGAGTACCTTTCATATTTACAGTCCTAGCAGAAAACTGCAGACGACAAAGTGACACTATTGCAGGGGGCCATTTTAATGGCGATGAAAGAAATGGTTTATAATGAAACTGTGTTTTCTAATGAAATTTCAAGATCACCGATGTTTTTTTAAATGGAATAGTATATTATTTTTACGATAGGATAGAATTTAGTGAATACCACCTTTTTGATCTTGAAATCACCTTGAGCAAGAATAATCATGTTGAAGCGGATGAGATGTGGAACTTTGAAACTTACGTGTTTCAGCAAAGATTGCGCGTTGTTTATGTCGGTACCTAAAACAATTATGCGTTGCGACATTTGCGTTCGTCGTTTGTTTCATTGTTGATGAGACTAATGCCAGAGGTCACTTTGCGTTTCTGTGGGATGTATAGTACATAAAAAATTCACTGATACGTGTTTTTCTTAACCTTCAATTTTGAACTTTTTTCCTCCTAATTCATCGATTATTACCACTGTGCGACGCTAAAAATTGTTCAGATCTCGCATGATTTTCATCGTAATGCGTAAACGAGTATGGGGAAGTCGCCCAACGTTTTATTAAATGATTGAAACATAACAAACCGATTTGACCAGCGAGAAGCGCAAGGCAAAATTAATAGGAGCAAAGAATCGAATAAAAGGAAAGATAACTGGGAAAAATCGAAGCAGTTTGTTTGACAAAACGAAAACCGAGAACTAAAGAGTTATGATGCTCATCACTTTTTCAATTATTTTATATTTCACGGACCACGAGCAGATTCGGCCTGTCGACGTCGAAATGAATTTTTTAGATACGAAGAAATAATCCGAACAGAGGCGACGAAGTCGTCAACGTGTTAATAATTATTTGAAAGATTACGAATATATTCGAGAATCAGGGAACATCTGTTGCGTATTCTAAAAATTATCGACTTCCCTTGCGCAGCTAATGCTATAGAACCGATGATCGCTTTGGAGGCAACTTCACCGATGCTCTCGCTTCAATTCAATCCACGAGATATATCGATGTTGATCAGCGGTCATATGTCCGGAGTAGTATGCTTCTGGGACATCCGAATCGGCGGGACACCAATACACACGTCACACATTTTTCACAGTCACAGGTATCTCTTCCACCTTACGTAAATCTCACCTGTTCCGCAGGGAAACCTTAAAGTCAACCTAACTCCTTCTAATGTCCCTTTCCCACCTAACGGACTTGAACTTTATAAAAAGAACAAGCTATTTCACTGTCACAGTGGAGTAACAAATTAAATCGGAGCATCGTAATTGACCAATTTCACTGATAATTTGATATCAACTTCCTTAATCATCTTTAATCGACTTCAAACTACCGTTTCAGAGAATAATAATTTCTGGAAACAGAGATTACTTTATGCAATAATCAGAGACGAGAATTTCCGTTTGGAATTTGAACTTCCGTGTAACATATTGCTAGGAATATTTTAACATTCTGAGCTACGAGTAACAAATTGATACAGATTTTTTAAATCTTGTTTTAACCGTTTCGAAACGGGGGAAACATATTTTTCGTTGATACATATTTCGGAGAAAGTAAATCGTGATACAACAGTTTCATTGGTCGGGCGTAATTCGTGCTTGTTATCTTCGCAGCAATGTGACTGATACTGGATACGACAAACTCTGTAGAAACTTTATAACACTGTGGGGCGCATTTGAAATTCCTCCCTCGAACTACATATTTTACCGGGCAACGAGTTTGAATTTCAGACTTCATTAAATGAAATTTATGCGTTTGTTTGACCAGCGGAGAGCGGCAGATAATGTCGCGTCGCGCGGACCGTGAAAATCGCAATCTATCACAATAGGGCCGTTGTTATTATACTGCGCCAAGTACTGTAAAGACTATTCAGGCAAAATTCAAACGGAACCTACATTATTTAATATAATAAAAACGAATTTACTAAAATTAATTTCCTATTGATAGTTTTGAATATAGTTTTAGAATTACAGTTTTGTCGTTAATTTTACCAATGTTACCAAAACAGCTGTCACTGTCGAAATTTTTGGTGGATCTACTTCTTAAAAACAACACTTTTGGAATTTCTTGTACAAGATTTTTATCATTTTTCGAACATTTTATTTTTATCACTTCTTCACGCACTAGCTTAATGTTACTGTGTTACATTTTTATAAAATTTCACGAACACATAATAGAATTTTCTAAAACCAAAATTTCTCACCAGAAAAGTAATTTTTAGGAATTAATTGTGCGAAAACTGAATGATACAAAGCCAAAAGTTTTTTCCAATGTACATGTATATGGTTCATTATCGTAGACTTTTGTCAATTAATAAATAAGACAATCAACGCTATTCACAATAAAAATTACAAACCACAGTGTACACCAAAAGTTCGTCTATAACATTGAATCATGACAAAGTACATTGCAAAAAGTTTCATAGCTCTAAATTATTTAGTTTTCGCGTAATAAATTCCCGAAGTTGACGTACGTTTTATAGCTGGAAGTGTATATAATAATTAAAAACGATTGTTTTATTTTTCCGTGATTCGTTTAAAGGGATCCAGTAACCAAGTGCCTTTGGACTTCTTCGAAGGCCAACACCGAGTTCTTCTCTGCGTCCTCGAACGGCACGATCATGTGGTGGGACACTAGGTTCATGAATAAGCCGCTGAACGTTATGGTTATGGATTTGTTCGAGCCGAAGCGAGAAGACAAATTCAAAGCAATTGGCGTCACGGCGCTTCACTTCGAGCCGACGATGAGCAATAAATTTTTAGTCGGCTTGGTGAACGGTCTGGTTTTTAACATCAACAGAAAGAACGTTTTGCCCGAGGATCAGTTCACGATGAAATTCAATTGCTATGCCGGACCAGTGCACGCTGTAGACAGGAACCCATTGTCGCCGAAGTGTTTCTTAACGATAGGCGATTGGTCAGCGAAAATATGGTCGGACGACGTGAAAGAGGGCTTCCTGGTCAACACTAGGTGCCATTTTTATTTCCTTTTTACTTCTCGTGTGCATTTCAAGTTCAGAATCTCAAATTAATTTCACGAACTTTGCTCGCGAGCATTTCTTTTCTTTCCTCTGTCATAAAGAGCCTGCGTTGTTAATTTCATCTCGAAAGTAAACTTTTGTTTGTAAATGTTAGATGGATGGTATGGAAATTTCCATTTTCATAAATTATTTCATACGAATCGGAGCGAAGGGAAAATTTTTATCACAATCTCTCAGGAGACTCTTTTTATATCTTTGTGATGCAAATTAAATATACAGAGTGAGATGACAACTTAATCTGACGAAATTACTAGTATAATATTTCATTCAATCTGACATTTTATGGATTTATTCTAAAATGAGAAGTTTGCATTATGATTTAGAAAACAGTAATACAAGTAGAGTTAAATAAGAAATGTCCGAATAAAAGAATTGTGGATCGTTCCGTTTAGAAATCTGACGAGAGAAACTTTTCCAGATCATTGACAATTGTTTTTAGCTGTAAGCATAAGTTATAGGAAACGATTGATTCATTCGAACATTTTGGGGCAGGGAGCAGAACGTAAGTTTAACTGGCGGCTGTTGGAGCAGATCTAGGGGCTCGATATTTTACACCACGAAGAAAGATGGTATGGTGGAAGCTTTCGATATTCTGACGGGTATGAAAAAGCCATTGACGTCGATTAACGTCTGCAGTGATAGTTTGACCGCTATCAGCTCCAACGAAGACGGTGGAATGCTCGCAGTTGGAAGCTCGAACGGTACAGTCTACGTTTTGGAGTGTCTGGAGGGTCTCACCACGTACAGCAAGGAAGATAAGGGCCGCCTAAGTTATGTAAGGATTATAGCTAATTATAGAGGCAAATTTAAAATTGCAAGAAAGCTTTCTCTAGCTTGCGCAATTTTAATTTTCCTGTCACAAATACATCATACCAGGTCTGTGAATATGAAACCGGAATTTGCCCATAGGTGGCTCTAGCTGTCAATGTAGTTACTGTCAAACCGCGTCACTGACGCCATTTTCTTGTTTCGACATCTGGTAAAGATTTTCAACTCGCAACCATACAAATTTCGCACAACAGCATAGTTTTTAATAGCGTTGAACATGACGAATTTTGTGCTTGGAAACTACGATTTCTTTTTATTTTCTATACAATAATTCCGGTTTCATATTTACATACCTGGTACTTGAACAAAAAATACCAAGAACGAAATGTTATAAATATTAACAAAGACGGGAGAAGTATTGGGTCTTAGGATCTTCTGTGCAACAATTTCGAACTTATTTTCTCTTCGGAGAGAAAACGGTTCCGGTGGTTCTGAATACTTCTCGAGCGGCGGCCTTTAACGACTCGATAATCGAACAGAATGAAAAAGTAATGCCTCTTCGCGGAACTTCTCCCGTATCGCGAGATTAGTTTCGCCGGGGAAAAATTAAATCGGGAGACCTCAAAGACGAGGCGTCCCGAGCACTTACAGGGAAATCGATTCCCGGCCCGAGTTCTCAGAATGTTCAGCAGCACAATGTTTACGTTCTTCCCAGTACATGGAGGGGAGCGGCAAATTCGAGAAGGTGTTGGACAACAAGCTGAAGGAACTAAGGCTGTATTATAGCACTATCGAGGAGAAGCAGCCCGAACCTGCGGGAAAGCCGAAAGTGAAGGTCAAAGCGAAAGAAAAACCGAAGCCTAAGGAAAAACCGAAGAAGAAATCGAGGGAGAGCAAGAAGCTGAAGAGGGTCAAGTCACGAAGGAAAGAGTCCATCCTGGTCGACCCTGAGCTTATCGTTGTGCAAAAACGCTATTTTGAGCTTGTGGAACAGGTAAATCCGAAATTATAACGATCGTAAAAATTGTTGTTCTTCATTCTGTAGGAGTTTGATCATGGTCGATTCGATACTGGTTTAATTATAAAATATAAACGATACATAAATGGGACGCTCGGTCAAAATTTCGATTTTCGGTACTGCGGGGAAACAGAATATATGCAAATGCAGTATCATAAGATTAACACTAGATTTACGGGACCCGTCGAAATGACGGATTCTAATATTTTTCATTCATGAATATTGAAATTGCAAACATGGATGCATCAGGAATTATTTAACAAATTGATTTCTCTAGGCATATATTATTTAAAAAATGGCTCCAGATTTTGATAGATATATCCAAGTTATTTTTATAAGGAAATGTAGAATAGTCATTTTTAGTGCGCTCCGTAAACCTGGTGTTAAATATACATATTAAAATTTTCCGTAACATAATGAAAAATAAAATTTCGGATATTCGAAAAGCGACGATCGTTGTACGCCAGCACAAACGCGACTGACTTTTTCGAGCAGGAAGCCGAGAAAATGGTGGATATCGATATAGAGGACATGAAGGCGGTTAAATCAATGTTGGAATTGCGAGTGGTGTCGAAATCAGAAGTCGCGTCCGATGAGGCGGAGGAAGAGGTCACGAAGAGGGAGCGGAGTCTGAGGGCCATCAGGATCAGAAAGCCACCGCCGAAGCGACCAAAGGTGTCGGCTGTCGAATCGTACCTGGAGATGGAACCCGTCATGACCGTCAAACCAGCCCCGCACGAGGACCCAGCGGTGAGCCGTCGCTCGATCTTGAAGAGTTGCCCGATGGAAGTCTGCAAGCCGGAAATTTGTTGCAAGGACGTAATGGGTAAGTCTGTTTCTGGTCGAAAGTTGCGGAAAATCGCATTTTATTCGATGAAATGCAATTTCCTTTCCGTGCCTGTTTCCGCCATCTTTCTTCCTTTTTCCGTTCCCCCTCGTTTCGAGCCGTGACGCTCTTCGACGCGAGATCTTTATTCCGCGCGGGGAATCGGAAGCAGCTGGAACCTCTTCAGAAAGCGCCACTTGCCTAGACGGTCATGTACGGGAGCAGTGCTCGCCTAAATTTGCAAAATCTGTTACACTTAGATCTGTACGAGCCATCTTTAGTCTTTCACTGCCACTTAGCGCCTCGAACTTGGCGGAGCCTTATCTCGGTAGATAAATAAAACTTTCTTCGAGTTTTGCAATATCTGATGGCCGATTCTTATACGCTTTGTCGTTCTAAAACCAAATCCGAAAGCAGAATTGCTCTATCACGCAACGTTTTAGAAAAATATTGTGTGGAAAATGACGTGTTGCGCAAAAACTAAACACGCGAGAAAGTTCAAGTTCGAGTCAAGAGATAGAGGGGACTCTATGTACCTCCTAATAGTTGTGAATGGTTGTTAAAGTTTGAAAATGTGCCGACGCGGGTACTTTGTACGCTCTATTTTTAGAGGAATGCATTCTACAGACATTTCTGGTAAAGAAACCATTCGCGAAAAGTATTTGGTTCCCTTAGTGTACGAGAAGATTAAGAGAATAGTCATTGACAGCTTGTGCGCGACGCGTTCGCGCCAGCGGCCATTTTCACGACTCGCCAGAGCCGTCGCTATGCGTAGTCGACCTTGGTATCACTCAAGTATGTCTTTGCTTACTATGCTTAATCGCATACATCTTTTTTGTCTTTTTAGGTGCCAATCGTTACACAAAATTATAAAAATACGAGTTATATTCACATTTCATTGTGGAAATGTTTAATAAAGAAAATTGACCGCAGCAATGCGGTGATCGAAAAATTTTATTTTCAGTAATTGTTGTCTTATCTTTATAATTGTAATACCAATGGACATTCGAGATTTTTCCGATTAAAATAAGTCCAAACACGGCGTAAATCGAACTAGTTTTACGTACTGAATGTAGTTAACAAAGTCAAGGACGTACACATGATTGCCACGTATCAAGTCTGTAAAAGTAGACCGATTTACGTCGTGTTTGGACTCATTTCAATTGGACAAATCTCAAGAACACGTTGGTAGCGCATTTGAAAAGGTAAGGTAAACATTACCAAATTTGAAATTTTCTTTATTGAATTGAACGCGGACGACATTTGTGGGATCTGATGATCCGGTCATTCCGAATAATTAATACTTTGGTCAGATAAAAATGATTTAATGACAGGGACGCTATGTTTTAGGTCGTTATCGGCTTGATAAATCCAATCATTTCCAATCCACCTCGCTGCATATGGCAGCAATATCTCTTTTATTATATTTAAATAAAAATGACGGTCCACGATTTCCTCTATTCATTGAATGGAGCCCGCGCTATTCATGGACATCGCAAACAATTACCGAAATAATTCCGTTAATTTTATGCGATTTTTTTCTTGTTCCTCACTAATTTTGCCAAAGGTACAAGATCACGTTATAGTGGTCACGACATATAATTTCGAGACATCCTGTACGTAAATGTCTGTCTGGAAAACGTTCAACTGAAACAAAGTCACGATTGGATACTTGGAATTAACAGAAGCGCTAATGAGACTTTATAACGGAGATACGAACTTTATGAGAATATAGTTTCGACATTTACGAAAGCTTTCCGGGATACTATAAGCCATTCGGTATTTGAAATATGACTTTTACGATCATCGACGAACGTCAGCCACTTCGCGGCAACCTTCCCAGGAAAACCGAGCAAGTTTTCGAAAACTCGATTCGTAGAAATTATATTTCCGTCCCTCTTCCTCTAATTCCGAATCGAAACACGCTGTAGCTTTTCGAAGTTCTCGCTAGGATCTTCTCCGAAGGAAATAAGAGAGGACTCGCGATGCAGTTCCGGCTTTGTGCGAAGTTGAAAAATTGAGAATCTTAGTGGAAGATGGATTACGGATGCTGATGCTCTTGTAAATTACAGAAGTTTCTTTGTTACCGTGGCAATCCCTTCTTTTTTAATTGCCGAGCGGACCGAAACACTGCGCAATCTTCGACACCGAACGACCATGCAGAATGCAATTTAAAGCGGATGCATTTTCTGTTGGCTATATTTATTCTAATTACTCGATTTGCTTACCAAATTGAATATATTATAATTCACGTAATGGGAAAATTCCGAATTTTTGACTTATCTTGCTCAAGAAACACGGAGAACAAGTTTTCACGATAAGTTAGTCACGAAAGCCAAATTTAAATGACTCGAGACACGAAAGAAAGGTCTTGAACATTTTATGCACTTCTAATAGATTATTTCAAAATTGAATAGACTTTGAAAAAGTGACAATATTTAAGTATTTGTCTGCAAGAAAATGTAAACGGTCTACCATACATCTACCAAGATATATCAAATATATTACATTAACGATGACAATTACAAATTACAAAACGAAAGTGCATTTTTATAAACGGGATCTGCATATATTTTCTACATTTTCAAAATTTCGTAACTGTGTTTATACATGCTGAGGCAAATCTAAAGAACACATCCGAATTTTGCAAAGTCAACCAAAGTGGGATGAGGAGAATCGTTTTCCTTTTAAGTGATGCCGATTGATCGGGAATCGAAGAGGACGCGATAAATAGATTTTGCGTGGAGAAGAAAAAACTGTTCGAATAAGTCATTGTGCTATCAAGCGTGCTCGATGCGACGTATAGAAGCGAGTGGGTTCTCGCGAGTTTCAGTGAAGTCTCTTCGGGGCGAAATAAGAGAGAGAGAGAGGTGCAGCTACTCACGGAAAGACGGGAATAAAACAGGAACACTTGAAGTGTCACTCGAGCCCTCGCGTATAGCTTCTTTGCTATTCAATAATTTCCGCGGAATTTCGAAAAGAGGTTCCACGTTGAAGGAGACGACCGGATACGAATGTAGGTTAGAAACCTTGTACCGTGATCCTTGGCCTTTATTCTATCCCGTATCGATCGTTCGGGGATCTGTGCCACTGTTCCTCGAACTTAATGCCGAATTTATCGTTCCCGGTGCTCGCAATTGCTTCCCTATCGTTCTTCAGGAACGATTCCCGCTTCCCCGAAATTCTCCGAAAAACAACATCCAGTTGACAGAACCGATGAACTTACACTCCCAAAGAAAAAGATAGCACGCGTGTGTTCTTTGGGAGTGTATTTCGTTTACACGTTTCGTTCAAATTGATCTCAAAATAAGCTCATTAACAGATTGCCGGAAGAACGCGGGAAAAACTTTAAAGAGAACTCGATGCAAACTTCAATCGATGCGGCTTCGCTCTAGTTTGATTTATTGGGGCTGTTCATGAGGAAAATTAAATTTTGCTCGCATGGGAAATCTGCCGAGAAATATGTGACGATTTCGAAGTGCTTTTAATGTTTTTCCGTTTCGTTTCGAGAAAATGTTTGACATTTCTGGTATTTTATCGTGTTTCAAATAAATCATTTCGTTTAAAAATATTTCCTCGTGCCATTCGATAAAGTCCCTAAGGAAAAACATATGTGGCAAGTTTCTAATAACTACTCCTACTACAAGGGTAGTTGTGATAAGCAGGGTTTAGCACAAATTATGCTCTGTCTCCTTTGTTCAAATTGACACAAAACTATGAGAAAATTCGTGAACACTCTACCCGATAGCACACACGCCGTTGAATTTTTTGTCGAATATTTGACTGCAGAATCAATTTTTAAAAAATTCCGGAATCTAAAAATTGCTGCCTTTCTATTGAAGCGTTCCGACGACCACACTTCAAAAATCCGAAAAAATGCATATTTCTCATAAAAGCTTCAGAGACACGGGTTTTATATGAATTCGGTAGCGAGCTATTTTCGAAAGCATTCCTAATTTTCCTCGGAATTTTTAATAAAGTAATCCTCGAATTTCTTTCGATGTTTCTTTACTTTTCGATGTACATATTACGTCGTAGTTTCCAGGCACAAAACTCGACATGTTCAACGCTATTAAAAACTGCGCTGTTGTACGAAACTTGTATGGTTGTGAGTTGAAAATCTTTATCAGATGTCAAAACAAGAAAAGCTAGAACCACCTATGAGCAAATTCCGGTTTCATATTTACAGATCTGGTATGATGTATTGGTGACAGGAAAATTAAAATTGCACAAGCTAGAGGAAGCTTTCTTGCCATTTTAAATTTTTCTCTACAATTAGCTAGGATTAAAAATTCGGTTGCAAAAACTCTCGCAGCCTACTTGCTGAGCGTCGATGCGCCGCTTTGAGAATCGGTACGAAGTTATGGGAGGACGGAACGGTTCGTTGGAACGCGGAACAAAATGGTGAAACAGGATAATTTATAGAGTTGGATCGGTCCGAGGCGAAGTTTGACCCGCACGCGCTGAATTTATTTCCATATCGGCGACGGGAAACGTCGCAAAAGCGATTTCTGCATTCTAATCACGCGAAGTAGGAGCGAATCTGGAGATCGAAGGCACATTGTTCGAGCACCCGGAAACTCTTTTCTTCCCGGGTCTCTGTGCTGGCCTCTTCAGCAACGTGAAATCTCAGCCGCAACCCGGCGTCGTTGGCCTGCCCTCTCCGCCTTTCCGTTTTATTTTTCGCCGGGAATTAATTCGAGATTATGTAAATGGGATATCGGGAAGGAGCCGGGAATTGTAAGGAACAGTCGAGAGCGGTCGAGCGAGTTTCACGATTACAAATTAGAACGGAATTCATTATTGTCAGGCCCGGGTAGAAAGATCGCGTGCAACGAATTATTTTGTTTCGCGTCCGCCAGGAACCCCCGGCCAGGCCATTACTACATTAAATCTCTTAATTAACCCGATGAATAGCTTCTTCGCGGGATCAACGAGTGTTACAACTCGTTTAATAGCTTCTGCAGGAGTGTGCCTAACTGGGAGCCTTTCATCATCCGTGGAAATTGACGGAGCAATTTCGTCGGAAATAATCGTGCCCGTCGTTACGCGTAGAAATTCATTTAGCAACTGTTGCCGAACGGTTTGCAAAATTAAAATTTAATAGCTTTCTAGTTGTTTTGCAATTACGAGATGGTAATAAATCCAACATTTGTGAGCCACTGAATAATTCGACGGACGTTATGAAATTTTCAACTTACTTCATTTCAAATGAAGTATGTCCCAAACATACATCTTGACAGAGGGCCACGCGCTATTTTCAAGTTATGTTTATACAATTTCTTTAAATTTTTCACTTAGACCACTTTCATAATTAACACCCAATGAATTCCATATAATGTTGAAATTACAAGAGACATTAAAGAGACATTAAGAGGCCGTAGCGAATACACAGACCGAAATTCGAACTGGCGACGCAACAAAGTATTTAATGTTGTATTCGTTGCGGCCCGCGCATAGTATTAGACTTCCACTTTTGACCCACCGCAGTCCGCGAGTTGCTCATCACTGGTTTAAATTAATGTGGTATGAAATAACTGATAAACTCATTTTTTGTTTTTTAATTTTCACTTAGACCACTTTCATAATTGTGGGCAAAACTATATGCGTATTGCAATGCCGCAATTACAGTCGCGCGTTTTCACGTTTCAGCGAAACGAGCTGCCGCAAGGAGGAGACGATCCCCGTCCGAGGATCTACGAGCTCCGAGGATCGTGGCGCCATTCGTGGTTGAGAGCAAAAGCTATCAAGGGCTGGCCGAGTTCACCGACCAAATCGACGAGCCTACGCGGGAGGAAATAAGGAAGATCCTGAAACAGAGGAACTACCCGCCGAACGTTCTGGAGGACGAGCTCGTGTCGGCGAAGACGGCCCTCCGTGAATGGCAAGCACAGATCACGATCGGCAAGCTCACCTTCCGAACGTTGGATGAGGAGGAAATCGCGGAAGACCAGCGGAAGGCGAGCGACGATGCGGCGAAATTGGAGGACAAAGCAGAGTCGAAGGAAGGGGTGAAGAAACCCCCATCTAAAACCTTGTCTACGAGATCGTACCTCCGGCGGAGACGCGGAGGCCGCAAGGCAAAGGCGAAAGTCAGGCTGGCTGACGAGGTGGAGGAGGCCGAACGAGAGAAGCAGGAAAGATGGAAGATTCTGAAGCAGAAGATGAGAGAGATCGAGCCAAGCGTAGTAGACAAGACGAGGCACCCTAGAATATCCGCTGCTCGAAGGCCTACGGAGCTTGAAGATTTAAAGAAGGATTAATTCCGCGAAAAATATTCGAAAATTCGAGGCTGGAACCGTCGCAGAAGCATACCACTCAAATTCTAGCGAACGGGATTCCTGGATTGTGTACGTATAATTGATAAGTTTGGGATCTTTCGGATGTTACCAAGTCGAGACGGTTCATTCAGTAATTTCACCGCATTTTCATTCAACGCCTCAATCATTCCATCGAACGAAGGGGGAAGACTAAGATCGTGTGGCTCTAGACTTTCATCAACCGAGTCAAATTGCCTAATTCTATTTGCTTGTCCGTTTTGAATAGAGTCCCGCAATACTTTCGCAAAGGAGTCCGTGGAACTCGTAGTGTCCGGAGCATCTCCGTGAAGAACCATGTTGAACGGGGCTGATGGTCCATCAGGGAGCCGAAAGCACGCACGAACGAGACATCCAATTTTCGATGAGTCGTCTAGTAGGCGATTCGGCTCGAGTGTGTCGGAATAAGTCGTCGAGGGCCAGGGCCGAGCAAATGGTTAACCGGGATACAGTAACAAACCGAAAGCGCAGAGCGTATATTTGTCTTCGCGGCAGTTCCTACAGAGCGGAGAGGGTTTCGAGACGGCAGGATCTCAATGAGCCACTCGGCGGGTAAACCACCAATTATTTAATCGATCTTTCTCTCTCTCCCTCCCTCTGTTGCCTCGGGACAAGAATCATCGAGATTCAGCGCAGCTTTTTCAGGGGTTGGGGAGGAGAGGGAGGGTTTCCTTAGGCTTTCGAGATATCCCGCGAAGGTCGGGGGATCGCGGGGAAGACAAACAATCTCGTGGAAAAGTTCCGCGAGCAGAAGAAACCCGAGGAAGCTCGGTCAAGACTCTCCTATCGTTCGCAGGAAGTTTGCTCGACGATATTACGCGTTCGGGATACGGAACCGTCGAGAGCGGTGGAATACTGGGAATAGGGATAAATGGTAAACCCGTGGGACATCGATGACACACACGGTTCCGCGGATCTCTGAACAACTGAAGTTCTATGCACGTTTTCAACAATTACCAGGTGTGTAAATATGAAACCGGAATTTTTCTATAGAAAATACACGTTTATTGTATGACAATGATACAAAATACTTTATTCGAAGTGTTGCCCATCGGTAGCTATACATTTTCCTATCTCTCTGACAATTTGTTGATGCAACGCCAAAAAAACTGTTCCCCTTTTGATGAAAACCTGAGCGATTTTCGTACATTTTCGTAAGATGTGAAGCGCTGCTCAGCAAGTGCGTGTGTCCCATCGATGCAAATATTTTTTCAAATGGTTTTCTTCAAATGGAAACAGAAAATCAATGCTGTCCGCAAATCGTAGTTTCCAGGCACAAAATTCGACATGTTCAACGCTATTAAAAACTATGCTGTTGTACGAAACTTGTACGGTTGTGAGTTGAAAATCTTGATCAGATGTCAAAACAAGAAAATGGCGTCAGTGACGCGGTTTGACAGTGACAGCTACAGCCACCTATGGGCAAATTCCGGTGTCATATTTACAGACCTGATATTAACCCTTTGCGGTCGACGCGATTTTCGCGAATGTCTCGGGCGCATTATACAGTGACTCCAACTAATATTGGCACACTCTTAAAAATCGCATAACATTGTCAATATTGGGGTATACTACTTGCATTTTTTTGAGAAGTTGGAAAAATTGGATCACTAGATAAATTATTTATACCTTCTATTAAAATAGACCTTCGTATTCTCTCTACTCCTACAAAAAAAAAAACCATTAACATGGAATTCTGTATGCCTCGAAACCGTATAACTTTCGCACGAAACATTATTCGATATCATTAATAATTACAGAGATATTCGAGGAGATCGCATGAAGTGGGACACAGCCTGTATATGTAGTCGGGCTCGCAGTTATGCTAGTCGACTTTTCGTAAAAGTTGGATGCTGTCGGCATGGTAGCCGCGAACATTCGTCCGTCATCCTCTCTCTCTCTCTCTCTCTCTTTCTCGCGTAGACAGCATGAAATCCTGCTTAAAAACAGGTGGTTCGTACGCGGTCGACGAGCCGACGAGGAATTTATAGAACAAAAGAAGAGGACGAGAGTGAGTGCGCGCGCGCGCGCGCCCGCACGCCTCTCCTGGGAAAGTGCGAGAGAGGAAACTGCGAATGTTCCAAGTTTACCGCTGTGTTCTTGTCCTTCAAGACTTCGACGGCCCTCTCGCAGCTTTCCATTTATTGCCGGAGTTTAAGCGGCCGCTCTTGCCAACTTGCGCGGACGTTATGCCGGAAAACATGGAAGATAATCCGACTGGAATTTAACTGGATGGATGACGAACTTGTGACGAGCGCCACGGAAACTTTTTGCCGTTCCTGGGTTCGCGGGAACGCCGTTTCGTGGCCGCGTCGCCGAGCCGAGCCGCGCCGGGAATAAAATACCGTCGACTTCTTAACGAGGCGCCTGCCCATTGTGAAAAATACGGGTAATTTTCTCAATCTTTTTTGAACATACGAACGCCAAACTTCGTACATTTATTCATGCGTGTTTCGAGAATATGCTGTAATTTTTTTTTTTTTTTTGTTCAAGCTGAAACATTGATTTAATCAGAAGTTTTAGTGGGACACGTTCAGAATGGTCTCCTGTAAATGTAGTAGCGCCGCACAGTGGTCCCAAATACCGAAAGCGTGGTCAAAACCTCACACCTTATTAAAAAATTATTGGTTCCGCTTGAAAATTGGTATTAGACCGTTTTTGGGGTCGTTGATCACGACTCTGAGCTTGAAATTAGAAAATTCGCTGTCTCAGTTTGACCTGAACGAGGGGAAACACTAATTCTCCGGATAGCAAACTCTACCCTTTGTATTGCATAAACTAGATATTCTATTCGCACTTGATAGTTCCCAAAGAAGAAAGAATTGAAGAATTGCTGGTCTTTTTACGTACAATAAGATCCCATAATAAAAAATATAGGTTTCCATTTGAAAACACAAAGTTGACCTTCGAATGACCTTGAAAACGTCATCCAAATAAAAAACTGATACTGCCTTGAACACGTGTTTTACACTTTGTTAACCCTTAGCACTCGAGTGGTGACCCTGAAGCACCACTAGAAATTGTTGTGGCATTATTTCAAAGAAATTGCAAAATATATTACAAAATATTTGTTCCATTACAAAATTTGCATTCAATAGATGACTAAACATTTAAATATTATATATGGAAATCGGATCAGTTTCGTATGAATAAAATGAAAATATTCTATGACGGAGGGAAAATTTAATTTTAGAATGAAAATAGCACCGAGTGCAAAAAAACGACCTTTTTGCTGTTTACCCCCACTTAGAAACACTGTTAGAGCAACCAATCCCATACTTCAAACTTACCTTAAAGTTCATATTTTAGGTTTTGCCCACGTTTTCCGGCTTCGGGACCACTGTGTGCAAAATGCTAAAATGATTCGCAGTCGGCACGAGTGTATCTACTATGCAAATTAAGGCCAACAATAGATATCAAAAAACAACAAAATTTACGTCGTCTGAAAGAAAATATTTTTATTATAGTGGTATCCCCGTAACTGTCGTCATCGTCGCGTCGTCATTTGTCAAGGGGAATTAGTTTACGAATTTTTTCCACCTGCTTATTAATTTAATTATGTCACGTGGGAGAACCTGATACTATCTTCTGAAATCTGTTACTGTTACAGGCAAGATGTAAGTCGCCCAAGTTGACGAAGATACGTGGACAACTGATAATATCGTGCAATTTTCATGACTATTTTGGACTACGAGAAAGAAATCCATGTTTATTGTTCATTGACGAAGCGAACGTACTTCGATTAGCGTTTACGCGTAAATGGAACGCGAATGCATTGTTCACAGCTTCTCGACGATATCCTAAGTGCCTATTACGAAAGATTATTTCCAGAATAGCGGGAATAAAGCCCGGCTCTTAATACGAGAACATCTTTACTCAATTATACTCGGAATCGATTTTATTCCGGAACTTTGCTGATTCCGTTTTTATAATTTGTAACTGTAATTATACTCTGCTAATATTTTAAGATTTTAACGGTTTACTGTAGCTTTTGATAAATAAGAGAACAATCTTTGTAATACTTTAGATACTGATAAATTCCATTTTCTGTATACGTATTTTTATTAAACGGCATATTATACATTGAATATTACTATCAACTTTTTCGACGTGTACCTTTTCTATAGTAATCCTTGAGCGGATCTCCTAAATGTACTGTAAAAATGCAATGGGTATTAACGTTCATTCATACTGCAAATTGGCGAACGCGAAAGTCCAGTGACAGCCGGTTCAAACCCGAGCAATCGTACAACAAGGAAATAAAAAATAATACCACTACGAGCGTTCGTTTAGTTACAACGACACGCCCAAAGCAATCTGCAGCACTGCGCGTCCATGAGCATCGTCGCTGGTGCCTGGCAAGTGTACCCGAAATCATGCGCGCAACTATCGCGGTACGCGTTCATCTGACCATAAATTAATTGTAACTGATCAGTTTCGATCAGTTAATCGGCCAGTGGAAAGGGAATCGTTATTCGGTACAACGCTTCCGGGTTCACGGGGGCGTATTCGGCCCGCGATAGAGCTGTATCCTGTTGCAAATAACTCGAGATGTGTCTGTACGTGCCTAGATGGAAAAGATCAGTTAGGTCGACTTTTCTCGCATCTGTCACTCCTGCTGGGTTAATTAAAACCGTGCTAGGTAGTTCTTGTTGAGGATCAGGTGTTTCGAGTAGTAGAGAGTTTGGACAACTTGTTGATAACAATAACTGGTAGTTGAATTAAAACGACTGTACAAAGATGTAACTTAAATGAGGATTAGCTGAAGAATGGTTGAATACAAACTGAAGACTGCCGACTCGTACGCAGAGGTGGGTTTTTAAGGGATGTGAACTTGGTGGTGGAGGTGGTAAATAGCAGCGGGAGAAATTGGGGGTGAGTGTTCCGAGATTGTCCGGACGCTGTCTTAAGTTATTATGTTCTCGTGCCGGAAACTCGCAGAGAAAATGGAACGAGTATGAACGCTTGGGTCTCGCGCGTCTTCGACTCTTAGGCTAATTCATTGCCTCTGGTAAGGGTGGTTGAAGCGATCGGGAATCGGAGTCAAATTCGAGAGACGCTTTCGGGGGTCTCGCATCGCGTTGCGTGTCGACACGAGACTAACACGAGTTCCGTGTAAAAACAAAAGTTCCGGTTCGAATTTGCGCCCGATGAGCGAAAGGATCCGGCCGCTTGAAACAATCGGAATCTCATCCTTCTGTGTCTTCTTTTTTTTTCGCTCCCCTCGTCCCTCTCCCGCGCCGTTCGGATGGCACGCATAACCGGCAGCCAGGAAGCTGACGAACCGGACCTACGTGCATTAGCTGATGAAAGAGCAACGGTTTAGCCGGCTTTTGACTTCGGGACCTGAAGAGCTTCGAGCTCGCGCTAGACGAAAAGCGAAAACAGCAGTCACTATGAGGATGGGATCTGAATAATGCAGGCTGGCTGGTGCTACCGGTGCCTGGATTTGCGGATGTGCGAATCTTGAGTAGCAGGGTGCTCGCTCGATTTCGAGCCGAGCAATAAAAGTGGATGGACTCTGTTGGAAATGTCCTTTAATGGTACGTTATTCGACAAACTACACTTTATACCGTATATACTTTATTAGTATTATAAAGGTGTTTTTCTAAATAACGGAACAATGTTTCCGCGTATCCTGTATGTAACCCGTATGTAAATAGTATAAGTGAAAGCTCTTTACAAAGTGGCGACCTACAAAGACTAGCTGCTTCTACTAGACTAACAGACTACTGTCTCGACTTTATGACCTCGCCTGAGTTCTTATGTCCTTGGGAGAACCGCCCCTTACGCCTAAACCCTTATACCTAAGACGTTATGGTATCGTTGAATTCCAACAGACTCTATAAAGGGAGAAGTGTCATTTGAGATATCCTCTTATGCGTCAGCTGTGATAAAGAAACATGTCATCTTGGGGATAGCCTTCTAGTGCCTCGTGATCAGTGCTCTGAGGACTTCCATTGGTCCAAAACAGTAAAAACATTAGGGACACCTAGTGAGGGTGAAAAAACATTGGTGACCTTGAAATTTCATTAAAAAACACGCCTTAAAAAATTTTTTTCACCCTTAATATGGTCCCCTGCAATAGTGTCACTTTGTCCTTTGAAGTTTTCTTATACGACTGCAAATACGAAAGATTTTTAGGTGTTCCCATTTATGTGGGATACTCTGTATATTATTCGAGTCAAAATCACAATTTAAATTCTAAGAGAATATTTCTACATCATCCGAAATTCATTAAAATTACTAACGAATTAGAACAACTTTGTTTTGTAGGAGTTCTCATTTGATTGAAATTATTAAGGGTTGAAAAGAACTGTTAACGGCCGTTTCCCGCAGCGAGTGTAATTTAAAATAAAATAATTTCAAAGATTATTTGCTAAATTGTGTTACATTAGTTACTTTGATATAGTTATTTTCTCTCGCATTACCGGAAATACCGTGCGAAGTATGCCATAAAATTGAATAAAGTGCAATTCCAGTAATAATAAATTTCGAGTGTGAATCGGATGCTTTTGGAAAAATGATCCCGTATCGCCAACACAGCAGCTCTCTAGCTTCGTTAGGAGGTTTAATGCCACGCTAATGACTGTGCGCGTATCGGAAGAGCAAGTCTGTGAAATATTATTCAAACATATTAGCATTGGTTCGCTCGGCGATCTGGATTTAGCAGCTTCCTAGATTTCCCGATGGAAATTTTGGGACGATTAGATATTAAATGGCTCGCAAAAACTGGTATTAAGAGGATTAATTAATCGACTCCAGCCTTGCCCCAGGGCACTCGTGTGCGTTTTGCTGGAACATTTATAACCCATAAAGTCCGTTTTCACACCTGAACACTCTATAATATATACGATGGGGTACTAAGAATCGCTGGGAAAATTCCATGGCGCAGTCTTTAAATCAGTTAAAATGTTTGCTTAAAATGGAAACAGAGGATCATCGTATAGTACGTGCATTAACACTAGATTTACGAAACCCGTCAAAATGATGGATTTGTAATCTCTCGAGAGATTTGTAAATTTACAATTATTAAGAATGCAAGCCCGCATTTGTGAAGAACTGTTCAATAAATTCGTTTCTTCGAGCAGATATTACAATAAAAATGGCTGAAAATCTAAGAAACTACAATTTTGCTATTTTCACGACGCAACGTGAAACAGTCACTTTCAGCGCCCCGTAAACCTAGTGTTGACTTTAATCAATTTTTTGCTGTATTTAAATGAAATTAATCTTCCAGTGGTCTAGTTCAGGATTAGCTAAACGCGTCAACTAGAAGTGAAACATCTTCCTCGCCTTCTACGTATATTTCCACGGCACAGAAACGTTGACAGAATACGGAAACCAATATGAATAGTTCCCTCGAGAATAATAACATTGTTCTTCGGTGTACCGCAATGGTCACGCGAGGCTTCAATTTTTCATGGGAAAGGGAACGGCAGAAAATTACCGTTTTGAGCATTGTTGGAAAAGGATACATGCTAATAGGACATTTAACATACCGTCACTTTGGCTGTCGCGTCGTCACCCATACGCGGGTGGCGGAATTTGAAATTTTAATCAGACAGAAATAAAACAACTGCATTTTTAAATTGTTTAAAATATTCTATTGTCTCACAATTTCCAGTTTGGTCATTAAAAAGTCCATTAACACTTTGAATACCGGGTCTCCCGTAAAGAGGAAACGGAATTATTTATTCAGCTTTGAAACTGGATTTTTCCTTCACCGATCTGGAGAACGCAAGAAGGTCAGAATTAACTTTCTAATTTTAATTTCATTGAATAAATTACTTGAATTTTAGGGAATTTTTCAGGTTGCCGAGAGTCGACAGGCCAAGTGTAAACTATTGTGTAACAAGTAATTATATTCATATATTTGGACATTAATTACTTTCCTGATATACTTAATCTAGTTGGGATCTACGAGAGGCAAGAGGACGAAAATATTAGCAGCTCCAGTGAATACTGTATTCCCAGTTTTAGCTCTTTTAAACAGATTATCTTAATTTTATGGTAATCAATTGGTTATTAGTCTGATATTTAATATATGTTCACTATACGATTATTGAGATTGTATATTATTTTTTGAGGGGATACATATATTATCAAAAAGTTATTAGAAAGTAAAATAATTTCTTTTCGTGTCACTTTTGCGTGAACCTAATGTTGAACGCAGTCCAATATTAGAAATTTCAAAGAGTTGCTTTCGCTCCGGTGAAATGGTCTTTGGCAGATGCTTTCGAAAGAGACACGTGCAATGTTGGCACAGGGGAGGAGGGGGAGGCGGTGTTATTCTTTGTTTCCGTAATCACGTCGGTGAACCTTTCATTAAAACAATCAGCTGCAACGAAGTAGACTCGTTTGCAGGCGGCGTCGTTCCCCCGTAACAAATTCGGCGTGCAACGCAGCATCAAAGTCGGCCGACTTTCGGCAAGGGGCAATTAGAGGGCAGCCCTTTTGTCGGTTAGCCACCGCAGCGCTGAAACCCCGCAATTTTTGGCGAACCGTTCGAAATTAAAGCGAAAAACGACCGGCCGAGGGAACTGTTACGTGTGACTCGCGCGTCAACCTCCTCCCTCTCGAAGGAAACCCATTGTGCAACGCTCGGTCAATAAACAGAAATTATTTTCCGGTCGTAGCGCGCGCGCACGCGGAATTCCTCGCGGCGCAGAGTGGTCCCAAAGCCGGAAAACGTGGGCAAAACTTAAAATATGAACTCTCAGCTAGGCAAGTTTTAAGTATGGGATTGGTTACTCTCAGAGTATTTCTAAGTGAGGGTAAATAGCAAAAAGGTCGTTTTTTTATACCCGATTAATAGTCACAGTCCGAACTTTGAGTTCATTAGACCATACCTTTTTAAGCTTGTGAAGCACATTGCGAATTTCAAGTGCACACTGTACAAATTCTGTTGAAACGTTTCGCTTTTAATTGCGCATTATGGATGCTGTTTGTGGAGGTAAGATTTTGAATAGAATGTCAGTTTTTTTTATGAAGAATCACATATCCGAAATTTTTTATATTTTTCAAACACGAACGCTGTTTTTATATCGGCTGTTCATTCGAAAACTTTCCTGCCGAATATCTCGAAAAGTATGAAAAATATTAACCCTTTGCGCTCGGCGCCATTTTCATTCTAAAACTAAATTTTCTCTCCGTTTTAGAATATTTTCATTTTACTCATACGAAACTGATCCGATCTCCATATATAATATTTAAATGTTTAGTCATCTATTGAATGCAAATTTTGTAATGGAACAAATATTTTGTAATATATTTTGCAATTTCTTTGAAATAATGCCACAACAATTTGTAGTGGTGCTTCAGTGTCACCACTCGAGTGCTAAGGGTTAAAAAAGTGTAAAACGCGTGTCCAAGGCGGTATCAGTTTTTTATTTGGATGGCGTTTTCAAGGTCATTCGAAGGTCAACTTTGTTTTTTCAAATGGAAACCTATATTTTTTATTATGGGATTTTGTTGTACGTAAAAAAGACCAGTAATTCTTAAATTCTCTCTTCTTTGGGAACTGTGAAGTGCAAATAGAATACCTAGTTTATAGAATAGAAAGGGTAGAGTTTGCTATCCGGAGAATTCAGTGTTTCCCCTCGTTCAGGTCAATATGAGACAGCGAATTTTCTAATTTCAAGCTCAGATTCGTGATCAGCGACCCCAAAAACAGTGTAATACCAATTTTCAAGCAGAACCAATAATTTTTTAATAAGTTGTGAGGTTTTGACCACGTTTTCGCGATTTGGGACCACTGTGCGGCGGGGCTGGTTATTTTATATTCATCGTGGACCGCTCGCAGTCTGTGCAATTTCTGCAACATTAACGGCTCGCTGTCCCAGGCCGAACATAACATCCCTATTTGCAGGCCGTCTCCTCGGAAACGAAGGAGAGAATTATTTAGGCCCCGGCTATTAACGCGGTTAGAAGAGAAGCTTCCTCTTCTTCTTCTGCTTCAAGTAAAGCAAACTTTCTCCGTTTAATTATTCTCAAATATGTTCAGAATTTTACCATCCAGATCGAGCTTTCAAGCAGATCAAGCCTTGTTATCAAGCTTTTAATTACGGCGAATTTCGCGAGACAAACTCGAATTTCAAACATGAATATTATTCGTTTGAATTTGAATTTTCTAAATATAAATATACATAAATTTATTCACGCGATTGCAACGCAATTTTCGAAACTAGAGATTCGACAACAAACCTATAATTACTACATACTATTACAATATAAACCGAATGCAATTATTAATAAAATTTATCATCTGCTATATTTCTATTTATACGAGGATATGTCAATCAAAAGTCTCCGCCCTCTTGGAAACTGATTCAACTAGGAATTGAATATCAAAATAAAAAAAAACGACCATTCGAACGTTTTTCCCTTTTTTTTTCCCTAGTACACGTATTTGTGAGTGTGGAATGAATTTGATCGCGCGACGCGAAAATCCATCGATCAAAGGTATTGAGTTATTGAGGTATTTTAATTTCCGCAGGCAACCCCCGCGAGTCGCGTAAAAAGGTTGTTCCGGGAAAGTTCGTTGTTGGAGGTAAATGCGGGACCAAATTTTTGTTTTTCGATTACAGAATTTGATTAGCGGCCGTCGGAACATGACGGTTAAAAGGATTAGCGTTTCGACGTTTTTCGTTACAATTTTTCCGGGGCTATGAAATTGCAAAGGAAAGTCTTTCCGGTACGCGGCGCGCCGCGTGACGTGAATGCAACTCTCGGCGGACAAGCAGCGAAGCTCAATAACGGGAAACGATCGATTCGTTAAGACAGAATGATTGCATCAGCGGTTCTTGATGAACCAAGTATTAGCAAAGAATTGAGAAGCCTTGATTGCAATCTTCCGCCGGTCGTCTCCGCTTTTCCTGTTGAGCGGGTCAGTTTTACAGATTGCTGAGCGCAATGTTTCCGAGTCCTGCGGCTCGATCGGGAGATTATTATTGATAAGAAGAAACAAACGCCACGAATCAAACTGCTTCCGCGGAAACCCTGCTTATTCGGTCCTGTGGCTCGGTTTTCCTTTCGATTACGTAGCAAAAGACTCGCCAGATTAAGACTTTTCTCCCATCCTACCCTTCCCCTTCCGCCGCGCTATTCATCCACGCTTCCGGTACCGCCCAGTCACGTGACTGAGCCGGTACCGAAACAGAGGGGGTTACTTTTTCCCCTTCGATCTGGCTACTCTGCTTAGCAACAGTTTCATTCCATTCTTACCACAAGCATCGCTGGTTTATTCTTTGGTAATTAATCCGGTTAAACAGGCACACAGGTACACGTCTAATCATTAACGGGCTGGAGACTTTTATGCAAAATTAAAATTCTCCAAATCAACCGCAGCGAACAGAAATTCTAATAATACTCTTAAATTCCCAATTTCATTCGTGAAATGCAGTCAACATAAATGTACAAAATTAGTATTTCGATTATACATACGTAAACATGTGCGCGATCAACGAAAGTCCTAGAATTAACGGCGGAGCGAACGTGTGATAATTTTACTGGAAATTCCATGCACACGAACCTCAGACCCCGGCAGGTTCATTTCATATGCAACAATTTAATTCTGAGCTAAGTTTCGCCGGGCAGATTTCGATCACTCGGCGCTTCGTCGAGAAGAAACCCATTCGAACTGATTTCCCGCCGATATTCGGCTTTGAAGAAGGAACAAACTTCCGGCGGCGGTTCAATCTCGATCCGGTGAAATATCGCTTGTCGAGTGATCGACAAAACCGTGGCTACATTCAAACGAGGTAGAACTCGAAGCGACAGCCATCGCCGCTGCATCCGATCCCCAGGAAGCGAGATCCACCGGAGGCCATCTTCTCATTCCTGATATACTCTAGATTAGACTCGCAGGTCACGCGAATATTGTCCGATTTATCGAATATTAATTGTCTTGGAAACGAACGAGCTGTCGTTGGGACGCCGATTAAAGGCTAATCGTGCCGTGTTTGGTGTTCTTCAGAAAAATGTCTCAAACATGTTAATACGAGTTTCATAAAGAGTTTATTTACGCAAACATGCTTTTTTTTATTATCTCTTACCGCTAACCTTTCTTTCTAGATTCGACGCTGGCGACAACAGATCAAGGAATAGTGTTTGTACACGATGCGGCTGACATTTCGGTTCCAAGGTTTTCTCATGTATCGAGACATTACTGTATTCAACCGTGAACCGTCGAAGTGCAAGGTATCGTTCGAACTAAAAATTGTTTTCCGTGGAAAAGCGACACGAGATCATAGAAAATTTCGATTATTGTCAGTGATTGTTTCGATCATCGGGGATCCGGCCGAATTTTTGCGACCGAATCGTGCGTAAAGAGAAGAAAGGACGAACGTCAAAGCAGAATCTCTAAGTGAATCTTTAGCAGAGTTCTCGGGTGTTTGCCGAAACAAGGTAAATATCGTACCGGTTGTAACTTTATTCGTCCCTCGGTGAATTTCATGAATGTTCCGGCGCTCGCTTCCTCCCCTTTCGCGCTCCCGTAAATCGGCGCGAGCCTCGTAAACAGCCGGATTATTTATCAATCTTTGATAAAGTTAGAAAAGGATCACGGAAAACTTCTTTATTCCGCGACTACGAAGGAATTTCCCGGCAGACTTCTCCTCTTCCCGCGTTCCGACTTTCTCGTTCAATTATGCGACGGCAGATTAAAACGGACGTGTTCCCTTATGAAATTTTTGTTTAAAAAATGACAGTTGTGAAATTCAGGATATAAACATGGAAATTTGACGATCTCCACGCTGCCCGGGAATGTCGTCCCTTTAAATGAAAGTTCCCCGCAAAAGTTGAACGAAATTTTCCAGAAAAAATATTCAGAAAATCTAATATTCTGAATTTATCTCCGTGTTTTCTTGATGCGGTATCATTTCTGCGCACTTGCGGTATGCTCAGAGTAAAGTTTCTCGCGTGGAAAAATAATAAAAAAATTGGTCCAGAATTTATACTGCATTACACAAGTAAATATCATCGGAATTATGTAATATTTGGCATCATTTTCATTGCAAGAATGCAACGAATATGGTGAATGGCTTATAAAGAAAGGAAGAAATTTTGTTATTGGATTGGTCTCACTCTACCCGTATTATGTTTACACTCCTCGTATCAAAGAATACAGTGATTTCTCTGTATAAGTCGCCATGGCCTGGATAATAAACGTCGCGGAATTATCCCCACTACCGCTACCCCTAGCACAAGGGGTCACAAAGCTCGAAAGGCCTCGGACGCAGAGAAGTGTAAACATAACACGGCTAGATTACAGTGGGTCAAAAAACTATTGGCAGACCCAATTTTCTTTGGATATCTTTAAACTATAAAGTAGTATGTTAATATTAACTATGTTTATTAGTGTCTTTTGACACACATGTGAACAGTATGTTTACTGTGAATTCTTAGTTATTTGTTATAAGGAAGTAAAGTTAAAGAAAACGAAAATTCCAAAGTGAAAAAAGTATTGGCACACGTACGGTTTTACTATAAAGATAAGTGTTAATCGCTTTGGCACGCGACAAATTCTGTTTTAGGAACGTAAACATAAACACTGTTATGAATTGCTTCTATCAGTTAACACAATCATTTTGTGTTTACACCTTGAACAAGAATCATGTCTATGAAGACGAGCAAGTTATCCTTGTGCGTTCGAAATGAAATTATTTCACTGTACAAAAGTGGTGAAAGTTACCACAAAATCGGTAATCCGTTAAATTGAAGTTGTTTATTATTGCGCTTTCCTCAATAACATCACACGTGTGCCAATACTTTGTGAATATGGATCTTTTAACAAATAATATAACAAATAATTGAGAATTCTCGGTAAACATACTATTTATGTGTGTCAAAAGACACTAGTAAACGTAGTTATGATTGATAATGTGTTTTATAGTTTAAAGATATTCCAAGACGACTGGATGTGCCAATACTTTTTTGACTCACTGTATGTCTCCTGGACGATACACGACCAAGGGCAAGACCGGTGTTGTTGACACGTATCGTGTAGACACCGTATTGGCCAGAGAGATGCAATCTGGTAAGAGTTTCTCGGGTCAGTTGCAGCCAGAAGATTAGAATGGAGGTGAAGAAGGTGTACGTGAAGAAGCGATCGGAGTTCGGCAAACAGTGCATTTTTTTCGAGGCCGAGCCGACGCTGGACGTGGATATACCGCCGGATCCGGCTGAAATGCGCAATTACATCACGAAATCTCACTGTCACGTCGGTCCGCAGATGTCGACGCAATTGGCAGCGCACGAGGTTAGCCTGAACGTGATTTAAGGAGATTAAAGGGGGAACGGGCTCTCGGCCGGTTCATTCAGTGCATCAGCGTTGATCCGAATCAACACGGCATGGAAAATACGCCATTGTTCCTGATCTCGATAGGAGAATTCTTTTCTCTGTCAAGCCGGTACACAATAGACGAGCCATCCTGTAGACTTCGCTTAGGCTGTACACGGCTCCCACCCGTTAACGATGCGTCTCTGAATGGGTTTAATTAACCCCCTCGAGTGGAAACTTTTCTTCAGACCGCCTCGGCCCACCTCGTCGACAACCGAATCACATCGGTACGAAGTGGTTATGGTGGGATTCACTTACGATGCCCCAGTCATTACCACTCACTTCGGTCTTTTGTTTTGAAGCGCAGGCTACGGCGAACGCTTCTTACCCTCTACCGATGACTCACAAGTAAATCAACTAAGACTCTAAGCGTAGGTCCAAGTAATAGCTGGTTTGAATTTGAACTTATTATTTTGACCCTCGCGCATTCCTCGCGGCCTTCTTTCCTTGTTCGGAGACTGTTAAACGTTTGATCTCTTTCTGCTTGCGTTGCGAGAGCTGTTTACTTGAAGAGACAAGGTTCATCGCAAAAGTGATTTTCTCATAGATCCTGATGAAATTTGGTTTTTCTTACTAGGTTGTGGTAATCTAAGATTCCAGCTTATTCAGTTCGCAAAACAGAAAAAATATACAAATCGAAAGTCCATTCAATTAAAGACCAGTGTTAAGAATGTTACTGTTATCCAAATCAATTCAGTATCCATTCAAATGTTCCTGCTGCCGCTTCTGAAAATTTCATTTCAAGAAACACACGTTTCAAATTTCAACGATTTGTCACCGCTGTGCAACACGACTGCAGTTTCGAAGGTATGAATGCAGTGGTTTTAAGAATTTCCAAATCGAGAGAATATCCCCGAAGGATCCTTCTAAGAGAATATGCCTACCACATATTTTTGAAAAATCGATTTTTTTTCTGTTTTATCAAAGGCTCGGTCTTCGTAGATTGCCGATAAGGTAGGATGACTACAGTACCGTAAAAAAATGGTTTTACATGCCACAAGTTTTCGTTCTTGTATAAGAATATTTTGTCGCTGGTAAAGGGCTGATTCGGAAGAGGAAGGTACAATCTAGTGCGCGCTGGTCAGCAGCTGCCGAGATTATGCGGATATTTGGTGATATAAGCGTTCGAAGTAGGCCAAAAATTGACGATGAGCATGCCATGGAATCCAAGCATTTTTCTGTCATTGAACGAGTTTTCTGGATGAAATCGAGAGCAGCGCGCGCTAGAAAATCTCTCCGGCTACAAATTAAGCTATAGAAATTGGAGAGCTTAGAAATTTGGGGTCCTAGAAATTGTGGAGCTTAGAAATTTGGGTGCTGAGAAATTGGGGAGGTTAGAAATTTGAGAGCTTAGAAGTTTGGGGTCCCAGAAATTGGGGAGCTTAGAAATTTGGGTGCTGAGAAATTGAGGAGGTTAGAAATTTGGGTGCTGAGAAATTGAGGAGGTTAGAAATTTGGGAGCTTAGAAGTTTGGGGTCCTAGAAATTAGGGAGCTCAGAAATTTGGGATCCTAGAAATGCATCCTAGCATTTCTAGTCTATCCTAGCATTTTTCTGCCGTTGGATGAGTTTTCTTGATGGAATCGAGAGCAGCGCGCGCTAAAAAATATCTCCGCCTACGAATTGAGCTATATTTTGTCCCGATTCTCTACGAAGTAAAGCCGAAAACCTTGAAGCACGTTTCTGGCAAGTCAGAATTCATAATATCGGTAATACAGAGGAAAAAATGTGGCAAGTTTAGTCACAGACTTAGGACCCTTCGGATCAAGACCAAGACGGATCTTAAGTCCGTGTCCGAAGGCTGTGAATGGAAATGATTAATTAAAAAGTCAGCTGACTATCCCGGGCCCCTGATAGGAACCGAAATTTCGATACGCCGAAAACACGAGGGGCGACTCGTTACGCCCAAGGCAACCGAGAAGTTTATTTACTCCGCGTACTTGGTCGGGCAACGCTACAATAACAGAACCACTATCAACTTGTTGAAAGCTTTCGGTTAGACGGGCACGAACGAAAGCACAACACAGGCCTGCCGGAAACTTTCTTACCTGATGCATCCGGGCGTGCAACTTTCCCCGCGGCTACAGATTCCCTGCTATTTTGTGCAGATTCCCCGAACATCCACGGTTACATCCACGGCAACATCTCGTTGCTTCGCCTGTCGCCGTTAATAAGCAACAAATCTCTGGGAGATATGTATCTTCATCGATGCTATCGGCTTCGCTGTGTACTTGTCACATTACCGATTATAAATGTGCGTGGCGACGAAGGAGTGCCCCCAACGAAACTGTTACGACAAAATGAATATTTATAGCAAACAGCAATCTTTCAAACCTCGAACAAAACTCCTGAAATTGTTTCAAAAATATAATTCTTTTCTTATTTATTTAAAGCACAGCGTGCAACCGATTCATTTAACGCTAGATTTACGCGACCCTTCAACATGACGGGTTCTAATATTTTTAATTCAATATTATTAAGATTCTAAGGATGCATACATAAGAAATTATTTAACAAATTTATTTCTTTGGGTGTATATTGTTTTAAAAATATTGCTATACATGTGGGTAGCACGTTCTTGTTATTTTTATGAAGTAATGGAAAATAGTCGCTTTTAGTGCTCCCTAAACCTAGTGTTAACCAGTTAACTGTGATTGACGGGTATACTCGTCAATCCGAAACTCTATTGCGGTGCGGTTAACGTTGATGAATTGTTCAATTCTTATCGAATAAAAAAGTAATTATTTCTCATTTAGCTTTACAAGGGCTTTGGCTGTCATAATAGCTGTATTTCGCCTGCTTTCGACGTGTACATTCGTCGGTGCTTGATTTTCATTCCGCGCAGTGTGGGATTTTTCAAATTAAACTCCACAGTTAACTGGTTAATAGGGTTAAATTCGTAGAGAAGCTTTCTTTCTATTGAACATTATTTTACAAAGATTCGCGTATTGAATTTATCCGTATTTTACAGTGGAGCGTGCATTTTTCGAAACGGTGCAATTCTCAGAAAAATAAAATATTTCGTATCTTGTTTAAATGATCGACACGCGTCCGCTATGATAAACAAGCGAATGTTATATCGTCTTAAATCACATTAATCTAATTGGAGAACGCGGGTATGTTTATAGTCCGATGCACGTGCTAATCGTTTGCTGTGTCGAAAATCGAATTATGCAAACTGATTAGTCCGCCATGCAAATGCTTGACAAATAATTAACCTGTTATCAAGTACACAGTCCTCTAACGCGGGTAGAATACCAATTAGGGTATCGGGGCATGAATATGCGATAGTTAGTCCCGTAATCTACGCGGAAACATTTTTATCCGGCGGTTAACGCCGACGCTAGATTAAGGCAGCGATCATTATCTATCGCCGTTAATCTTCAGCCGATAGACACTGTGATTAACCGTATTTAGTAACAATTATTCGGCCCCGCTTTAACCTTTTGCACTCGAGCGGCGCCGTCACGGCGCCCGGCTGATTTCAATCGGATTCAAAATCAAAGAACTTTCATTAGAAATCAGGTAGAGTGATGAAATTTTTTTTAAATTAAAGCTGAAACTTTGTAGAATATAGGAAAAATAAGGAGATTATGGTACGAACATTTTTTAACCTTGAGAAAATTCGTTAAACTTGCACAATTTTAAGAAAATTGTGGTTCTTCCAATACCACAATAAAAATAAATAAATTGGTGAAATTTTATTATTTCTATACGTTTGTTTGTTTATAAATGATTTTAAAGTACTTGTAAAATGTTTTCCTAATTTCGCCGAAATCGGCTCGAGTGCAAAGGGTTAAAACATATATACTCGGTGTACCTTCGCACTCGACTTTCGCGAAACTATCATCTCACCGACAATTTTATTCTATCGTCATACTTATTTTTCTTATTTTCGCTTCTCGCCAGGTTGCTTAACACCGACATGAAAAGGCTTTTTAACAGACTTCCGCTAAATGATTAACTCGAGTCTACGTACCTACAGGATTGACATAATTCTATTCCACGTATTTCCATATGATTTTTATTATGAAGTTATTGTCTTTTATAATCGGTATACACTGGCATCAGAAAAAGATTGGAACGCTAAATTTTGGATCATTGTCGATATTTCAACTGTAAAAATTTCACATAAATGAATCGTGTGACAATTGAAGTCTCTCCTTTCGCAAATCATCGTGTATCTTTTCTGAGCTGAAGACATAATTTTTCTCAAAACTGCTACATACTGAAATGTCTCTAAAAATATTGAACAATTATTTTTCGTGACCGAATCTACCATTGATTTGAAGATTGAAGGTTCCTCTTTATAACGATCCCCTAAAACTTGAGATACGATACTCTTTTATCATTTCATTGAGCTGCGAATGAAATGTTGGCGCACTATCAGTTTTACAATAATATAAGGAACACAATGAGGGCTCTACCAATTTATTCCTCATCTTTGACCCATAAAAGGACCTAAGAGGACCATGAGTTACATTTTAGAAGGGCTTTGTACAGGGGAACCTTCAATTTTCAAATCTAGAAGCGCATCTTCGAATGACTCATGCAGGTATGATCGTAATTCTTACGGTTAGAGCCTAAGACCCTGTGCCACGTGCTAATAAAAAACTAAATACTCGGCCGGCAACGGTTCCTCGGACACTATTGCTTTAATCGGAAAATTTCGCTACGCGACAAAAGTATAACAGCGTAAATATCGAAAATTGGAAATTTATCGTTGCAATAGTTTCTGCGGGCACTGGGCGAAGACATGCTAGCCAGAGTCGCGCAAGAAAGTAGTAGAATCGAGAGTTTGGGCAAACAGCGAAGAAGTTGGGCACCGTGGGTTGTGCGCAGTTTCGAGATGGCAGGTAAATTCGAGTTTTGCAACTGGAGCAACAGTTTCCGTTGGAATTTCAGGCTCAGACGATTTCAAAGACGACGAAAAACTCCGGGATGTTTCACTTCGAGGGTGGCTGGCCGAGGGAGATCAATCCGAGGGATGAAGAGGTCACCGCGAGATTCCGCAGGAGGGTGGAGAAAGATGACCACTGGGCGCCGAGATTACATAACTTGTTCGAGGTAAGTTGCTGCCTGATCGATCGGGCTCGAAGCTTCACGCCTAGGACGGCAGTTCGTCACTTTCGAACTTTGAAGATGATCCTCCGTGGCCGTTATCGATTCGAATTACTATGCGCCCTCCTTGGCTCAGTGTCTACGACGTTTGTCATTTATCATGCGAAATTTCGCACGCTTTTTCGGCCTCGAACCGATAGACCCTGCTCTCCATTTGTTATGCGAACATCTTCGCGCTTACGAGAAGGCTATTAACCCCTAGTCGCACTAATTAACCCTTGGCTCTCGAAGCTATTTTAACTGCAAAACGAAACATTTCTTTCGACCTAGAATATTATCCTTCTATATATGGTTTTTTTTCATGTTATGCTACGAAAATGGTGCAATTTACTCCAATAATACTGAAATTTTCAGGAATTTATTAAATACAAACAAATTTAATATTCTAAAAAATATTTTGAATAATGATACAGCAATTTTTAGTGGCGCCTCACAGGCACCGTTAGAGTGCTAAGGGTTAATAGGGTTAATAGCAAAATGGACATTGTTTGCAAGAAATAGAAACCGTATAGAATGTTATTTCTTCCCTTAATAATTTTAATGGATGAAAATTTGACATATTTAAACTTTTAACGCTTTGACTGCCAAATTAGAAACCTCCAAAACTCCATAAAATCAAAGTAAGTTATTTAATGAAATCAAAATTGAAAAAATTAAATTCATGATATTGAGTAGTCCTCCAAGTTTGTTGTGTTTTACAGATCCTAATCAAATTTGGTACAATGAATATATTACCGTGAAAATTCATTTTAAAACCTGGACAAATTTTGCTACAAATGCACGAAGTCTACCAATTAAATGAAATTCGACGTGACCAAAGACACCCTTTATATTTAACTTATCATTTGTGTAAACTTAACAATGAATGTTCGTATAAATTTGTAGATAGATATGTTGCTGATAATATTTGATATAAGTATTAATACTAGAACTACCGAGTTACGAAATGCGATTGTATAATAACGACAAGATCGTATTTTAATATTTTTAATTAAATAGAATCTGAATAAAAGAATAGCTAAACCTTATATTAACTTTCATAAAACGAACCTTTCCTCCCCCTTTTCTTATTGTTCTACTTGAGAATGTCCGCTTTACACAGAAACGAGAATTTCACCTAGTTTTCTTTACTACAAAATTTTCATTAACGCTTCAAACATTTTATATAAAAAGGTAACAGTTGATTGGATTTTTGCCATTCATTATTCGCATGCAATCTACCGTGCAAAGTGGACCACGTCTTTCTAGAGAACCTTATTGTCTCTAAAAGGGATTTAAAAAATGAAATGCATCCCTTTGTACACGAAATTTCATTTATAAGGAAAGCAGTTTTAAAAATTTTATCCGACGTACGCTATAATATTTCGCGTTTCTTTTTCAGACTTTACTTGTTGCAATTTACTTGTTGTAATTTATGATACTCTTAAAAATGTCAAAATACGAGAATCAAGATTATTATCTGCGTAGTAGAAAATCTATTAAATCAATGGCATTTCGCGTACAATTGTGTCATCCAAGTTGGACGACGATAGATGACGTTTTGTTACAGGTGATGGAAGAGGGTGTTCTTCAAAATGGCGCGATCAACATATATCAGCACTATTTCGACGACATGGTGCCGACAGAGCTGGTGCAACCAGTCAGTCTCAGGTGAGCAACTGCAGTGTCGTGGTTTCATTGAATTTTCTGCCACCTCATTAGTCTCGCGTGTAATTCAAAACGCAGACGCTACAGTATTAAGTTCCTATTCGCGAGTTACACCCTACACAGGCGTTTCACCGCGCGAACAATTTCCTGTTATTACAATGCGCCTCTAAATGACAAAATTTTCAATTATACGCAGAAGTTACATATTTGCTAAACGTGTATCATCGCGATTCTTTATGTTAAATCGAATCCCCATAAAACTAAGCGAAAGGAGGGCACCGTGGACCGAAATGAAATTATATGTTTGTAACTACAGAAAGTGGATTTTAATTTGAATTTACGGAATTAAGAAAATCTCAAAAATTGTCGCGTCCATTGGCACGTTATATTTCATTTCTGTAGTTTCATTCGGTAGAAAGGAATGACCCGACACTAAAAATTTGTGGTCTACCGTTTCAATATTATTATTTGACGACTGAGCAATTTTCATCCATGTCAATGCTACTTTAATGTTACGATTACTGCCTGAACAAGCATCACTCTAAGCTATTACGTGTTTTTGAGTAGTTATATCCTCCATATGCGCTAAAATGCATGATGCTACTTGTGCACCTCTTGAAGCTGTAGTTTCATTCCAAACATACATCTTGACAGAGGGCCACGCGCTATTTTCAAGTTATGTTTATACAATTTCTTTAAGTTTTTGACTTAGACCACTTTCATAATTAACACCAAATGAATTCCATATGATGTTGAAATTACAAGAGACATTAAAGAGACATTAAGAGACCGTAGCGAATACACAGACGGAAATTGGAACTGGCGACGCAACAAAGTATTTAATGTTGTCTTCGACTAAATTGTTTATAAGATAGAAGGGACGAGAAAAGGTTTTGATCGGACGGTAACCGATTTTCAGGGCCGTGAAAGCGTACATGGACCCTGAGAGGCCGAGGAGACCGGTGACCGATATCTCGGTGTCCCCAAACGATGGCAGAAGGATAGTGGTCTCTTATTGTTTCTTGGACTTCGGTAGGCGATCAGACTACAGTAAGACGGTGTATGTCTGGCAGGTCGGTAGGTAGAAGAAATAGCTTCCGGTTCTTCTAACCGCGAGCCTCGATTTTCACCGCATTACCAAAATCGGCCGGATATTTGCATCGCCTTTGCATCTCTATGCATATCCTCGGGAAAAGGACGTCCCATTGAAAACGGCCGAGATTGAAACCCCGAGGTCGGCTTCGTGTTTCGCTTTCGCCGAGAAATTGTCCGGTTTTCTGTACGGCAGAAAGAGACTCGTGTTCAACGAGATACCGCGCGATGCTGCCTAGCTGAACGATGAAAATTAATTTTCCGCGCAAGAGACCGAATTAATTGTATGCAACATCTTACTCGCCTCGGCCGTGATGCTAACCCGCGTACGTACGCGTACACTGCCGAAGAAAATTTGATATTCGTCTGACAACCTTCATTAACCCGTGCAGAGAGCGCTCAGCACGAAATATTATTTCGTACAACGGACGATCTATTTCCATTTAAATCGTAAATTAAATATTGCGCTCGCTGCGAACAGTATTTGAAATATTTTATTTCAAAGCTTCGGAAAACGAAGGCAATTTATTCCGAAATAATTTGCTGCAGCTTATTGTCTACTCGTTTACCGTTATTCCATCTTCCATAAATTAACTACTTTGCTTTCACATCATTTACTTTAATAAATTACTTTCATTTGACAAAAGCAATCCGATACTGCATACTTTGACCGCATTCATTTCCTAATATACTTTTTCGAAATGATCAACTTTGGTTTATGGATTGTTCATTTGTGATTCCATAAATTATTCTCATTCGATTAAACCGATACTTAAAATAATCCTTGAAAACGTTATTTTGTTTGAAGAATTCTCAAAATAGCGAAACTTTGCAGAAACATTGAGCTTGTTCTAACTCGTTAACAATTGACGTGTTATCATTTGAATCGAGTGATTCAGGTGAAACTCGCCTAATTCGCTCGGTTACCTTAATACCTCGAAGGAGAGCTGCACGAGGCTAGTTAGCGGGACACGTCTCGTGACCTAATTTTTTCAATCGCACGATCAGATGATCGACTGCCGCATGCTCGCGGACAGCGGCAGTCGGAACGACAGTTCCGAAGCTAGTCCCGAAAGAGTAATTGATTTTGATCCGACAAGCAACTGATCGACGACTGTCGGCGACTTACGAGCCACTCGAAACGCGAAGATCGATGATCAAAATGTAGACGGGCTACGATGAAAATCATGGCGGCGCGCGGGTCCCGTTCGCTCCCATAATCCGGATTAAGAGGCACCGCCGTTATTTTGCCCGCAGACAATCCTAACGAGCCTTACCTGGCGATGGAGCCCTTTTGTCCATGCGTAACATGCGAATTTAATCCCCGGGATCCTTCCCTCCTTGCCAGCGGTCTTATGACGGGCCAGGTCTGCAACTGGGATCTCAGAATCAGCGAGAAACCCGTTCTGTACTCTGATCTGCTATTCAGTCACAGGTGAGCGGTAGGAAGGTGTGTTTCTTTCAATTTTTTCGGACGGAACGCACCTGACTCGCCAGTCCCTATTATTCCATTCCACTATATTAATATATTATTCCGGTCGTATTTTCCTTAACCCCTTGTCCTACAACAACGAGTGAGACTCGAGTTAAGAAATTTGGGCGAAAAACTATAAGCACGAGCCTGGCCCGAGATAGTTCGTTCGGAGCAAACGTAAACAACACGAGTCAGACCTATGTTTCTCGATATTTTCTTACTTTCGTTGCGCCGAAATATACATATCACACGACGCATACAATTTGCGCAAGTTCGACGCGTGACCGACCGGCCTTGTTTATTGTGGCCCGAGGAAACGGTAGGACAAGGGGTTCAGGGGGCCGGCATAGTTTGAAATCCATATACGTATGCGAGGGTACACGGCGATATTCTGTTTAACACTAAAGTTCGGTGGTTAAGTCTTAAAATAATAAATTCGTTAAAGAGACATTAAGAGACCGTAACGAGTACACAGACCGAAATTGGAACTGGCGACGCAACAAAGTATTTAATGTTAAATAAATAACAAAGTATTAGATTTCCACTTTTGGCCCACCGTAGTCCGCGAGTTGTTCATCACTGCTCTAAGGAACAGTGGATCAGAACGACGATCTTGGGAATGTATTTCAAGGTTATCGGAATCTCTTTTCCGGTTGTTGACCAACACGTGATTTGTTCGAAGGGCTTATGCGAACGCAGTGAAATGGCTGCCGTCGAAGAGCAACACGGAATTCTTCTCAACTTCGTTGGACGGATGTGCTTTGTGGTGGGACATTCGATGGCTTCGGCAGCCGGTGGAGAAGGTGATGATGGATTTGGAGAGGCCGAACGATCCCCACATGGACAGAGCGATCGGAATCTCCTGCTTAAATTTCGGGCCGATGGTCGGGACGAAGTTCATGCTCGGCATGGACAACGGTATCGTTGTCATCGGCTCGCGGAAAGCGAAAACCAACGCTGAGAAAATGGCCGTCAAGTTCTCCGCCCATTTTGGACCGGTGTTCGCCGTTGATCGAAACGTGCTCAACCCGTCGATATTCATGTCCACTGGAGACTGGACGGTTAAGATCTGGGCGGAAGACACCAGGGAAGGGAACTTAGTCTCCACTCTGTATGTTAGTTTCCGTAGGTTATAATTTTAACACCCTTAATCACCTTAGAGACCCTCGCGAAGAATCGCTATTAACCAGAAGGGTTCTAGATTTATTTAACGCTAGAACGACAGAGCAATAAATGTGACTGACGTATATTGCTTTGTAACAGTGACAACTTTTATTGTAATGTGTGCTTCAATGAAGAGGTTCATTAAAAAATTTCCGATGAAAACATATTTACAATTCCAGTAATTGTAAAAGAAAAAATTAAGAAGCAGTCATTTTGACTGCTCCCGTCGCTCTAGTGTTAATCCATTCAAAACAGCATGCGAGCATGCAAATGTTAAATGACAGATACACAGTGTCGCCAGATCAAGACTTGTTTCCCCACTCTAATTTCCACTTCCACCGCAATATTGCCCGCGGCCCGGTCACGTGACGCGGTTCGTCTCCGATACTGGCAGAGAGGGGATAACTATTTCCCCTCGAGTTCTATTTCGTGCTCTCCCTCCTCATCTGGCGACACTGAAGATACGCGGCTAAATTAATTCATTAGATTAAATCAATTTCTCTTTGTACGTTCACGGAACGACGTTCCAAAACATTGCGAAGGGAGTTTAGTGTAGAAATTCTATACAGATTCTTCTCCATAGATTTGAACCTTAGCTTCGTTATTAATGGTTAATTACTCGAATAAAAACGTCGATCGGCGCGATGGGAAAATTAGTTCTGGTACGGAAAGGCGTGTCAGCTTCGGTTCGAACGAAAATGATCCATACATGGATTCCGGGGAATTTTCGGCGACCGGGAGAGTGATCGGGTGGATCCACTGACCTATATTCTTTCAAAGTGTCATATTGGTTGTCAGCGGTCGCCTAGCAGAGCTAAATATTTAGGCGAAATCTGGTTGGCCCCTGGCCGATGCGATGCGACGCGATGGGATGGGATGGGTAAAACTGACCCACATTGTTCTTTCGAATCACAATATTGATTATTAGCAATCGAGTGTCCGATGCAAATATTTAGAGAAAGTCTGGCGCATCATCGACTGGAGTGATAGGCCGCGATCAAACCATACTGTTGTTTGAAAGGGTCATATTTGGCCGGCCTCCGTCAATCGGCGATCTAAATCTCTGTGTACTCTGCCTTTTGCCGGCTGTTGAACTTCGGGAAAACGCGCGACTGTAATCTTCTGAATTAATCTCGGACTTCCGTGTTCGAGATTCTAACACTGATTCGTTCTCGCATGGTCGTACAGCGAAGCCTACATTTTATTCGACTTTTTCTCCCGACGGCAAATTTTATCGAATCACGATCATTTCTATTTTATTAACCCTGAACGCTCCAAGTGTGCTTCTCGGGCACCACCGATGTTCGACCGATTAATACGGGGTGTCCCACATAAATAGGAACACCTAAATATCTTTCGCATTTACAGCTAAATTAGAACAAAGATTGTTTCGAATGACTGTAATATTGCTATTTACACATCATTGCAGCATTTAAAATCCGACATTTCAAAGCTTGCAAGTAGAAGTACGATGAGAATAAGCTGGAGTAGCTGGTACATTCGCAATTAAAAGTCGGAGCGTTAAGGGTTAAGTATAAATTTTATGTGAGGTACATTTAAATGCTAAGATGTAAAATTGCTGTTGAAATGTTCGCTATAACCTCGGAAATAGTTGTAATCTTTTGGTCAATTTAGGTAGAACACTTGTTAGCTGAACCAGCTGGTACATTTACAAAATCGGTTGTTACATGTTCGTAAGAAAAATAATTGATGTTGACGCGGCGTCGTCTCACGAAAAATCGTACCACCGTCAGGCACATGCACGATAATCCGACGAGCGGATGCTGGGACAAGATAAGAAACTCAGTTTTTTACGTAACGACGGACTCCGGGACTCTGGTCGCCTGGGACCTTCTTCAGAAACTGCAGGCTCCAATTTTCAAGTTGCAATTGTGCGACTCGAAGATCACGGCGCTGGCGCCCTACGAGGAAGGGACGTACCTGGCGGTCGGCAACAACGACGGGACCTCGTACCTTGTCGAATCAACGGAGTTCCTCGAGCACTTCGACAGGAAGGACCGGGCAGCGTTGTCAGAGGTAGACCGTCAATTTAATGTCCGTCCGTCCGTCCGTCTCCGTTTTCATCCATAAATTTTCATGCTTCCGGTCTACGAGCGCTTTTTCTTGCGGTTGGATAGAAAGTTTTTCCGCTCTGCCGCAACTGCAGTTCGGGCAAATAAATAAATAATTCTGCCGGTGTTTAAAACTCGTTCATGATTGCCGGACTGCGAAAGTTTAATCGCTTGCTGCGCCATTTCACCCAAAACAGCTACGGTTCATTAATGATTACAATTGAAATTTAACAATAAACATTTTCCTGTTATTGCTCTGGAAGCTAATTTATAGCGAAAAAATCGGGATTAAACGACTCTAAAATGGAACGAAAAAATTCTGTATAAATATTTATTTTAGAAATATTTTTCTTTATTGTCATGTTCTAACGGTTTCATGTGCCTCGGAATATTTTGAGATTTTGATTATTTTTTAATATAAGAGTGATACTGCAATACTTATCCTTCTGTCGGAATCAATTAACGAAATTGAGAATTAATTGCTTCGGTTTGGTCTAGAAAATTAATTGTTCGCTAAGTAGACTTTATGCAATGCTACAGAGAAGCTCGTTTTCCTTTTCAATTAATGAACTTACACGAACGATAAATTAATTTCGTTGAATCAAGCGATGAAAATGCGGATTCTACACTCCGCGACGAGAAAGTAGCACATTATAGAGATAAATGATATTTAGCTTTTCAAGTAGTACATTACATTGTTTGTGACCTGTATACTGTGCAATAAGAATAACCAATTACTTCAATATGTTTTAACGCATTTATTACGCGAAGAAACAATTTTATGCGAGAATGTGTCGGCTTAAAGTTGAACCTATAAACAGAAAAGGATTGTTTACCCTGAACAGATACAACTTATCGCTAACTGAACAGTGATATAGAATAAGGGAACTGTTGTTATGCGATTATATTTGCGAGAATTAACAGAATTGGATAATGTGCTATCTTTTTGTCGCGGTGTGTAGTAAACATCTGATGGACTGCAGGGTCGCTTCATCAAGAAGAACGAGATTTTTTAAAAATATTGTCTTGGTTCTTATCACAGTACCTGGAAAGATGCTCCAAGTTAACGAAGGCAGTGGACGTGCGGCTCAAGGAAATTAAATTAATGCAAAGACTTACGACTGAAGAGGAAAGTGCCTTGCCCGTCAAGGACACAAAGAGGAAGAAAGCGAAAAAGAAGGGGAAAGACAAACTCAAGGACAAAGACAAAACCAAACACAAAGACGACGACGACGACGACGACGACGGTAACGACAAAGACAAAAGCAAAAAACGAGGCAAAAATTCGAAGAAGAAAGTTAAGGACGACGTATCGATCCACTTCACCGAGGCAGAAAATAAGTACTTCGAGCTTGTAGGACAGGTACCGATTCAAATCAATATTCACATTCTACAACAAACATTTTGTGTCGCGATTAAAATCCATGATCATTCGGAAAGTTATAGAATAATATTTCCCTGTATTGTTCATTCCTAAGAAGCTCATAACTGTATATTATCTTTATCATCTTTAGCTTACGCGAATTTGTAAGATACAAGTAAACGTGTACACAAGTCAAAATTAATACTCTGCATATTTTTTTTTGTCTCATACTTTTGGCACCATAAATCTCCTTGTCAGCAAAATAAATTTTTCTCCTATTGTCGATACTCGCAAAATAATGTTAGAAAATGAGTAGCCACAGAAAACTCCACAATCTTCTCTTATTTTATTTAAAAACCTTCGTTAGTATTATTTACTCTCTTTTACTGCTCCAAACGGACGTGTCTCAAATTTCAGTTTCTGAATCTTAATTTCATGAAATTTCAATGGAACGTTATATCGTCGAGTAATGTATCAAAGGAATCACGTACTACGGAAAATGAAATATCAGTCGAAACGTTAATAAAACCATTCGTCGAACTTCAACAATTTTGTGCTGCAATATTCACAGGAATGCTATTTAATACGTTGATTGCAGAATCAGAATCCCTGAATATGCCATCAAATCGAAGAAATTGATTTCATGTAATGCAACTGGAAAAACTAGAATTTGTCACGGTTATTTACACACTGTTTACAAACTGAATGACATAAAAGTTAATATTTTAGTTTCTGCAGAAATATATATATATATTGCTGGCGCAGTATTATCGTTCGAAACTCATAGCAATATCAATCAATTTTCAATACGAGTCCGGATAATATTTGCACAGTTAAATTTACACGAGTGAGCCCCACTCTACTCTCGACACTCACTGTCTTGAGCTCGGTGAAGCTACCTCAATAAACGAGGATAGTGAGTGAATGCATGCAACGTCATGCCTAAAAAATAGTAAACATGGAAATTTTATTTTCTGCAATTGTCGTCGTACCTTTATCGAAAGTTCTGTGATTTTGAATCCGATTTCGTCCAAATTGCCCACTGTGCGGCGGCGGGACGTTGGAGGGGAGAGACGAAGGCGCCGCTGCGCAGCGAGGGTGCGCGCTGCACGAAAGAGACGTTGGTGGGGGAAAGCAGGCAGCTGAGGGGCCCCTACCGTGCCCCCGCCACTGACGCAGATTGTGCCATACTGAATCGGTAAAATTAGTCCGATTTGCCTCGTGTTTGGACTTATTTCAATCGGAAAAATCTCGTTTATTCGTTACCGCTACAATTACCAAGCTAGAACAACAATTGCCGGAAATTAAAATCTCCTTCGTTGCATGTTTAGTTTTCTCAATGTTTATTTGTCCCTCGAGCCTCGACAGCCGATGCTCGACGTGCCAGATTTATCTCGAAAAATAAATGCAATAAAAATAAATAATAGAACCGACGTAAATCGGACCGTGCTCTACCGTGATTGTCGTAGAATAACGGAAGCGAATTATGATTGCGACAGGGGTTGATGCAGTACGCGGAGCTGAGCGAGCCGGACCTGTGCCCGGTAGGCCCGCAGATGATTGGCTTGAAGAAACAGAACCGCAAGGGGAAGAAGGTGACCGAGAAGCCGGAGAAGGAGCCGAAGAAGAAGGGTCATAGGAGAACTTCGGATGCGTTGGCCATGAAGAGGAGATCGCTGCTGTCGCGGATGAAAATGATCCAAAAATCAAGCACGGGCGCGTCCACGGTGTCTGCCGTTCCGGTGATGGTGGAAGTGCCCCCGGACACGACAGAGACGGAGCGACCCTCGAAGAAGAAGAAGACGAGCATCAAGTTCCGGCTGCCGGTCCCGTGCAAAAAGGAAATTTGCAAGCCAAAGGTCTGTTGCTTCAGACATAAGAGAGGACCAAGCGGCAAGAAGAAGGCGAAGAAGGCGGTGACAGGGACTCCAAGCACGACCTCACAGATGTTGATGGATGAGCCCATGGTAACGGCGTCGATCAGGCATGTCCGCGGGAAGAAGGGCTTTACCGAGGCAGCGCTTCTTCGTTGGCAAATGCTGGACCTGCCCGAGGAGCTGCTGGTGGAAGTCCAGAGGGCCAGGAGAGAGATAAGAGGGTTAGCACCGTCCAGAACAGTCCGCCGGAAGAGACGTATAACCAAGAAGAAGGTGGAAGAGGAAATGAGGTGAGAATGTCGACAAAGTTCCTTCGCAGTTTTATCGGTTGAGGTTTTCGGATGTAAGCCGTGTCTTAAAGGAAGAAATTTCCCAACGTCTCGCAAGCATTGCAGCTAGCTTCATCAGAGGGGATCAGAAGACCCCAGTAGAAACACAGTTCTAGCCAGAACAAAGGGATATTATCCCAGAAAACACCGGGAAACATTGGAAATTAAGAAACACCCCAATAACGTCAACAGAGATTACAATCTTAGTCCAATATGGCACACGCTCTTCCCAATTTTTTCCCAGGTGGCCTTGAACCGCCTCAATGTGCGTGCCGTGTGCGTGTATTATGGTGCGCCGCACACAACGCTAGATCGTACAAGGTTGCAAAGGTTCGGGAGGCATCGTGCGACCGAATAATGCAAAATGTTGCTCGACAACGCAAAAGTAGGGCCTGCCAGGTCAAGAGCGCGCTAGATTTATCCTTTATCTAGCGCTTTTGACCAGTGATAAGCCCCATCTTTGCATTATCGAGCCATAAATCCGCAACCCTTGCAACCTTGTACGATCTAGCGTTGTGTGCGGCACACCGTGGCACGCACACTGGGGCGGATCAAGGCCACCTGGCAAAGCTGGACCTTAAAAGTCTACTCTGATTGGTGCCTACCGAACCGGAACAACGAGCAAACCCCCACTATATAAGTGGAGCAAAATACGACACACATTAGTATCAGTGTGTCTTCCGACCCTCAATGATGAAGTTAGCTGCAATGCTTGCAAAACCATGGGAAATGTCTTCCTTTAGGACACGGCTTATACCCGAAAGCCTCAACAGACAAAACTGTGTGATGCCGGGCCGTGAAAGTCCCAAATCTCTGAAAGTTCCTTTGATTCCGGTAAACCCGGCTAACCGAGAAACTGACCTGTTCTGCCACGGTTTAGGGTCACTGCGAAATTTGTTTGCGGACTTGTTGTTTCGTTGTTGTTCTTGTCGCCTGCATGTGTATTTTGTTCTACGCTGGACCGGGCCAGGTTGTGGCCGAAATAATGGCTAAACTGATGGCGTTCGGGAAAGTTTCCGGTTTCGGGAAGTAAAAAGCGATGCGACACTGAGAAAGCAATTTTAACTCTTTTGCGTTCTTGGATCCGTGCGTCTGTAGCAGGAAGTTTGACAGTCACGCGTAACAAAAGCAATTTTAAGATCGTAGTGTTTCAATTAGACCACCGAGTTAGCTACTACACCGTAAAGCTGAAATTTTACAATGCTATTCAAAAGACTCTTGGAAGCAGGAGAAAGCAACGCGAAACAAGAAAAATTTACTTTCGTTATTACATTTGCCCGAACAGAAAAGCTTTTGCCTCGGACATTTTCGTCCAGCTTTCCACAGATTTTCACACAGATAAATATGTGCTGCTTCTCCTGCGGCTCTCCGTAAACACTCTGTTTCAATTAGAAAAAACAAAATGGCGGATCCAATATGGCGGACATATACGTTAAAAAATTATTGGTAGTTTTTGGGGTCGCTGATCACGAATCAGAGTTTGAAATTATAAAAAAACAAAATAGCCATTTTGGTTACGTTTCAACAGAATTTGTACACTGTGCACTTGAAATTCGCAATGTGCTTGACGAGCTTAAAAAGGTATGGTCTAATGAACTCGAAGTTCGGCGGGAAATTCAAACATGGAATGCTTGATGTAGAAATTTCGACGTAACCCACATTGGTTCAATTTTTCGTTGAAAACAGGCAACCCAGCGAAATCGACCGACTGCGAAAATCTCAGACCGATGTGGTGGAGGATCGGGAGGCCGAGGAGGAGGAGTCTCCGGTGGGCGAAGAGGACAGCCCGGAGGTACAGCCGCCGGTTAAAGAAAGACGAAAACGAAAAGTCACCATAGATACGTGCCAGCCGTGGAAAGGGAAGAGCATCTCGGAGGAGTTCTCGGCGTTGATCGGTGGCCCGATGCCGAAACCGATCGACGAAGAGGACGTGGAAGGGAAGGCTTACATGAAGGAGATGAAAGATATCCAAGCTAGAATTTATCCACGAATTTCAGAGTTTCACACGATCGAGTGACGCTCGAACAACGCCGTTCGACCGAGTCTCTGCCGCCTTGCATCCGATCGAAACCGAACAACCGGTCGGCGGGTTCAGACATTTTCTACGGTGCCTTGATTTCGGTAATCAGCGCAATTTCGTGGTATAGCGTCCCGAAACGTTGGTGAATAAAATTATGAAATATCTGGAAAATTATCGGAATAAAAAAGCTTCATGTTGCTTTTATTCGAGACAGAATCATTGAATTGCCTCTGTCTCGAATAGGGCTATCCAATCTACCATCAAAATATCCAACATCCTCGGAAAGTAAAGAAATAATGCCGAGTCATTGCCAAATTGAATCGAAACAATAGAATTCTATTAAAATAATAGATAATTGGTACATCTCCGATGTATTGCCAGTTCGAAAATATTTTCTAATCCCCTTACCACATGGACAGCAACTTTGGTATAATATGTAGTAACCCAGTTATTATAGGCCATGCTAGTTCACTTTTTCCTTGTGAATGAAAGAAGTATTTGCCACTAAAAACCATTATTGCTTATCCAGATTGATTTGAAAATAAATTCAAAATTATGGATCCATATCCATTTTCACCTACTATTTAGTAACACAAACGCATTTTTTCAAGTAGTAGTGAATAATGCTTCAAACAAGATATAAAATTATATAACATAGGAAATCTTACTTCTATTTAAAGTGGAATTTTGCTTGGACGTTGTCGATACTGATTTTATGAAACAAAAATTGTAAACCTTGCGTTCCTAAAAGGAACATTCGAGCTTTTGCGAAGATTGAAAAATATTTTGCAATTGAAAACATATCGATTTCAGATAGCAGAACATGTCAAATAACACAGAAAATGCATGGCCAAATTGTGTCAGACAAAAACCTGCTCTGTCGAATAATTCAGTTAACACATAATTTGTCAGACAAAAACCTGCTCTGTCGAATAATTCAGTTAACACATAATTTGTCAGACAAAAACCTGCTCTGTCGAATAATTCAGTTAACACAAAATAAATTGACGTTTGCGCAGTTCTGTTCAGTTACAAGACAATATTTTCTAGCCTCGTAATTTTGTTCGAGTAAAATACAATTGTCGAAATTATTACGAAACAACTAAATAAATTTCATTATTTAACCGTGCAAAATCTAAACACAATCTTCTCGTTCCTATAATAAAGATATAACAAAGCTGTTATAGTCAATTTCCTACTCGGTAGGTTTAGCATTAATTTGACAATGTTTTAGCATTGTTCGTTTAATTCGCGCGGATGTTGTTAACAAGCGAACAGCTCTATTTGGTATAGATGTGACATAAAGCCCCCCTACCGCGTTAATAATTTTCCGTGTTATCTTATAATTTCGTTCACCAACGAAGCGTCGAGTCTCGGACATTTTTCGAGTGAATTCAATTCTCAGTCGTAGTTTTAACAGCGCGCAATTTGGTTCAATTGTTGCGCAGTTAGTCCAGTTACACGGACCACGGTTTAGTTAATAAACGATGCAGTTGGGATTAGGTTTCTTGAGTCCAGTACGCGGGACAAGGTGGAAAGACGCCAAGTTGGCGCCGACAATTTTCTCGTTAAACTGTATACACACGTACACCGTTGCGTACCGGTTCCCCGAGGGTCCAAATTAAATTTTTCCCGTCGCGATTCTCTCTCTCTCCCTCTCTCTATTTCTCTCTCTGTCTCTCTCTATTGTCCGAAGCACCGGATCGTACAGAAGCACGAGAATGCTGTTTCAAGTATCATTTTGGAATCGTGGTTTTCGGGGGTGGCTTTCGGGGGAGTATGGGGAAGCTTTCCTGGATTAACGCAACGTTTTCGGTTGCTGAAGAATAGGGGATGTTTTGCTGGTACGAATTGTTGCGTTCTCTTGGAAGTTCCTTTCGAAGCATTGATATACGACGTCGGCTATGTATGGCTCGAAAGAGATCGCTGCAATCGCGAAGCACACACCAAGAAAGACATGGCTGAGTTTTGTAAAGATGGCGGGATCCCTTGTGGCGCACGAGCTCCATTACGCGAATGTTGCGGTTGCTATTCGAAACGGATTAATGCTTTATTGAACTTTGTTGGAACCGTTGCTGTTACGATGTTCTGTAGCGTATTAAGTCTGAAATATGTAATATGTAACGTGTGCTAAGAGTTTTAATCTTCTATTAATTTTATATTGACCAGCGTCGTTATAATGGTTTCGTCAAGCTCTTTCTTTCATGGGTGAGAATAAAATAGAACTTCGTTTCATTTCATTTATATTATCTTCGAAATGTGTACTATTATAATGCGAATTTTTAATGTTTACGTACGAAACACAATAAAATGAGAATTCAAAAATAAGAATTTCGTTCGAATTGCAACACCATTAATATGCATATAATTTTTATGTACATATTCCATAGATTCAGAAATTTTTTGTTACACTTCTTCCCATAGTTTCGCTCTTTGGTACTTGGTCGCAAGTCAGTATCGGATTTATCATCAAAAGATTGCCTTATTAGAATCAAATTTATTGACTCACCAAAGTCACTCTAGTTACTCAATAGATATCAGGAGTTACCGGCGTACGACATAAACAAGCCAAACGAAGGATAAAGGAATGATCGATCAATTGTCGTGTAACGTGATAAAACACATCGAATGAATTTTTCACGCACACGAATGAAACGGGAATTGTTTGTTATTTAATTGAATGGGGAAAGGTTGCAACAATTTGTACGGGCAATACCGATCAGTCGTTTATCATTAACGAATACAGAAGCGGCGCAGTTGGACAACTGTTTTGTGAACAATTAATTGATCGTACGGCGAGAGTTGATTATTTCTATTTCGTGACAAACGTAGTAGACACGTGCTGGTTTTGTGCTTGACGCGAGTCAAATGATAAAACTATCGTCAAAGGCGCGGCTGGACAAAACTGTGATACAAGAATGACTACAATTCAAAGTCCTGCGAAAATTGTAGAAAATGTACAAGCTTGTATTTAAACAGAAAATCGAGAAAGAAAAAGTCACAGTAACTTTTATTCAAATAACCGGTTAAATAACACTGTATGTAGTAACGTGGAATCAAGGAGGACATTTATTTTGCGAGTATTTGCTGAAGCTGCAGAGACTATGATAAAGCTACAGAACGTTTCCAGAACCACAATATGATAAATCAGAGTAGGAAGGGCTGACAATCAGGGGCTGGTTCCGGGCACCGGTGCAAGAAGGCATTTCCTAAAGTCGTTTGCCGACAATGTCCAGACTAACTTCCGGGAGTCTAAGCTAACGTCCAACCAGAGAGACGAGATATTCGCGTGGCACTACGATTTTTGCAAGTAAAGATAGAAATTTATTCGTTTTATCAACCGAGAGTGGAAACTGAAAATCTCATTTTATTTCAACCTTTTTCTCGACGCGAAATTTCGTTCATCTGTGACAAATAGCATCTTTATACAAAATGCAAGCTCTCTATTTCATTTATTGCATTTTTTAGTGGCTTCAATTTTTCACGGTTATTTCAATGTCGTGTTTCTCTAAATGGAATGCCATATTTTTGTGTCGATATTCTGAGAGTGGAGAAAAAAAGGGAGTTCAAAATATGTCTTCGAGCGTGTTTTGGGAAAGCCAGACAAAGGAGATCGAAGGCGATAAATTAGGATTTGAGGGTGTATTTTGGGGCCCTACGAGAGGAGAAGGGGGACGATTCCCGAAAAAAATAAAGAACACGGGTCGAGTCGATTTCGGAGGCGTATCCGCTGGCGTAATTTAAATATTGTTGAGAAAATGAAAAAGAGAGGGACACCTCGTACATAGGGAGCGAAGTATTAAAGCGGAATAGTTTGAAAAAGTAGCAGGTAGCGAAATATTAAAGCAGAATAGTTTAGAAATCAAGTTCAGGTAGGTAGCGAGGTGTTTAAGTGAACTAGTATTAGGAACACCGGACGTGTAAATAGCGGAGTATATAAGCGGATTCGAGTAAGAAATAGCGTGCGAAGTAACAGATAAGAGTTAGAAAGCGAGCAAAACGAGTAAAGTAAAATGAAGTACATTTTTAGAGTTAATCAATTAAAGGTAGAATTGACGGTGGTGTAAAATAAATAAAGGTACAAGAATATAGTGCCTAATTGTCACGTTCGGACGATCGTGGTTGCCTTGTTCCAGAGTTAACCGCCATCGAAAAAGAATTAAACTTTGTGCGCGAAACAAATATTTTTTGCGTCGACGTTAGAACAGAACTCGACGCGGCGCACAGTGGTGTCAAATGGCCGAAAAGCGGCAAAAAATCCGTAAAAACGAAACTATCCAACGAATTTGTTTGAAAATTCGTGGTGAGATTGCCACAGGTACAACGCTTATTTGGCAAACAAAGTTTTTGTAAAAAGTTCTGTAAAAAATTTCACCTGAAACATCAAATAATCGTGACTTCCGCGTGATTCATTCTTGGAAATTCCGAAAATTCATGGTTAAACTTAAATTGCGGCGAAAGCATCTCGAAGTATCTCATGAAATTTTGCACAAAGCTAGATCAATACTATAACTTGCCAAAACGATTAGTTCCAGATCGAAGTTATTCAAAGGATTTGTTGTATTCCTCCATAAATAAAAAATGAGCGTGACGCAAAGGGGCTTCAGGTTAGTCCATATTACTTAACATTAAACAACTTTTTTGGAAAATTTTTTTTGCCAGTGTAATAGTTGAAGCCATTTGCAATAACCCATGTGATTTGTAGTCCCCTAAGTATTCAATTATAGGCGGAGTAATTACATAACTATCGCACTGAAAACTGATGAATTCCCAGGAGCGAGGAAATGGTTATTTACCATGCGTATATCTCCGTGAAAAAATTTTTTTCAAAAATCTGACTTTGGCACGTCATGCACGCACATATATAATTTTATTATACAAAAATCGAAAATTTATAGAATGGATTTTTTGCCGCCTTGGCACCACTGTGCGCCGCGGTGCTGCCTCGGAAGGGCACTCGACCCTATACGGTACGACAAATCCACTTTGGTCCACGTTATTCTATCGGAAGAAGGAGCCCGGGATCCGCTAAGCTCGTCAGTGGACTGCTCGGGACAAGCTCGGTTTCCCTTCGAGCTTGAACAAACTGTTTTCCTCGGGAAAGCGGTCCTCGAGCTTTTCGAGCGGAGTTACGTTGCGCGAACTCGTGCGCGATTAAATTCAAAGGGAATTGCCCGGCGAGACAGTTTCTCTCGTGCGCTGCCGGAAGGAGGAGTTGCGTCGTCGCACAGGCACCAAGAAAATTTTCGAATTACGAGCCTGGGGAACGCGAAGGGAGCCAGAGGAATCGACGGGCGCCGGGAGTTCCGCGAACCGTCACCAAAAGACACGCGGACGCCGAGGAAAGTCGAATGAAATACGCGACTCGCGAGCTGTCTGCTGGAAATCCAAATTCCGGGATGGATTCGTGCCCATTTCACGGCGTGTCATAGTGATCGGTGATTTCTTGGCCCCGCGCGCACTCTGCCAAATCGAAGAATTAGCTATTCATTTGGTAAAAGGTTTGTCTTTGAAGTATCTAGCGCGTCTTTCATATGGTTCAATTCCATAAAAATGTTTTCGTAATCATCGATATCAAAAACAGTCGCAAATCTCCCACTGTTACTTCTGTTATAGCTCTCTAGTAAATCCAATAACAAATTCCTTAAAGCACGCATCATATAGAAGTCCGAGCGTCTAACACGATTAAATTGTTTTCTGAGACGTTTCGAACGTATAGTATTCCTATATTCGTCTAAAACTTTTCCTTGCGTTGATTCAATAAGATTCCCCGCTAATTGAAAATTTCAATAGAGATGCAGCACTAACTCGACCTTCTTCTTAATATTCCTCATAAATACAGTAAGCCTGATATCCTATACCAACTCCATTGATACCTAAATTCCCAATGAGCACTGAGTTGTAAGCAAATCTAGCGGCCGCACTCGCAGTGCTGCCATCAGGAACAACTTTTGTAAGAAGAATATTTCCTCCGCTCGCTGCTAAACCAGCCACACCGCCAGTGATCGATAACCAGTCACAAAAAGCTCTTCTGTCTGCTAAGGGATTAATAGTACATGTTTCGCTAACGAACGCGACCACTGTAATTACTTAAAAAAGTGAACCTTTTCTCGAGGAATTAGTATATTAACATTTCTCGAGGCGAGTCGATTTGTAACATGATTCTGTAACGCAATCGGGAAGTTACTATGCGACCGTGTAGATCGAAGGCTTTAAAGCGTTTCCTGATTCCGAATCAATTTACGGCTGTCAAGGATAATTCAATGGCGTCTAATAAATAATGAGAGTATCTAAAGCGGGGGCGAACGAGTACGTGCTCGGGCACGTTATATCAACTTCTGGGATTAAATGGTAATTTGGCCATTGTAATCCACGACTATCTGGTACAATAGACGGCCGGTGCAGCTGACACCGATTGTATCAATGTCGCGGTGGTGTTTCGCGATTTGAAGCGAGATCGAGCGTCTCGGACACCGACGAACTCTGCCCTTGCCTTTGCCACTGGGGGCTCCACCGAAACGCCTGTAGTATATCACCGCACCACTACTCGCAGCGTATGCACTCAGCAGAATAACATTTTCTCATTCGCAAACACCGAAGCTGAGAAACAGTATGCAACCGTTCCAGATCTCTCGGTAAATACAAAAATAAACTAATCTATTTCCATTTGCAACGCGTGTAACGTGAAACTAGCTACCGATCCTCGTGTTCCATAGTATATTAACACTAGGTTCACGGAGAAATTACTATTTTACGTTACTTTATAAAAATAACATGAATGTATCGATCAAAGTTTGTAGCAATTTTTTAAATCAATTTGTTAAATAATTGCTGATGGATGCATTTTTACGATCTCAATATTTGCAATTTAAAAATATTAGAGTCCGTCATTTTGACGGGTCCCGTAAATCTAGTGTTGAAACTCGAACAATAGCATCCGAGTCTATTTTGACCCATTGCCTCGAAGACCGCGTATAACTTCTCCAAGCGAAATTGAAATGTCAGCTATAAGGGAACTCGAATCATCCCCGAGAAGTACGTTCGAAAATGCAGTTAGAAAACTTGATAAGTAAGATCCTGCGAGGACCGTAATTTATGAAATTACCGGAACTATCCATCGAAGAGCTAAAGTCTCACCTGGGAAAATAAGATGTCCGATGGGTCTCGATAAGCATCAGAGAAACTATTTTGAGCGTACGAAAATTAGCATCACTGGGAATTAGTCAAAAGAAGAGTGTCTCCCAGGACAGTCTCAATTCTGTAATACCACTGTGCACATACCGTTAATTAAACCACTGAATACAGCTGAAAATTTATCGTTTTTGGTGTCATATTAATTAGAAAAAAGATCACAAATAATTTGGTGAAAGTTCCATAAGAAAATAATGAAAAACAAGGAAGTTTCGTGATTGGATTGGTTCACACTGCTCGGTGACCGAGGCAGGCTTTTCGTGGTGGAGGGGATGGGAGCAATGCTTAGACCGTACAGTTCCCGTTCGCTTAAATCGAATCTTTACTATACTGCGAAAAAATTCTACTACGAAGCCATCTTGCCCAGGTGTCTACGCCCGATTAGCAGTCTGAACTGCGAGCGTATTTCACGCGAAGCCAGCCATTTCCATATAAAGTGAAACTTGTTCGGAAAAATTTCCTCTCCAACTTCCCTCCAAAAATTGCAAAAATTCCGAGCACAAGCTGAGGCGGAAGATTTTTCGAAGCCCGTCCCGGCGAGTTGACAGCCAGCGAAACAAGTTTTAAACTTCGCGGGTCTTTGAAACGGTGTTTGTCAACGCCACGGTTCTCTTCCGCGCGGTTTCGCGGATGCACATTTTCCGGAAACGTTAGGCAGTCGGTCGGGGTACGCCTGCTCAAAGACCGCCGACGAGACGGCCACGATGTTTAAGCCGTGAAATCGATGCGGAAATTCAGCGTGCACGAAAGCATCCAACGGAGATGAAAAAACCAACTGCCGATCGGATACGCGAACGCAAATCGGCCGAGTTTCGTTATCGTTCGGTTTCCTCTCGCGGCTCGCGGAGCCGCTTACGAGACAGACAAGAAAACGTTCGAGCGAAGAACCGACTCGCTTCACTTCCGGGATTATGCGATACCCCGCAGCGATACGTTTCGATTCGTTCTATCCAATAGGAGCCAGTAAGTTCGGACCAATGGCCGCACAGTGGTACCAAATCGCCAAAACCTGGACAAAACCCCATAATTTATTAAAAACTTATTGGTTCCGCTTGAAAATTGGTGTTAGGCCGTTTTTGGGGTGGTTGATCACGAATCTGAACTTAAAATCAGAAACAACAACATGGCGGATCCAATATGGCGGACATATACATTAAAGAATTATTGGTCCCACTTGAAAACTGGTATTAGGTCGTTTTTGGGGTCGCTGATCACGAATCTACGACGGAAAAGTTATTATAAATTAGGGATAATCCGTTAAATGGAACCGGCTTACTAACTCGTTCTCTGCCCGCTTGTCCTCTTTGCAAAACGCTTTCTACTCAATGTTACAAACGTGGCTGACCGCCACTTTTTCGTTTATTCGCAAGAAAGTGCAGTGAATGCTCGATATATATCAACCAAACGGGTCTTGCAAGCGACATATATCGTCCAGGAGACAACCCGTGCTGTGGTACGTCTACCGAGGCCTCTCAATCTTCGCGGCCCCTCGCATATCCTGCGGTAGTGGGGATAATTCCGCAACGTTTATCGTCCAGGCCTTGGCGACGTATATAGAGAAACCACTGGAGGCGCGAAGAAAACTGACTACTTCAAGAGACTGGAACTTGACTATTATTTATTTAACAAATCAGATAGAATTAGACTGTGTCCCGTTTAACCTATTTCATGGTACGAAAATTGTCGAGCCAACTGCATTTATTTGATTGGAACGGCCCAGTGTGCGAGGACGCGACGCTCGACGAGATCAACATTACAGAAAGAGTTATGATACAGGTGTTATCCCGACGATTGAACGAATTGTTTTCTCGGAAGTGGAAAAATCAGGGATTCCCTGCGGCTTCGAGTGGTCTCAACGATTTTTCACGAGAGAAACGGTGTCCAGATCGAGCTGTCCTTATTTCGATCGGGGATTCCCGTGATTTCAGCGAAATCCCGGAAAATACCGGGAATATCAAAAAATTGTGTAACTCCTCTCGGCGACAATCCGATTATCCGCGTCTCATAGAATTCCCCGCGAGGCGGCGCGGTTTTAATCCGGAGAAGCCGGACTAATTTTCGGGAGCAGACGCGGCAGGAAGTTGGTTTAAATTCTTAATGAGACGGGACTACATCGGCCGAGAATTCCCCTCCCATTCGGCCGAGCCGAAGTTTGTCTAAGTTATCGAGGCACTTTGATAGAAAAAGTGGAAACGAAATTAGCGGCATTCGCAACGAGAAAGTTATGTCGTCGACGGCTGTTTTAAAGCATTTGCGATGCGGGAACAAGACTGCATTCAATCTTCACGCTTGGGCCAGAGGTTCGTAATTTCTCTCATTAACACTAGGTCTGCGGGACCCGTTAAAATGATGAGTTCTAATATTTTTATTAGGCCGCCCCATAAGTTCGTGCCGTGGATATGATTATATTATTCACTATTGAAGAGTATTTCAATGAAAAACCGCAGAAATTTTACAGTGACTGAAGGTTATGGAATGAAAGGGTGATTGCATATTTTAATTTAAAAATTTAAATGGCACAAGAGTAAACGGCACGAACTTATGGGACGACCTAATAATTTACGATTATTGGGATTGTGAGGATCCATCTACGTGGAATTACTCAACGAATTTATTTTCTTCGGTACATATTATTTAACACTAGGTTTACAGAGTATGTGAGTATTTTACATTACTTTATAAAAATAAGAAGAGTGTGTCTATCCAAGTTTTCAGCCATTTTTCATCTTCATAATCTCAATAATCGTAAATTAAACATATTAGAACCCGTCATTTTGACGGGTCCCGTAAACCTAGTGTTAAAAAATGTCTTAAAACTTGGATACTTGTTATTTTTATAAAGTAATGTAAAACACACACTGTTAGTACTCCCTAAACTTATTATTAAGCTGGAAGCATCAAATTCTCAAGCCAACTTCGGTCCTATAATCTACATCTGTTTTCTTCGATAAGCGATTATTTTAAGTAGTTCATTAAAAACCATTTACAAGCGACTAAAAGTTTTTGCGAAATGACGATGGGGATCGGTGTACGAGAGTTTCTCGTTCGTATTTAGCATTTTTCTTCGTCCATGGACAGCCTGATCCATTAAGCAAATTCGCATTTTTTCGCGAGCGGGCTACCAACGGGAAATAAAAAAACAGAGAACATCGTACCCGGTATTATGCAAATTTTTCGGAGTGTAGGACGAGCCATTAAAATGAGAAATGACGAATGACGACGATTTAAAGTCAACCAGCGGCACCTGTGGCGATCCATTGACTGTTAGGCGAAGTATGCAGAAGCAAAATGGCCGGACAGGATCTTGAAGGGACAATCTCGAGAATGCTATAGATCCTGGACCTTTTCGAAGCCGTGAATTAAGTCATTAAATGATAGGTTCGCCGAGTTATTTATGACTTCAAGCGGGGAGCTTGTGTTGCCACGCACTATAAATTATTGAAAGATTATTGGAGGATCGGTGACATGGAAAAATAAACGTGAAATCTCCGTCGGACGGGAGAATATTAATCAAAACAGAGAAGATGTACGGCACACGCCGGTTAAATTGCATTCGTACCGTTATTCATTTTGGTATAATAATAATTAAAATCATATATAACTCTTTCAGGTTTAGAAGAAAAGAAACCGAACGTCAAAAAGTGTATTGAACCATCTTTTTCATATTAATTTCTTCGTCTAGTTATCCATTTTTAAAGAGGAGATATTAGTCACCTCATGGTCAAGACGTTGTTAATAAAATAGTGCTTGAAAAATTAGTCTAATCTTGATACACGGAAGATTATTTTGCGATGGTTTTAGTATCCACGTAAAAGCTTTCCTGTCGAACGATATAACCGGAAGGCAAATTTGGATGTTTACGAAGCAATTTGCAAAATGTATAAACTATCGCGCAAACTATCTTAAATTTCAGTGAAATTGTGTATTTTACTATGTTCCATATACTCGCGGATGTTATGACCGCACGAAATCCGCTGTCAAAGTACAACATAGCTGGCAAGCATGATACCGTTGCCGCCGTTGTTTAATGCGATTAATAAACTTTATTTAAAGTTCCGTTCGGTATGCCCGAGTTGACGGATACGGCGCATAGTGATGACCGGCTTTAATAATGCGGCTATATCTGTCAGATGTTTGCTCTATTAAAACGAACGGGCAAGTCAACTAAATACATGTTGAAAATATTTCGAAAGGATGGCCGGTGCGCGTATTTCGCATTCCCGGGAACGTCGAGAGGCATTAAAATTTTCGCTCGGTGCCTCGCCGATTTCCTGTTCACTTTTCACGGACACCTCGTTACGCGAATTTCCAAGCAGATTTATTTCCCACGTGTCGCCGCGGCCGCTGAATCGCTAAGTCGATCTTTCTCTAAAAATCAAAAACGCATCTGGCGGAAAACTATAATCAAGTCCGCGAGACGCAAGGAACCTGAAACTTCGTTATCAGGTCTGGCATTGTTTCGTCAAATCTCGTTATTTTGTTGCGAGCAGATAAAAGTTAGAATTTGTTCAGAAATGTTTATTAGGTTAATGGTGTTTTCCTTCTCTCAAACCGCATTGGTGTGAATTGGGACTCTCTCTAACCGCCGCGCCGCACAGTGGGCAATTTGGACAAAATCGGATTCAAAATCACAGAACTTTCGATAGAAATGAGGTAGAGCGATGAAATTTTGTTTAAATTAAAGCTGAAACTTTGTAGAATACGGGAAAAATAGGGAGATTATTACCATCCAATCATTTCAACGAAAAAATAATTTCATTATTTTTTGTCACAAAAATCTATTTTTTGCAAAATCCTGAGGTAGTCGACAAATTTTGAAACCAGATTTGAAATCAGCGTGAAAAAATCTATGGGAAATGATGTATACCATGTTAAAAAAAAAATTTTTCCTCTCGTAGTATTGGAAAAACCAAAATTTTCTTGAATTTCTGCACGTTTAACGAATTTTCTCAAGGTTAAAAAACGTTCGTACCACAATCTCTTTATTTTTCCCATATTCTACAAAGTTTCAGCTTTAATTTAAAAAAAATTTCATCACTCTACCTGATTTCTATAGAAAGTTCTTTGATTTTGAATCCGATTTTGCCCAAATTGCCCACTGTGCGCCGCGTTTATTTCTACGTCCTCGAATCGGTCGGGAAAGATTAGAATTTGTTCAGAAATGTTTATTAGGTTAGGAGTGTTTCCCTTCTCTCTCACACTGCATTAAAAACTGCCACTCATACAATGAGACAACCTTTGATGATTGGTCCAAACGGTGAGATCGCGGTGGTCGAGCAGAATGGTAATGGTAATTAGCGGGGGTGGTGAATAATTTTTGCGAGGCCGGCACTGAATCATTAGGAACTGGATCTGGGATCGACGTCTCGTCAGTACCATTACCAGTGATTATCGATAATTTCCTGGTGATCCGTTGTAAGCACATACTCGGCCGGCTGAAGAGGGCGAGGGGCGTCCGTTTTGACACGAACGTTCGTACATCGGCCGTGCTCGAACAGGGCTGCAATAGATGCACCGACATCGAGTGCATGTCCGGCCCGGGCGGAGTACACCGGCGGCCACTTCCTAAAGCGCTTACTTCGCACACAGTGAATTCGATTTGCTCTCCCGCAATCCCGCCTCGATCGCGTTGCCTGTCCCGCGCAGATTGTTTCGTTTTCAATGAAAATGCGGCCCCGCCGCGCGCCGATGGGGATTCGTCGAGCCAGCTCGAAACAGTGATGCGATCGGGCAACGCTTTCAACGCGCACCACGCAGATCCTTCCGATCGTTTCGTATCTTACTTGTTAACGCAGCGCGTACACCACCGCTCGTAATTACACTCCGGGACAAAAAGATTGCATATCGCTTCTTTTTCTTGAGCAAGGTTTAGGCCCAGAATGATAAAACGTGCTGAACAATTTTGTGCCCTCGAACCCTGCTTCTGCGAGAATATAATGTTTTCTTAACTCCCTAGCTTGCTTCCCAAAGCTATGGGAAAAACCAGAGTAGGGAGCCAGGATGCTAGAAGAAATAGCCAACAAAGATGCTTCTTTAGCTGGTACGTCAACCTTTTCATTATGTGTGATTCCAATATGCGAAGGGATCCAAAAAAAGAAGCAATTTCTTGGATTCCGTGAAGTAAGAGTTTATCAAATTGTGGATGTCGAGTAGAAAAGGATTGGATTTGGTATTGCCCGAGTATGCGATTTCAAGCTACACTCCGGGACAAAAAGATAGCATATCACTTATTTTTCTTTTCTCGTTCGATATCATAAACTGAAGAAAATGAATATTTTGATATTGTACTGAGTATTGTCCACAGCATTTACGTTAACAGACCAAACGAAAAGAAACAAAAATAGCATTCCTCTCGGGTTACGCGCGGAACACAACTGCATTCCACCACAGTCCACTAATTGCTTTTTAATGCCAACCGTGATACCGCGGGGCGAGATGGAAATTTTCAAATTAGTTAAATCTCTACGTTACGAATTCATCTGATGACTCAAAAGTGAAGCAATACACTGCCATTTTTTCGTTAAGGGTGAATGCCAGGGACAAATGAAACAGGAAAAAGTTGCACTGTGTTTTTTTTTTATGAGTTATGTAATAGTAAGTAGAAGCTTTTTCTATTCACACGATATTTTAAGAACTGAAGTTGGCCTTCAATTTTTTTTCAATGGAATGCTACACATTTTTTTCGCGTTACGTGGAAACGTGCACGAAAGCGAATATCAGTGATGTATCATTCGATCACCTTCAGGAACCCACAAGGTCAGAGACGGACGAAATATTTTGAGTGGAGGTTACGTCATTGGTTATGTTTCAATATTAGAAGTGATGAAACTACACTCCGGGACAAAAAGATAGCACATCACGTATTTTTTTCCCGTTTGATACCATAAACTGAAGAAAATTAATATTTTGATATTGCAACATTTTTTGACATATCAATATGTATAATGTACCGAGCATTATCCACGACATTGGTTACACTCTTACTTGTAAACACAAGAAACGACATTCAAAGCCATTATTCCACAAAGATTTATGTAAGAGTGTGACACTTTATTCAGACAATTCTAATCAATTAGATTTTGTAATGCGCGTCGCATTTCTCTCTTTTGTCTCTGCTCTTATCAGCTGTCAGTCCGCCATCTCGTTCTACAGACATGAGCAATACGTATCTAATTCGAAGTGAGTTTCAAAAGGAATACGATAAATTTACATAACTTCTATCGTATTTCTTTTACATATAAATGTAATTCTTTCTCATTTTGCTTTGTCGTTTCCGTAAAATTTACCATAGCGGCATTTGCGGGATTTTAATTCCGCGCCGCGAGGGATTTTTAAAATGAAACTCCGACTGGTATTAGAGACTTCTTTAATTCTTCAAATAATTGGCGATATATACAAATATGTAGAACCACAACAAATATAATTTCACTAAAAATTGAGCTTGCCCGAGGGGAATAAATTGGTGATCGGTAAATAGAAAATTAATGTAAAGTCCAGGATATATCGGAGATTAATGTCGGAAATGGTAAATTGATAGTAGAGAAGGATAGTCGATAAATTGACGATTAAAAATAATTCAAAGTGGAAAGTTAACGTCAAATATAATTGACTGTACAGCTCCTTTGACTGGGCAGCCCTAATATAGAACCCCGCTAATTCCCTTCCACCCGGTTGAACCTTCTCCGGCAGCAAAGACTCCCCCATTCCTCAGCCACCCCTCATCCCTCAGCCACTCCCCATCCCTCAGCCACCCCCGGCCGGTCGTCAGTTTCTTTTAATTCAGCAGAGCCACGGTCAAAAGAGGCAATCTCGCAAACCGTCTGATTCTGCAAGCCGTAAATCGAATTCCATCAGTTTCGAAGCGACTTCCCTCGCTCCCATTTCCCGATACGGAACCCGCAGGTTTCCGGGACGATCGACGCGAAACAGCAGCAGCTTGTAAAGGGGTTAACAAGCACGCGAGCCAAATAAGGGAGGAAAAGTCTCTCCGGCTGGAGCTTGTTGACACACACGTAATCGACATGTGAATCGTAAACTGCTACCTCTGCCTACCATTTTCCACCCCTTCTCTGTCTTTTCAACGATATTCTACACTGCGTTCTAGTTGGCAAATAAAATTAATTATAGTTTTATGCGTTACATGTTCGTTATTATCAGCGTTATTGGCACACAGAAGCGAACCAACAGGTATTTTTAAGATGCACTATTACGGAAATTATTTATGATTCGACCCGATACAATAAGTGGAAATGAACAACTTTTTAACCCTTAGCACTCGAATGGCGACTGTAAGGCGCCGCTAAAAATTGCTGTGTCATTATACAAAATACTTTCTACGTTATTCAATTTGTTTGTATTTAATACATTTCGTTTGTATTTTACGCGCTTCAGTATTCTACGAGTAAACCGCACCATATTCGTATGTATAACATAGAAAAAATATATATATATATGTATAAGTGGTAAATATTCTAGGTCGGAAGAAACGTTTCGTTTTGGAGTTAAAATAGCTTCGAGTGAAAAGGGTTAATCCTTGCATAATTTCGCTAGGTAAAGATGTCCGTCTGACTTTGGCATATCATGCACGCACTAATAGGCTGTACAAGAATAATTTTTTTTTTAATAAAAATCGAAAATTTATAAAATGGATTTTTGCCGCCTTGCAATTTGGACAACATCGGATTCAAAATCAAGGAACTTTCGATAGGAATGAGGTAGAGTGATGAAATTTTTTTAAATTAAAGCTCAAACTTTGTAGAATATGGGAAAAATAGGGAAATTGTGGTACGAACGTTTTTTAACTTTGAGAAAATTCATTAAACGTGGAGAAATTCAAGAAAATTTTGGTTTTTCCAATACCACGCGAGGAAAAAATTTTGTTTCAACATGCTACACATCATTTCCCATAGATTTTGTCCCGCTGATTTCAAATCTGGTCTCAAAATTTGTCTACGACCTCAGGATTTTTCAAAAAATAGATTTGTGTGAGAAAAACTAATGAAATCATTTTTTCGTTGAAATGATTGGATGGTAATAATCGCCCTATTTTTCCCATATTTTACAAAGTTTCAGCTTTAATTTAAAACAAATTGCATCGCTCTACCTCATTTCTATCGAATGTTCTGTGATTTTGAATCCGATTTCGCCCAAATTGCAGAGTGTGCGGTGTAACTCAAAGAAAACGATCGTAAGCGGCGAATACCGTGTCGCCGGTGCTGGTAAACGTCACGCGCCGAGAAGATTAATCTTCTTCGAAGAAAAACCGAAGTGTCTGAGCCCGTTAACAGCGTTCGTCACTTTCTGGAGCGATGTCTGCGGCACGAAGCGAGCCAGGCTGAAAGCAATCGTGTCCAAGTTCCGTTCATCGTTCCGCGACGTGCCAGCATCGCGGTACTTCAATCCGTACCCGAAACCCGAAACCCGAACCCGCACCCGAACCGGTGCCGGATTTGCATAAAAGCGAAGAAACAAGCCGAACACGATTCAGCTGTTCCACCGGGAATCCGTGCGTTTGCCGCACGGCTCTCGGATGCGCCGGATGCACCGGTTGCATTAGCTTTCTCGGGCCGCCCGCGCACCGGGACCGCGCGTCTTACCCGTCGCTTGTCGTTATTTCGACGTTGCGCTGCGCTGTTAATCGAAACTTTCACTTCCCAGCAAAGTTTTCGGCTACTTCGAACTCGTCTGCTACACCACGCCCCCGTGGGCTAACCTATTACTATACCATTTTCAACAAGAAAGAGCTCAAGTTTCGGTCCCGCTTGGGGAACAAACACCCGAAGCGCCATATTGAGAAACAGATATGCGCGCTTCTGGAAACGCTTGTCGCGTCGCTCTCGAATTCGCGTGCCACACGGTTTACCGTAACGATTCCACCGAAACGATACGTAATCGTTTATTCACATCAGTTCGGATACCGAGATGAAAACATTTGTTTCGGAAAACGGACCTTTCGGAGCAATTTGGAGCAGACTTTATCCTTTCTGTTCTTGTATTATTGAATAAGTTTTGATTTTCTGTGACTTTTATGGGCATAGATGTGACACTTGTCATGCTAAATAGAAATTTAGTCGAATGTGATGCATTTCATTGTGCTTCACAATCTTAAAATTTTATTGGATTTGGTAAAGAGTTGTACTGCGCTAAAGGTATACTATTAGAATTGTTTACATTGCGAATTAAAGAGTTGCATAAAGAGTTGAATTTGATAAAGATTTATACTGCACTACATATTTCGCAAGATAAAAATGTCGTCGAATTTGCCAAATAATTACACTGCATTACCACACGTTGACGTTCCCTATAAACGGATAAACGTTCCTATTCCAATTATTCCATTTGCATCGACTGAATAATTTGTCGTAATACCAATAGTTGATAATCTTTCTCCGAACCATGGAAATCTGGTGGTGCAAATTTAATCCCTTACATTGGGTACTGGGAAGTTTGTAATCCCAATATTAATACATTGTAATCTCAATTCTCCCGGATTAACTTTAATTAATTGTGATTGCATAACAGCTATCTCTTGTCTCTTAAAATTTTCCATCCGATTTAATAGAATCTCCGGACTAATTGATTATCCTGTGACAGGATAAGAATAATAGAAGAGATAATAAGTGAAAAGATTTGGTGAAAAGATAATAAACGCAATACGTTAGGTTGGACTAAAACTCTCGTTCGCAATTCTTTAGATAATACAAGCGTTGTGACATATGCGTGACAAACAATGTGATCGTTAACGTTAAAAAACCGGGGCGGAATTTGCATTGTGCGCATTAATCGATAGCGGAACAAACTTTTCGGACAAGCTGACACATCGATCACCGGAAGTCTCTTCGCGTCGCGATAAGCAAACCTATCGGAAATTCGTGTAGCAACACCAGGCAGGAATTTTCTGTCGGCTACCGAACAATAATAGGAATACATATCCTTGTCATACACATTCGCTACAAACGAGACAGCTAGGTATTGTCGGCGACAATGGTTTGCAGAAAGGATGACCAAACGCGGTATTCAGGATATTCTCGTTCTTCACGCTCAAACGGACGCTTGGTAACGTCGCATAGTGGTGCCAAGGCGTAAAAAAATTATTTTTGTATAGCCTAATAGTGCGTGCATGACGTGCCAAAGTCAGATTTTTGAAAAAAAATTTTTTCACGAAGATATACGCATGGTAAATAACCATTTCCTCGCTCCTGAGAATTCATCAGGTTTCATCAAATCAGAATTCATCAGATACTTAGGGGTTTACAAATCATATATGGGTCATTGCAAACGGCTTCAACTATTAACTGGCAAAAGAAATTTTCCAAAAAAAGTTGTTTAACATTAAGTAATATACACTGAAGCCCCTTTCTATCAATCTGTCCACTAATTTTCAAACAAATTCGTTGGATACTTTCGTTTTTACAGATATTTTGCCACTTTTTGGCCATTTGGCACCACTGTGCGTCGCTCGGTAAAGCTCCTAAAACTCTGCGATCGTTTTACGAGGCCAGGTGGATTTTCACCGTCCGTGAAAGCGACCGGTTTCTCCTCGTCATCAAATCTTCCTCAAAATGCTTTATGGTAGCTGAAGACTGACGAGGTGGAACCGGCCGTGGCGTTTACCCTTTGACTTCTGACAATCTACTATCGTGTCGCATAGCCTGCTTCATTCCACCCCGTTTACTATCCTTTTTATTTGAAAATCTCATTGTCTGCGGTCTAAGAAACATTTTTCAGAGGATGAAAGCCGATCGTCGGATAACGCTTCTTGCACTATTCCTCGATAATAAAAGTCCTGGCAGTCCATTGTCTACACCCAATCGCGAGAGCTATGTTTCTAATATTTTATTTGTTTCTCGAGCGATTTTATGGCATCCTCCATTCTGAAATTATTTTATTTAGAGAAAATGCTCTTTAAAGGAATAAAAGCCATTTTAACACTAGATTTACGGTGCACTAAAAGTGGCCAGTTTGGATTATTTTATAAAAATACCAAGAATATATTCAACCAGATTTTTAGCAGGCTTTTACTATAATATATGTTCCAAGGAATAAATGTGTTAAATAAATTTCCTATAAATGCATTTTTACATTTAAACCCGTCATTTTGATGGGTCCCGTAAATCTAGTGTTAATAAAAGAGGCAAATGAAATGACAAAAGTATTTCACATTCCATAATACGATTAAACACGAAATTCCATTAGAACTATTTTTTAATGACATCACAATCGAACGTCTAAATACATTTCGCATTTGATAATTACAAGTTGATAGTGTACATGTCATTCGAAGATTTTGTAAACTGCTTTCTGCCCATCGGCGATCGCTATCTTCTTCCGGCAGGAGGCGCAAAGAGGACAGTCGCCGTCTCAATGATGAAACGAGTGGTTAAATGGACGTTGCGTGATGATAATCGCTGCTATCCGCGTAATGGTTCCTTTCAGGAGCGTTTCGACGGAGGTTAGCGACTGCGTCCGCATTGGCGCACGGCGAGAAACAATCCCGTCGTCCCTCGCGGATCAACCCCTTCGAGACGTTTAGCAACAGCGCGTGTTGCGTTACTACCCTCTTTCAGCGGATACTCTCGCCGCTTCTGCTCCAGGTAATTTCAAGCAGGCTAATTAAGGGATAGGGTGGCCGACCCTTCCCCGATAAAACTGGCTCCGAGCTTCGAGCACCTCCTTGCCGGCAGTTATTCAGGGAACGATCTCGAAATTCGCGCCTGACGCTTTAGGGAAAGGGTGCCTGTGGCCATTTGTCGGACGTTGTCCGCCTAATCGCTCGGCTTGACTACTGGGGCCCCCGGACCTTCTACTGAAATTACTTACGCTTCGCGTTTTTGTTTAGAAAAAGTAGAAATCAATTTTAGAAAACAATTATTTTAAATGTTTGGAACGGTGGCTTGTATCCAATGCTTTCGACTTGTGCGACTTCAAGTTCTTCCTTTTTTTAAGCCGTAAGCATAATGATTTCGGCCGGTATTGGACACCGAGGTAAAACAGAAATCAAAATAAAAGAATGAATGAATAGCGAACTGTATACTGAAATGATAAATGAACAATTAAACACATATGCTGTAAGAATTGCTGGAAATAAATACATATTGCAACAAGATAATGCCAGAGTTCACACGGCAACAATAGTAAAGAAATACGTTTCTTCGAAGAATATTCGTGTCTTAGATTAGCCGGCAAGATCTCTGAACCTCGACATTATCGAAAATTGTTGGGGACATCTTGCCAGAGCCGTATACCAAAATGGCAGACAATTTCAAAATATTAAAACATAAAATAAATATTAAATATGTATTCTCGAAGAGTGGGAGAATATTAGCCAAGAAGGTATTTAAAAAATGTATAAATCTTTACCAAACAGAACGATCCAAGTCTTTACATGTAAAGGAGGTTCTACAAAATATTGAAGTTTGATATTTATTAATTAATTGTTGTATATTTCAAGTTGTTCGTTAAGTGTGCTATTATTTTGTCCCGTTTGCAGACCACAATATTTACGTTTTCGTTCCTAGAATTCTGATGACGTAAACGTTGTGGATGATACTCGGTACATTATGAATATGGACATGTTCAAAAATGTAGCAATATTAAAATATTCATTTTCATCAATGTATGGTATCAAACGAGAAAAAATATGTGATGTGCTATCTTTTTGTCCCGAAGTGTATGCTATCATGAATAATACATTTTCATTTTGATTTTATTGCAATAAAGATACATTCTGCTTCTAAATTTTGGTAAAGTTATTCCATAAAAGTTCCGATAGCGCGATATCAAGCAAGCGGACTTAGTTCGCTTGTGAACTAAAGGGCTCGTATGTAGGTTTGTTTTGGTAGTCCGCAGAACCAGATGTTTCTTCCGTAGAATCCACTTGGGAAGCGTATAGTACTCGCATGAAGTTAGCCCGACGTGTAAAGTCGCGAAGCACTAAAGCGATCGTGCCAAGGACTTCGCGACACAACAGGTTTTATCGCTACTGCCAATTCCCCTCGCTCGATGCAGCAATTTTGCGAGTGTAGAAGATGCAGCTTTAATGGAAGGCCTAATTAAGCGGAGGAACCTATTATCTATACCCTATTAACCGTCGTCGTCCTACCTCCGCGTTTCATCTCCTTCAGTTTTCATTATTTCATGGCATAAATTAAGTCGCGCTTTGTTGAATGTTCGTTCAGCTAACGTCTATTTCGAGCAGGATTTTCCCCCGAAAAATGATTTTCTTTAGAATGCTAGGACGAAGAGATAAATATTTGCAGGAAGCTTATCGCGGAAAATTAACTTTCAATTTAATGGAGTCACGTAGCAATTTTTAACAAATATATCCGTGGTAATTGTCAATGCTAACCATGTTTAATCTAACTTTATTTGCTCAACTTACCGATACCCGTGAAAATTCAGCCAGTCGCAATGTTATTTTAATGGTGTCTTGAAACGCAACCACTCACCTGTAACAAAACGAGAAAAGAATTATTTCATTACCAGAAATTACAATAATTGTTGACACATGTTTTGCCATACACAGCTTTCCATCAACCAGAGAAATTGTATTATAAAATCGAAAGCATAGTAACCATTCTTATATCTAGATACCTCTCGAGGCAATGAATAATATTGTGCTATGCAAATGATGTTTACTCTACAGAATTCAATAACTTGTCTCCAGGACTCCAGGCTATCGACAATATTGTGCATAATGTAATAATTTCGTTCAGCATAAACTATTGAATTACATACATTACATTGCACTATACATTACATTATTGAATTACTTAACGTAGCTCTTGAACCATTGCATTGATTTTTTTCAAAACAATGAGAAGAACATTGAATAATAATATCTAAAAGTCTCTAAAAGTCACTAAAGTTTTAATATTTGAGACATTGCAAAAGGTAGTGTTTAAATACTTATTGTTAAAAAATTTTCTTATAACAGCAAATCTCCTCAGTTCTCGAGATATCTCAAAAATAGGCTTTTTATCCCCAAAGTTTAAAGCCAGTTTTCAACCCCTAGTTGCGGTGCAGTACAGATAAAATACAACACACGTGAAATATTTTTCAACGAACCATATCATACGCGACGATCGTTAAGATGACCGTGTTGGAATTAAATGAGGTGGCTTGTTAACTCTTTGCAAACGAAGCTATTTGAACTCGAAAACGAAACGTTTCCTCCGACCTAGAATATTTCCCTTCTATATATTTCTTGTCGTGTGATACATACGAAAATATTGCAATTTCCTCGTACAATACCAAAGTGTTTAGTAATTGATTCGGTAGAAACGCATTGAATAATGCAAAAAATATTTTGAATAATGATACAGCAATTTTTAGTGGCGCCTTACAGTCGCTATTCGAGTGCTAAGGGTTAATATACATTTCAGTCGCAAAACTTTCGTGTATCCTCGTTCTGCCGTTCGCAAATATTCGTGGTATTCATTCCAGAAAAAGTGGGCGAGCGTTGTTCATGTCTGAAAAATCACCCTGTATATTTTGCATGCCGAGCGTGGGGGTAATAAAACGAAAGACAGAAAATGCGGCGGGGCCGCGGGGAATTCTTGCAAGTTTCATTTGGTGGATCCGGAGTCGGCTGGGGCCGAGTAAGCGAATTTAGGCAGATCGCTTTCCCGTTTCCCTTAAGCGTAGACGTGTGCCACCGTTACAGAAGCCATTAGGGGGCATAATATTCACCAGCTACTGCACACCGTCCATAAATTTCGTCTGCGTACATAAACGTATCCCCAGACGTGTCAGCATGTGTCTTCCTGCGCGAGCAGGTACACGGGCCGGGCCGGGTCGGGCCGGGCCGGGGAACATTCGCGGGCGTCAGCGAATTTCCCAACGTGTCTTCGGATGACGTGCGTGCACCTTCAAAGCCAGCCGTTACCTGTGCGACTTAATTGGCCCCGTGGGCCCGCGTCACCTACGTAAGTCAATTACACACCGCCTCGTTGACAAATTAACAGTCGACGGTGTCCCCTACTTCCCATCGAATTTTCCAATACCGTCAGTACTGTATCCTGACTGTGCGTGTACCGGCTATGTAAATATAAAACCGGAATTTTTGTACGACAATGATGCAAAGTATTTTATTCGAAGTATTGCCCATCGGTAGCTATACATTTTCCCATCTCTCTGACAATTTGTGGACGCCACGCCAAAAAAACTATTCCCCTTTTGAGACAAACCAGTCATCGAGCCATAAGCCAACCCAAAAGGGTTTCCTCGCAATTCTCCCTATTATAACATTAAGTTTTCGCATGAAGATAAATTGTTCTAATAGACTTGATTTTCCGACGCACACATTCCCGAAATAAAAATTAACAAGCATTGCTTCATAGAAGGAACGCAAAAGTTGCAAAATACGCAGTTGCGAATTTTATTATTATGACGCTACACCGTATCTTATTTCGAGAAAAAGTTGCAGAAAATTCCAGTTTACAAGCCTGAAGTCATTCGAGTGAAGTGGATAACTATTATGACTGTGGTAATGCTACCACAAAACAGAGACTGTTTTTTTTAACGGGATAATCTGTTTATTTAATAGCGTGTTCAATGTACAGTGAGACCGACAGACGAAGTACGTAGACCGCTTAACAAGAAACGTGAGAAGTACAAGTAGCACGAGAAGTATTTACAAGAAGTCATTTCGGAAATAAAATAATTTTGCCATCCTGCAAATCGTAGCCTATCCTAGCCTAGCCTAGCCTAGCCAACCCTAACCTATCCTAGCCAATCCTATCCTAGACTATCCTAGCCAAACCTAGCCTATCCTAGCCTACGAAACTTGTATGGTCGTGAGTTGAAAATCTTTATCAGATGTCAAAACAAGAAAATGGCGCCAGTGACGCCATTTGACAGTAACTACATTCACACCTAGAGCCACCTACGAGCAAATTCCGGTTTCGTATTTACAAACCTGGTATACAATGTACGTTACGTCATTTGTTACGAGATAATGGAATCGTTAAAAAGAAGAGAAAACAGTCTGAAAATGTTTTCCAAGATTTAAACTGTTCACAGAAATATTGAAAATCTGTAAAATCATCGCTCTTGGAAAGTTACGTAACCTTAAATATTGATCCAATATTCAAAACCAACAACGAGGTGAGATATTCGATGGGAATTTTCAAGAATCGAGATACCGTTCGATAAGAGAGAGAGAGAGGAAGTTCGATGAATAATCCCGTTACAGCAATAATTCGAGTCTTCCGCGTCGTACAGATACCGCTGTCCAATCAGAGGATCACGCTGCTTAGACATATTGTATTAACAGTGAAAGCCTATCGTACTGGGAACCCTCGAGTCTAATGCGCTCACATGATAACCATGCTCACGATTATGTGTAGCCCTGTACATGCAGTTTCCGTGTACACGTGTCCTATATGCACACGTGTTTCGCCTGTAACGTTGTCTCGCATTCCTATAATATTCGACATAATATCACGTTTACTCGACATTGGCAAACGACGCGAGGCGTCGCGACGCCGACGGTTCATTTGCCATAACTTGTAAAAGCCGGTTACAACGCCTTACGCGGCAGACTTTCATGGTTTATTATGTTCCGTCCTCGCGACAGAAACTTCCTGTTTACCCAAGAAATCTTCTTCTTCCTCTTCTTCTTCCACTCATTGTCAGATTCTCGATTCTTCGACGGGTACAAAACCCGGATTAAAATCGAGCAAGCAGTCTCGAGCATTTCGGTCGAAACTTTAGTATCAACTAGTTCGGTCAAAGAATGTTAGCAACAGCTTTGCGATCCTTTTCCTCGAGAACAATCTGCCAAGAATATTAAACAAGCTTGTCGGCTTGTCTATTAAGACACGTCCGACCATTGTGCGAACGGACGCGGATTTTATTGCAGTAAAGCGATGCAAATTCTCTCTGGGAGCGAGTTAACTTGCTTTTTCTCGAAATCGATTTCGAGTTCTTAACACACGAGTACTTGCAATTAGTAACGTTCAGATAACTTGATATAAAACATATTTTGCTAGACTGTCTGCAGCTATTTTGCTAGACTTGTACGAGTCAGGAAATATTAAATATTAAAGCGATTAACCCAGCCAAATGTTTGAAACTAGCTACCCATATACACATGTAATCATTACAGGACAATACGATAATATAAAAGTTTATAAATTAACAGCAGAGTAATGGCAACAAGCAGAATTAGGATAAGAAACCCAACCACTGTGTCCATACTAATTACACTTATTTTTACAGCACGATGGATAATAAAGCACACCAGAGGTATAATATTCTTTCCGTGTAACCTGTGAAATGCGACCGGTTCGACAGAATTATAGTTTTTCCAATTCAGAGTCATAAGATAGCATTTTTTGTTCGACTATAAATATCGAACAGACCCTTCCGCCCTTCGAAGATCGTAAATTCGGTCGGGTGCTAAATCAACAGCGAAAAAAATGTTTTAACACCACCGAACGCATTGTTCGCGATGATCTACAATCTACAATACTATCACCGGTTGGTTTCCCCGTTAGTTGTCCCTCGCCGTGATACCTCGTCGACATGAGGGATTTCGGCAGCGAGTACCGCGAAGGGAAAGGGAAAGGGAAAGGGCGCGGCGGCGGCTGTTCATCGATTTACCGTCGATTTCGCATTAGCGGCGACCGAGTCGTGTTCGTATCGATGCTCTATTGATTTTCCATTACCGGGTAGCTTGTAAAAAAATTCCGTCAGCCGGTAATCCGTGGAATTTTTCACGGGTGATCGTGACGGGAACAAGCGTCCCGACGCGACCCGTCGCGTCGCCTCGCGTCGCGTGTCGGCTGGGAAATATTTTCGCCGAGAAATCCCTCGGTGTTCCCCTGTAATCCGACCAAGCTGAGGTGAAAATGGATCGCGCGACTCTCATAGGACGCGTACCTGCGAAAAACGTTCGATTCCTGAACGCTGTCGTCTCAGGGCCGATCCTGTCAAATCAGAGAACACGCTATTTCGACCCGCATTTTCCCAGTTTAATTTCTTCGTCGAGACCGTATTACCGCTACAGCGAATTCTCATTACGAGTCAGCGCCAACCTTACAATTTGGAGTCAGTGGAAATGCCGTTTCTCTTCCTCGTCTTCCTGTCACTGTCGTTTAGTAGTCACAGGCTTTTATGACTTGTAGACAGATATGACTCTTAGGTTTCCAGCGTGCCCTGTGTATTTCAAATGCGACATTTCCGATGCAAATAATTGATTACTTATGGGTACCACTAATATAAAAGACTCATAAGACTATAAAAGAAGTACAGGGAACTCTCATTACGAGTTAGTGCCAATCTTACAATTTTGAGCTGTCTCTCGTGCAACATTTTATCGGAGTAAGACGTTTTCTCAGTGTTCTTGTCACTGTAGTCACAGGCTTTTATGACTTGTAGACAGATATGACTCTTAGGTTTCCAGCATGCCCTGTGTATTTCAAATGCGACGCTCGGGCGAAAACCTCGGATTTCGTCTAAGAGTCAGTCACCAGAACGGCGCAACTGACTCCTAACGAGAATTCACTGCACTACCTAAATTGGTTGGTCTGATTGGTCGGTACTGGACGACAACAATAAGAAATCATTTGAGATTACGGTGTACATAATGTCAAAGTAAATGACAAAAGTAGGGTGGTTTAATAATAATAAGATAATTCGTTTGTGGCACAGCGCAAGCGACATTGGGTCGCGAGATAACTCGTCTGTGATCATCGTATGAACGGTATTTCGTCGCGAGATAACTCGTCCGTGGTCGCCAAGCGGTTAATAAGTTGTGAGGTTTGACCACGTTTTGGCGATTTGGGACCACTGTGGCGTCGCGAGGCGTCGAAACGGGAAAGAAAGCAATTAATGCCGCGCTGTTTCGCTCAAGGTGTGTATTTCCGCGGGGCACGGAATGAAATTTATTTCGTCCGTGTTATTTTTTTAAATTTATGTAGGCCGCGAAAGGCAGCGCCTTAATTAAAACCAGCCGGGTCCGCGCATCGCTCGTTTTTACAGACGAACTCGCAGTTTAATTAATCCAGCAACGTTAAGTCCGCGTTATTCGCGGGAAATATTTCGGAAGCAGTTAGGCGAACCTCCGGCCGCATCAGCGAAGACGGCTGGCTTACTGTGTGTCATTACGACGCGCGTGTATATCGATTCGACGATAATCCCCACGGAAAGGACAGTCCACCGACGTGCTTTCAAGCCCCATAATTATGAAAATGAGCTTGGAACTAATTACGATCGTAACCTGTGACGCGACGATCCATTCAACTATAATGCTAATTAGAGACGATCGAGCGTTGTCTCCTGAATAACGATCGTTCAATACCTTGATCGTCTATGGATTTACGGTTCTTGTTCTGTTGGCTTACCCCTTATGTAGTTTCTCAAACGTACTATAGAAGATTAAATCGTTCAAAGACCAATAGCAAGATCGGAGCATGACTGTCCTTCGTGGAATTATGACAAAAATGGGTAACCACGATTTAAAGCAGTGAACGTATAGTAAAACGATTTAAATATTGGTTTGAAATTAATAAAATAATTGAACGAAGAAATACATTTTCGTGCGTTCATAGCACGTGTTATTTTATAACACACACAAGGAAACGTTGAAAATGCGGGAAAAAGGGAACGAGCCGGTTGAACCAGCCCCGTACATTCTATTCACTTGAGTCGCAAACATTCCCCTTTGTGAGCCGATGGTTCTGCAATCATTAGGTTTCCGGCAATTCCCGATTGAATGAAAATGAACGTTAGAACGAACGGAGCGGCGGCGGGCTCGTTTGATAGGAGCCGGAAGAAGAGACCGGCGTAAAAGAAACTAATCTAAATCGCATACCGTTCGGATCGCTCGGCCGGGAGCGCCGGTAGCCGGGGACTTTTCCCTGTGTCTCGCCTATTATTTCGACCGTCGTAAAAGAATTGGTATGGCCGACGCGCAGCCGTGTTTACGGCGACCGACGCGGCGCGACGCGACGCGACGGGGGATCCGAAAGACGTAAAAGAGCACCGAGGGCTAAATTACACGGGACAGCCCGCGAAATGATACCGCGTCGGGACACGTTAATTTCGCCCGACGAAATTTCACGTGAGCCCGACTCGGAACTAACTTTGACAGGGGACAGAGCCATTTCGTTGACTCGCGGCGCCGCACAGTGGTTCAGTGGTTGGAAAATCGTGTGACATTTTCTTAAAATATCCACTATCGCATATCAATATTTAATACTTATATACTATTTCTTAAATGTCTATCAGTCTCGAAATAGAAGGTATTTAGACAATTTGATACAGTCTTTTAGTGGCAATGACGACTTAAAGTCGAATTTTTCATGGATAGTGTTTTCTATCCAAAAAATTACATTTTCTCTTTCAGAAGTTCTGATGTTCCTATTCAATATTTTTGTGTTCTCTTTTCTTTACAGTAAAAAGCGTTCTTTCACGATAGAGGGAACCGCTCCATATATTAATAATTACCGTATAAAATTTACTGAAAAAGTAATATTCAATGAAATGTAACAAATTTTTCAAATTTCTTGCAATTGACAGGGATTATCTTTGAAGTCCCAAAGAATCCCGGGTTTCAACAAATTGGAATATTCTCGGCACACCTTCCTCTACATAATCATGACATATTGGAACATATTGTAACTCAACATTATCTGGCTCAAGTTTCACGCTAATATCACATACAGTTTAAAAGTTATGTAAAGATGTCACACGATACTCCAGTCTGAACCACTGTGCGCCGCCGCGATTGCAGCAACGGAAGTGCACCTACACGGGCCTAGCATGCATTTCGCTGACAAACTTTCGCCCGAATATTCGTATACTTCGCGCACGCCTCTCGAGTCGCTCTGTTTACCAGCCCTCCCTGCTCTGCTAGCTCGAAATTTTGGAAAACTGCGCGCGGTAAATGATCCGTTTCTTCTAATCACGACAATTGGGCAGACGAAGGTTAGTTTTTCAACAAAAATTCTCGGGGCTCTGGTACGTTCTTTCAACAGAAATCTACCTTGTTTGCACTTGAATATCTTGGTTATTTCAAACAATTGGAGAAAATGTTACGTACAAAAATTGTAGGGTTTGAGAAACTACATAATATGATATAAAATTTCTACTATAAATGATATTCTTGCTAGTGGAGGCGCAGAGAAGATTTAGAGGTCACCTTTGTTTCTTTAAATGTAATGTCCAATTTTTTAATGCTCGATTTCGATAGACTGGTGTATTCTGAGTACAAAAGTGCTAAAGTTTGCTTGCCCTAAAACTTACCGTTGATCAACAAAATTCCCATGCGATGGGTCTGCAAGTACCAAAAAAGAAGTGAAAATGGAGTCAAACCATTGATGAAACACTTCCTATAAGAATCTCAGGTTTTCATGAATTACTCCCAAGTGAAAAACTTCTACGGTTGCAATCCCCCTTGGCACATATATTTTACGATCCGACAAAAATCTCTGGTATCCACAGATTAACGGGAAAGACTCGTGACGATCGACACAAAAATTTCGTAAGAAAACTGGATAGGGGAGAAATAAAGGGGGCGGAGGCGGTCCAATTTTCCACGGCAATGTTACAGCATATTGTCTCAGGGGGGTTGCGAGACCGCAAGAGAGACAGAGAAAGAAAGAAAGAGAGAGAGAGAGGGAGAGGGAGAGAGAGTGATGTGTGCGGAATGTCCCGGTGCCAATAAGACCGCAGCGAATGGGCTTCCCTTAACAGTCAGCTTTATTGTAACCTTTATGTTTCGCGGAGAGCGGAGCCGTCGCGAAACGAACGCAGCAAGGGTGCGGAGATCTGGAACGCGTAATGATAACCGGGGTGCGTTAATGCGGGTCCGCGGACTCGCAATAAAACTGTGAGTAGGGTGGTCCGTGGCCCTCCGTGCCCTTCGTCCCCGCGTCAACCCTCGTCTCTCGCCCTTTCAACGTCTGCCATTAGTTCCTCGAAATGGAATCTCGTGACGCGAACGGCCGAAAGAAGTAACCGGGAATGACTATGTAGTTCCAAGTGTTGGCATAGGTTTTTCTCTTTCTGTCTCCGTGCTGCCCCCCTCCCCCCTCCCCCCGCTTTCTCTCCCGCGGGGAAGGGACGGACGATCCGTACGGATTTTCTTTTTCCCCTTGTTTTTTTTTCCTCTCGCCGGGATGATTTAGCACGACCGCGTTTCAAATTTTTATTCACCGCTTTTATTCTCGGTACACGTCGGCGTGACACCCTGAAAGCTTTCCGGGCTTGAACGTTTCACGGTTCGGCCGCATCCGCGACATCCGAGCGTGTTTCGCTGGTTTTGTCGCTCGCGACGAATCACTGGCAATATTAATAATTCCGTTTGCTTCTTTTATTCAGCTGTTTATTCGGAATCTGCTCTGCCGAACGTGTTACACGTCTCTGGGATTTTTGGTGTTCGAAAATTCGCTGCAGCGTAAAATTTTTATTTTCCTTTTTTTCTTCTGTCGAGTCTCCGTTTCACTCGTTTCGGTTCGGTTTGCTTCTACTCGATTGTTTATTTGGAAACAGTTGCGCGGAAACCGGACGTGTTGCGCGTTTTATAGGATTTTTGGTTTTCTCAAATTCCCTGTGGAGCGGGACGTCTGAAAAAGTTTCGTTGCATTTTGATCTTCTTTTGTTCGGCTGGCTTCCTCTTTGCTTAGTTTCCTCTTTATCCGGCTGTTTGTTTGTTTAACTGCCGAAACCTGGAAACAATCTTTTCTTGTACAATTTTGATCAGTGTGTTTTCAGCGAATCATTATAGAACTTGAGTAAAGACCTATTATAGAATAAAAATTATTCTCTCCGTTGTGGACTTAAGTAGCGAATAAAATTACATCGCGATTTTTTTTTGGGCATGAAAAATAATTGATCAGGCTTAGTCGCAGAGATGAACTTCGAAAAATACCGTTCCGTCTCGATAATTAATAGTTCCGAGATAAAGCAGCCAATTTGGACTCATGATACTTTTTATACCTCCCAATCCCTTTACAAAGATTTATCGCCTATATACCGCCCTTTCTCGCCCCTAACATTGGGGGATACGTTCGCCCCCATAAACCTGAAAATGGCTAGCTATAAAAAGAATTCATGCTGAATACTTTTGCATGCTCCACCTGTGTGCAAATAATTTCAATCGCTGCCTACGAGCTCGGTAAAATTTTCTATCAACACGTGCATCATTCGAAAAGCCTTGGTGTATACATTGAGTTAAAAAAAAATACATCGTTTAACACGGGATAACATTTTTTTAGAAATTTATTCAAACCACGTTTCAAGGATTTATTTACTAGTTGATGTACAGTATAGCAAAACAGTATAACAAACAACAGTATAACAAAACTTGCAGTATAACAAAATTTTCGAGAAAATGCTCGTGTATGTGGTAAAATATTTTTTAAGGAAAGAGAAGATTTTCAATGCATAAAGATTTGAAATGAATGTTTGCAGGTGAATATTGGGCAGGAGTTTCGATGCATAAATTTTTCACCGTGAAAATCTTAGGGAAGCTTATAGCAAAGTTTATATCAATAGTGATTTATGCCGGTTATTTATGCGGATCCGAGTGAAAGGGTAGCCCGGTGTCCATGCATTTCCTTTGAACGGGTCTTCTTTCGGCAGAAATTATTCCAGCCAGTCGCAAATTGCACATTCTGTTTGCTTTCTGAGCCGGTGCGACTCGGTCAGACGGCAAATGCGTTTATACAATGGCGCCGGATGCAACGAAAGGTCATTAATGCTTGCACGCGTGTCACAACACCGTGGAACCATTCGTTACGGGTTAACTGTTGTGTTGTCATCGATTGTATTCATATTTCACTTCATATTCTGTTCTCTATGTTCTGTCGAAGGGTCCAGACCGATGCTGTAATATATGCGTCCAGTGCGTATTGTTAACTTGACTAATTGAAAAACTCTTGCTCACAAAATATCACGGCCATTTCCGTGCTCGTAAATATGTGACCATTACGGCATCATACAGTGCTAATATCATAATATCAAATTTCCTGTTATAACAGAAACGCTCGAAATTAGACGAGAAAATCATACATATTTATCACTAGGTTTACGGGACCCGTCAAAATGACGCGTTCTAATATTTTTAATTTACGATTATTGAGATCGTGAAGATCCATCTACGTGGAATTACTCAACGAACTTATTTCCTTCGGTATATATTACTTAAAAAATGGCTGAAAACTTGGATAGACACATTCTTCTTATTTTTATCAAGTAATTTAAAATACTCGCTTTTAATGCTCGGTACATCTAGCGTTAATAAATCATTAGTATTTAATAAACAAATTCGAATTCGGTAAAGCGCTGACTTCAACTACACCTAATTCCCATATAACTTCATGAAATAGACGTTATTCATTAATGAAGCAATATTATTTTTTCTACGAAAATTCTATCTATAACATTTCCCTGAATACAATAATGAATACAAGAGAACTAATTAGGATCCACGTCCAATTGCGATCCGCAGGATAATTGCTTTTTAATGAGCATCCTAATGGCCCGGTTGGCGCAAAAAATTTCAACGATCTATAGAAATATTTTTAATAAACATCGTCAACAGAGCGAATAGGGAGGTGATAAAAAGTTCATGTACGTATTTCAATTACGAATAGCATACCACAACCGGTAATGAACGTCTCTATTTCGAACAAAAACACCGCATTGGTTGAATCTACTCAAAATTCGGCCGTTTCCGTTTCAATCAATTTCCATTTTGCTCCGCAAATATGATCCCTGTTCGACTATGCACAAGTGGGAATGTTCGAAATCTCTACACGTTTTAAAATTACCAGACCATATCACCGTGTCCATATTACTTAATGTTAAACAACTTTTTTGGAAAATTTTTTTGCCAGTTAATAGTTGAAGCCATTTGCAATAATCCATATGATTTGTAGACCTCTAAGTATTCAATGATAGGCGTTGTAATTACATAACTATCGCACTGAAAACTGATGAATTCCCAGGATCGAGGAAATGGTTATTTACCATGCGTATATCTCCGTAAAAAAATTTTGTTTCAAAAATCTGACTTTGGCACATCACGCACTATTAGGCTATACAAAAATAATTTTTTTTATAAAAATCGAAAATTTATAAAATGGATTTTTTGCCACCTTGGCACCACTGTGCGCCGTGCCGGCGGGCCGGGCCGGGCCGGCAGGTAAAAAAGGAAGGCGTGTACAATGGAAAAAGCCTGAGAAATTTCGAGCTGGCCATTTTTTCCCGCACTGATTCCTTCGCCGGATGAAAGGCGGTCTGCTCTCCCGATCCCCATCCCTTTGCCGCAGCCTCTTTAATTATAACCTCTAATTGCAGAACTTTCTATTACGTTTCTACTTGGCGAGTTCGTCTCGTTCCGGAAAATTGCTCGATCCGAACCCTCGAAAGCACAGCGTTCCCCGAATCTCGTGCCGCCTAAATTTCAACCCCCTCCGATGTTCCCGCGTTTCTATACAAACGCAGGTGCGCGCAACGCAAGCCCCGCCGCCGCGCCGGTCGACTGATGTTTCACGCGGTTGTTCCGGCAGATCGCTTTGATTAGCGGCGCGGATTATTGGCAGCCCGATGCATTTCGGTAATATACTTCCGATACTCCCCGAGGTGCATCGACCGTTCCGAAATATCAACAGCAGCCACCGCCGCGATACGGAAATTGCCTCTTTACCCGTACTTTATTAATTGCGCGCCTGCTTTTCTAATTGCCGTTTTAATGGCTCCAGTTAAACGATTTCCTTCCCCGAATTCGCGCGCGATTTACCTTCAAACGGCCGGAAAGCAATTTTATTGGCTTCCGGTAGTAACGGAAAATTAGAAAATCTTCTACTCTCTTTCATTGGAAGACTGGAAGGCCACCATAGTGGCTCGAGCCTTGGCAACAAAGTATGAGCCTTGTATGCCTTGTACAAGTTATCCCAATTTACGCCTTGTTTCGGGACACATTTTCCGATGTAGGCATCTTTTCTCTATGTGGACGCGTGGAGGTCATACGAAGGTCAACTTTATTCTATTCCATGGAATCGTATGTTTTTTAACCCTTAGCACTCGAATGGTGACTGTTAGGCACCACGAAAAATTTTTACATTATTAAATTTGTTTGTATTTAATAAATTACTAAACATTTCGATGTTGTACGAGTGAATTGCACTATTTTCGTATGTATAACATGAAAAAAAATATAGCTTCGAGTGCAAAGGGTTAATAGCGAGATATGAGAACCAAGTAGGATTTTACTTCTTTCTTTAGTGGTTTTGTTGAGTCCCAAGAAATAAATAAATAGCAAGAATATAGAAATATAGATAAATAGCTCTTTATGATTTAATTTTGGAGCATAAACAGTTTCAATTGACAGCTTTTATTTTATAATTGTATTCTTTGTAGCTAATATCTATTTCAATTTCATCGTGAAATTGTCCCAATGTATCCACAATGTATTTTACAATTCTACGGAGGAAAAATTGTTCGAAATTCGCCGTAAACGTAAACGGGATTTTATAAAAATTGTCTCGGGTAATCCCTTCACGCGTGACTCTTTCTTCGCGAGGAGATTTATGAATTTCAAATCCGTTCCAAAGTTTGTTACATCCGATTATCAAGTTCAAATCATTTAATCTATTTAATATTTCAAATATTGAGATATTTAATATTTCAAAGGTTACTGTCCAACTGTGCGAAACTGTACACGTTGGTAAAAACGAAACTATAATCTCGGATTTGAAGATTTATTATAAAATTTGATAGAATCCTGTCATCGGACTCGTGTATTAAACACAGGCTGTACGCTAACGGCTTAATGTAAATTATTCGAGCTCTTGCGCTGTCCCGATTAGGCTGTGTAGATAATTAAACTGCCAGAACATACTGTTTGCTGGAATATTAGTTTTCATATTTCTTGCCAAAAAAGTTCAAGTACACATTAACGTGTTTAAAGAACACGACTAAAATTATTATTATAGGAAACACGTTTTAACCTCTCAAAAATTCCTCTTGTTGATGTATCAATTTTGGCATGGAAGATTTTATCATCTTTTTTGTTTGCAAATTCTTGAAATTCTATTTTATCGATACAGTTTACTGCAGATTTTCAAGGGGAAAAGTAAAACGTTCTTTCAACTTGTAATTTTATTTTAAACTCATTACAGATTAATATTAATTTTTCATGCTTAAGAGCTTAATTAGACCATGTCATTAATGTGCATAATATTGTCATAGTTTGACATTGGCTTCAATTTGAAAATATAAATACCCCTTGCATTGATTTTAGACTGATCATCCTGTGATATTGATTTTTCATTAGCACACGAGTCGAAAGAATCAATACTCTTCGACTGTCAATTTTAATTCGGCCTCGTAACTCGTACATCGATGTTGACATATCAGTTGCTTATAAAAAGGAATAAACAAATATTCTGATAACTTATAATTCCAATTTAAACTCATCACGCGTCAGTATTGATTTTGCTCCGCGCGTGAACCGGAAAAGATAAATATTGTTCCACATTTTATTTCGGAACTGGTCCACGGGTTCTCATTAGTTTGGAAACCTTCGTTAAAGTGGAAACTGCCTTTTCCACGTGACGAAACACTTTTGTCCCCTATCGGCATTAATTAGCAGCCGCTGTCGGCCCGAGAAACGATCGCGGGGGCGCAGCTTGAAACGTCAAGATAGAGGCGCACTTAAAATGAAATAATTATGTGTTATATGAAAGAGCTTCATCGTCTTTCATACAGAGTGTAATTAGTTACTTCTAGAGACGTCCTTTAGCGCTCTATAAACATACACAAATAAAATTGGATTGAATCTTGAATTTTTTGTATTAGAATCCTGTCGAAGTATGTTGCGGACGATATTTCGTAAATTGTATACACAGACATGCTCTGAGTTATCAGTAAAAGAAAATATGTGTCTCAATCAGCTTTTAACGCAAAATATGGGAAAATATAAGTTGTGCTATCTTTTTGTCGCAGAGTGTACACCGGAAAACAATTCATCCCCGAAACGTCCGTCGTAACAGTTGGTTTCCAGATTTTCGGGCGAGCAGGGAAATATGAAAGTTTGTCGAATAACGTGATCACGGACTCGACGAGTTTTTCAGGTTATTGATTGGAAAAGCGTGATGCGATTCCAGTGTAACGTAATTCCTCCGGTTTGCTTTGATGTGTGCGCGGTGCACGGCGTTGTATTTGCAGTATTAAAATCGATGCCGTGAAATTAGCGACGGTAATGTAATGCCGGGAAACGGCCCCGAGCTCATAAAAACGTGAATATTAACGCAGTCGTAAAAACAGCGCGACGAGTACTATCGATGATTTAAATTTATCGGACGGCGCAAGCAGCGCTTCAATTTATGTCAGTACATTGATTTCGATTCACCGTTCGGGCCCCTTTCAAGTCCCGGATCAACAATTTTTTAGACGTCGATGTGCGATTCGCCGATGGGAAATTACACGGCGCAGCGAATAAGTTTTGAAAGCCAATAATATCCGATCACCATAAACTTCAAATAAAGATGTACCACGAATTGCGTATATTAATTCAATATATATAAAATTCGATTTTTTGGAAATCGAGAAAGAACCAGAATTTCTTTATCATTTGTTTTCATTTGTAAATGCAGATTTAGTATTTTTTATTTGTGCTGAACTAATATATTAAGATCGCGTCTGAAATGTAGAGTAATATTCATTTCGATTGGGACAAAGTTGAAAAGGGTTCGAAAAGGGTTTATTACATTTTATTTAATTTTAAACGATTTTAAATATGTGCCCAAGACGCGAAATTGAAATGCAAATTGCGCTACATCTGTTATGCTGCGCTCTGTATTAAAAAATCGGTCCGCGTGGATGAATTGTTCGAACAAAAGTAACGAGAACGAAATGAATTTTACGTTGTGCTGCGAACGGATGGTAATGGAAAGACACAAATTCGTATGATATTGCGATCAATATTTTTTAATTAAAACAAATGAAACTTTACGAGCAATAAGTTTTGCAGGAAAAAAGTGCAAAAATGTGAGGGTAAAATGTGAGATGTTTTACATCAGATGAAATGTGATGTAGTCAATATGCGGTAACAATCACAGAATAAAAAGTTTTAGCCGCAAACATCGTCTTTCAATCATATTTTTCGAATGACTTTTCAAAAAACATAAATAAATCATTCCATTGGATTTTGTGCACTTTCTGTGCGTGTTCCTGCACATTACAAAAATTATGAAAAATCGTACTTTGTGACAGAAAAAAAGGACGTTTTTGTTGACAAGCGGTATATTTTCGTAAAACAATTAAAACATGAAAACTTCAACTTAAACGTAAACATTTGCTATTTTTAAAGCGATAAATTTGGATTTCAATCGTTTAACTTGAGTTTCAATCGAACTAAAATAAAGCTTTAAAAATTTTTAAAAAGAGGATCTTTTACTTTTTTGGGAAAATCTCACAGTTTTGGCAGTTTTTTGAATCAGGTATTTGTTGTTCAAATTCCTCTTGAACTCAGTATTTTTCAAATACAATACTACAATATTACATACTATTTTCCTACTGCACCTATTGTCGAATAATTTATTATGTCTCAAACCCTTTCAGTCTGTTAAAATACTCGGAATGTTGTACCGCGAAATGATGGATAATACGCGGCGTTCGCAGTGGCCAGATTCGAAAATTCGAATCACAAAATAAACGCGTTACAGAGGATTTCAATTTGATAAAACAAAATGGAATTACCCGTTGCAAGTATCGGTTTCCATGGGGTGGGGTGGGGGGCACGTTTTCGAAAATTCCCATTTTCCTGATTGGAAAGCGGAAACTAATGGCGCCGTTTCGCCAATTCGCAAGCGCAGTCGGAATACCCGGTCGTTTCTGTTGCAACGTTTGAAAAGTTTATTAGTTCTCGTCGGCAAATACAGCAAAAGTTGATAGCTCGCAATCGTATAGGAAAGATTTCGTCGAACTAGCACGACCCCTTCAACTGTCGGCTCGTTGCTATTCCCCAAAATTTACGAGAATTTCATCGCGGAAACTTAGGATAGTTATTCAAAGCTTCCTTCGTAATAGGCGAGTTGACATCAAAGTGGAGAGAGAGAGAGAGAGAGAGAGAGAGAGAGACGTCGCGCGGCTTCTAAGCGGTTCGATGTTTGCGAAAACTTTCGCGGCAAGTAGCGCGGGTACGTCATGCGTCCGACGTAATTATGCATAGCGAAACCGGAACCGAAGTTGACGACTGTTGCGTGTTTCAAGCTCGCGGTAAGTAGACGCCGATGTATACTCGAATTTGCTTACTTGTAAAACGCTTCACTAAATCAAGAATTTACTGCAATTCGTTTTTCTTTCTTTACATTTTCTCTAAGTGTTCTGTAGAATATGTGTGTGGGTGTGTGTAGAAGGATCAACTAAAAAAAATATCTGTCGTTCTTTCCTTATTCTTTATTATTATAAAGGACAATTTTGAACTTTTAAATTGGAACCCATACCTTTTATCGTATGTTGTTATTACTGGCATTGAGGCGTTTTCAAAACGCGACCCCTACGTGATTTTAGCGTAAGCCGTTCTCGAAATATAAATTCTCCAAATTAACAAACACGGAAGGTCAACTTGTCAACTTCAAGTATTTATATTTCGGAAACGATAATAGATAAAAGATAAAAGATAAAAGATATGGATCACAATTTAAAAATTCAAAATTGACCTTTATAATGTGTCTCCCAAAACCATACAACTTCTATCTAAAACATTTGTTCATATTATTCATATTATTTTACAAAGTGGTACACCCTTTTGTAATAGTATATTATACATTTAATAGTATAGTAAGGTAAATGTAGTACAATGTAGAATAATATACACGGTAAATTTTAGAGAATGTTACTTTGATGTAATATAGAGTAATATTAATGTCGAATTTTCATTAATCTTATTCCACAGAGCATGACAAATTATTCATATTGTAATTACGACTGCAACACTTTGGTAAATATAATAATAACAAACACTGATTCGATTAATCTAAAGCTGAATTTTATCGCTGTAATTTCAAAAGAGAAAATGCAAAAATACTGTTAAAGTGGATCGAGTCATTATTTTTATTGTTCCAGAATATTAGTATGGAATACTAAAATATCTACATTTTAATAAATATTCAGAATTATTTTATGGCAGAATTAATACAAATATATTAAATATTAGTGAATGATTTAAATAAAATTACCCTTTCACTCTTACCCTTTCACATCGGGCTTATTAATCAGAAATTAATGGCCAATAAATAAGTTATAATTGAAATTATAAGGAAATCGGGTACATACAGGATGGTCCAAAAGTGACTAGACAATTTTTCAAAAGATTCACATTTACTTTTGTGAAAACAAGTTGGAATTTTCAATCGCCCAGTGATTTTTGGGCCACCCAGTACTATGTGAACAAACTTAATGAGAGAAGCGGAGAAACTACCAAGCAAATGCACCGAACGCACAAAATGGTAGATGCATGAGTAAGAGACTACGTAGCCAGTAAGTAGTATAAGTGCACCATGCGTCAGACACAATTACGAGAGTTACGAGCGCAATAATTGCTCCAGATCTCTTAGGTGTCACTTTAACCTGTTGGAGCCTGATGTTTGGTATCATGCCAAGCCTGATGGCTATCATCATTAGCGAGGTTTTCATCGCAAATAAACAATCGGCTTAATTGAGAGCGATTCACGTATGTAGACTGAATCAGTCATGTTTCTTTGCACTTTCTACTGCGTTCAACAATTCTACTCTACCCGAATAACTTTCTTGCTACTTCATAAGTGTGCTAATGTATCTACACTGAAATGTAGAACTTGCTATAATATCAGTAAAGGTAAAAATATTAATTTTTGTGTTCGTGGTGTCGAGGAATCAAGGAGATGAACGTAATTCTACTGAACGTTCGATCGCGTTCGAAGTAAAAGAGAAAAAGAAGTTAAAATGTGCTCTTAACGATATTGAATTATACAAAATCGTAAGTAATTTACATTCAAATTGCAGATCGTTCTTTGTGCCTGAAAACTAGCCCAACACAATATCCTTTGTTGCTGAACATACAGAACATTCGCGTAATTAAACCAACATATTTTCCACAAAGATCGACTATGTGGAAAGAATGGAATAGACAAAAGCTTCGAGCCTTTCACAGCCGACACAATAGTGAAACACAGATAGGTTCTGTCTATTTTTTAACGAAACGCCGTTCCCATATAAAACCGTTCAATAATTAGCGGTACAGTGACTTTCAAAGTCCCATGAAATCAAGAAACGAACAAAACAATTTCGATACCTCGACTATTACCGAGTCCATGACCACCAACAATCGATTTTCAAATGAATTCGCCACTGCGTCCGACCATCAAACGTCCCTCGAAAAAAATAGACCGTATCGCTCCTTGAATTCGGTGCTCTACTATATACACCTGCTGTCTCTCTGATTGATAAAAATGCTGGGTGTGCACCGGTTTCGCGTCGCGATCGACACGACTCAATTCTCAATTAGTATCATTCAGTTCATACAGCAAAGTATGATTCTATTTTACGGTAGGTACATAATTATCAAAGAATGTCGATTCCTAAACGATACCTGCTCAAAAACATCGATTCTTGTATACTTAATTTTGGATCAGCTTCCGCTGGAGATTTTAGGGTGCCATTATCAAATTCAACTGGTCGTCCACTTCGAGGCCTGTCAGAGTGATCATAATCACCAGCAGCAAACCTTCTGAACCATCGTTGGCACTTGTTGACCTTTAATACATCTCCATAAACATCGCAAATTTTCTTTGTTGAAGAATGATGAATTGGATCACTCCCCTGGCCAGTTTCGCGGACAGAAGCTGGAAATGTCAGGCGGATGTTGAAGCGAGAACTCTGTTCGGACCCGAAATCGAGCTCAAAGAAATTTGACAAACGAAAAACCGGTGGACAGATGTCGGCAGAGGCGAGGGCGGAGGTGAGAGCGGCTGGAAAACAGGAAGGAGATTAATTCCCCTGTAGCACGAGAAAGTTTCGGTGTCCCGAATGGGAGTACGCGATAACATCAGCTGCGAAAGATTCCCCTGGCTGGTCCCGGAGAGTTCTTTTCCCGGGACGAACGGGGTGCCGTAAATGGGGCTAGGTCGTTCGGACGCGTGTCGTTCGATTCGAAAGCATCGGTTCTCCAGCCCCGGTCTCGCGAAACTTTTCCGCTGAAGGCGTCGCGAGACACGGCCGGCCGGCTGCTCGAGTGATCCGACGAAAATTGATCCGGAAAAGCGGGATTTATGGAGTCCGCGAAAAGAATTCGTTCAATCGTCGGGATCACACCTGTATCATAACTCTTTCTGTAATGTTGATCTCGTCGAGCGTCGCGTCCTCGCACGCTGGGCCGTTCCAATAAAATAAATGCAGGCTCGACAATTTTCGTACCATGAAATAGGCTAAAAGGGACACAGTCTTATTCTATCTGATTTGTTAAATAAATAATAGTCAAGTTCCAGTCTCTTGAAGTAGTCAGTTTTCTTCGCGCCTCCAGTGGTTTCTCTATATACGTCGCCAAGGCCAATTTTCAAGCGGAACCAATAATTTTTTGATAGGTTATGAGGTTTTGACCACGTTTTCGCGATTTGGGACCACCGTGCGCCGCCATTGCCGAGCGACTTCAACTTTTCCGCTTCTAATATCTAGCCGAGGCCCAGGTGAACCGCGGAGACGTAATCGCGCCCGCGTCGCTACCGGGGGTTCGGCAAAATTGCAGAATCCTTTTACTCGAACCGGCTAACCATAAATTTCGCCGGGTTGTACGTTGAATCTTTATTACCGCCGGTGGGGAGCCGCTGGTGATCGGATAGCAAACGATCCTTGTCGCGGTGTGCTTTTACGAGAAATTAGCTCCTGAATGAGTGAGGGGAAGCTTGACGAGCCGGCCCGGCTACGGAATATTAAAAACGTGCAGGGTGTGGCGTAATCGATGGCCCCGCTGCTTGGCACAGGCTGAATCTCTATGAAAAATTAGTAGAAAACAAAAGACTAAAGACGGGCGGTTTATTTGGGGTACAGTGGGGTTAGTAGTACCGTTTATACCGTATATACTTCAGAACTCCCTTTAAACGACCCTTGGTCGTTGCCACAATTTTCTAGGCAAAAGAATGTAGCTGAAACCGAGAAACAAATGACCAAAACTACATTAAAATTATCTTGTATGACGAGAAAGTATCTGAATCAATTATAAACAAAACAATATTATAACGCAAGACGCACCATCACTTGGAAAAGATTCATGAAAATTGAACGATTTTTGAACGTGTACTCGAGACAGCTGCCGTAAGTAAAAAACTAATCAACCCGTAGAAGATGCGGAGGTCTTCGAGCGAATTTTTCAAATTCAACAAATCTGTGCTACTGTAGCCGATTGTGTTCTCGTTTCTCGATACTTTATCGCACGGTACGAGAATCCGATAAGTCGATACTCGAGGAGAGAGACAGGCTAAGCAATTCACGCCAATTTATCTCGCACCGTCTCGAAGCGATCGTTCGTTTCGCCGAACATCGTTTATCGGTCGCAATCGAAGCGAGAACGCCACGTGGATAAGGAAGCCAACGAATCGCTCTGGCTTCTTCAGATTTTCGAGAGCACGGTCGTCGTTTTATTGCTCAATAATTCGCGTATTCAAAACGTCCCCGACGGGCGTCGCAAATCTAATCCCGGACGGAGGACAAAGCTCAATTTATTAACCGGCCCGGCATCGAGAACACGGATACCGAGGGAGGCACCATAAAAATGCAATTCGCGAGGACGAATCGCCGTGGAAGGTTGTCTTTGGCCAGTCTCCTAGTCGCCGTGCCCCCTCCACCCCCCCCCTTATCCCTCAGACCGGACTCGCAATTTCCTGACGATTCGCATCTATTACCTTTTTAACCTTTTGTGATAGAAAAGGAAGCGACTAGCGCCACTGTGAAGCGACTGTGTAGATTAAAAGTTGGCCCGTCGCGTGAAAAGCTTCTCGGGTTTGTCGGGCTAGTGTTAGTGTCTCAGCTGACAGACGGCGGAATGTCGGCAGCAAGGCGAAACGCGGAGCTGGATCATTTCCGACCCGTCATGGAATTTTGTATTTACACACCGGGACAAAAAGACAGCACACCTTATATTTTCCCATATTTTGTGTTAAAAGCTGATTAAGATACATATTTTCTTTTACTGATAACTCAGAGCATGTCTGTGTATACAGTTTACGAAATATCGTCCACAACATATACTTCGACAGGATTCTAACACAAAAAATGTAAATATTATTGCTCGCAAGCGGGACAAAATGACAGCACATGTAGTTAATCTACGCTGTCCAGTTTCACTGAAGCTCGCAAATTGCGAACATCAACCCCGGAACATAGTTAATAAAGTCCGTAATATTATTTCGTGTTGCATATTTGTTCGAAAAAGGCGAAATATTATGGAAAAATGGGTCGCGGAAAGAGATTGAACGCGTGTGAAACTGACACTATAATAAAATTGAAAGAAGAACAGTATTTAGTGTCCAAAATAACAAAAATTATGAATAGAAGTCAAAAAGTATTAATGAACTTGTTCGGTTTCTAACGTTATTCCCGCAATTCTTATAGTTATACGTCTCCATTAAACTATGCGGTAGTATTATTTGTATTAATCTTTATTTTCATTACAGTTTCAATTTTTATAAATATGAAAATCAGTTTATCGGGAGTTCGGCAGAGATAATACGGCTGTATGAAACAAATATGGTTGCTTCGTTGCATTGCAGACGTTTTAATAAGAACATCGATACGTTTCATATTTTATGGAGAATACGTAGGCAGCTAATTAATTGTGAACGATAATACACGTCAAAGCGAGTTTCCTTTGTAATTATACGCGCAGAAATGATAAAGGTGCTTTCATGGAAAATTATTTTTCTTCCATACGTTACCATTAAAATTATGAAAATCCTGAAAAACGTATTTAAAATCGTTATATTAAATATTCAAAGTCAGCTTTCTATTATTTATACCGCTACCGATTTTTTGCGCACAGAATCGACAAAGTAAACGAATAACAATTAAGGAGAACGTTGAACGGACGAAACTAATTCGCAGAATGCAGTGAACAGGAAACTTCTGGCGCAAAAAATAAATTCCACGCCCTTATTCGCCGGATGATCGATCACATTACTATTTTTCAGGGGGCTGCACATTCTCACTGTCGGGAACACCGGTCTAATTTCAGGGCAAACGTAATACCTTCCGCTAGGTTAACCGTACATTTCCTAAGTCCCCTTCTCTTGCACGATACCACCCCCTTGCCGCGGGGACGACGGGGGAATCGTAAAAACCTGGAGCAGGATAACAACCCCGAAAACGTGACCCTTGATACGTAATCGGGGGTGAATTTCGGTGGCGTTACAACACACCCGTAGAGGAACAACGTCCGGACGTCTGCGGCTGCTCAACGGAAAAACCAGCGGGGAATACGTGGAATTCTTGATCGCGTGGCGAACAAAAACATTAATCCGAGTTTATAGGCTACCGAAAAACGCAACGGCAAAAAGCGAACCCTTAACTAGCAACTTTCTCTACTGCGTATATGATAGAAAATCTAGAGACAGAATTTATGAAGGCAATTTGAGAAAATGTTTCAACAAAAGTTATTTGGACACGAACGTGATTTTACACAACTGCTCACGCCGAGTGTAGCTGACCAAAGGTACTTACTGCACCTCGTTGGATTAAACTCTACTATAATACCGTGTATACAAAAATACAGCATCGTATTTAACAGAACTAACGTGATCTCGAAATCTCCGCCATTCTTTCACCGAAAAGACAATTGTTTATATCACGTAATGCCTCCATATGCCTCATACCAAATAACATTTTCCTGTTATGTTTTTGAGATATTCTGGATTTCCAGTTAAATGGACACCCTCGGGTGATGATGATACAGTACACAATATTAAAATCAAAATATCTTCTAAACTAATGATTTTTCGCCATAAGTGATTTAATACCTTTATGTAGGGAATGAAGAGTAGCATCGATCAGTGTATTAAATGCTTAGACATCAAATCTTTAGACACAAGAAATAGGAAATTCGTAAAAATTGTGGTCGCACGGTGTCGGTGTCATATTAATATTTAAATTTTCGTTTGTCAAGCACGTAGAGAAATCCAGCAATACAGTAGAGTGGTGGGACCGAGCATTCGGTGGTAGGATCAGTGCAGCGGCCGCAGAATTGTCAACCAGGACGCGGCATCCGGTAATAAAAGTGAAAGAAAAATCGCGGAGAAACGAGAAACGAGAAACGGCGGGTAGCGGGTCCCAGCGGACGGGAGGCCGATATTTAATAAATTAAAGGGGAACACCGTCAGCATCTATTTTCACGGCGATGGCGGCGCGTGTAATCATTATACACCGGCAAAAGGTAACGCCTAGGGGAGCCCATTACGAGTTTCATAAATTGCGGGGTTAGCCCTCGGGAGTAATCTTAAATAACGACTACGAAAACGGCGCTTAGCGGAAGCGAGGAAGAGTTCGTGCGACTTCCTCAAGGACACCTCGCGTCGCTTCTCCGAGCCTTTGCCTGAACGATGATGCGGTTTAGCGGACGTATCGCGGCCGGAAACCCTGCGCCGGATAACCGCGTTTCTTCGAAGCGAAAACTTTCGTTTCGCTGACAGGGGAAGAGCAACACTCCGCGACGAAAAGATAGCACACTATCTGATTCTGTTAATTCTCGCAAATATAATATAATAACAACACTTCTCGTATTATATATCACCGTTCAGTTAGCAATAAGTTGTATCTGCTCAGGGTAAACACTCGCTTTCTGTTTATAGGTTCAACTTTAACCCGACAAACGTAAACAATAGTGCAGACTGCTGCGGCAAAATGATAGCCCAAAGTCAAAATTCTGTACTTTAAATTCTGTTCAGATCACAAACAATGTAATGTACTATCTGAAAAGCTAAATACCATTTATCTCTATAATGTGCTATCTTTTTGTCGCGGAGTGTATCTAAGGACTTTCCGTTCACACTTAGAGTGACCGCAAGTTTCTGTTTAAACAGAAGCCACCTCTCCGACATACCAATATGGCGGCGCCTCACCCGTTAAAATCGCTTAACTTTTGAACCAGTGGATTCCTAACATTAAAACTTGGATTTTTGGCATTTTCTCGTCAACATCCACAGAATAATACTTTAAAAAGTTAAACATTTCCGGGTTGCCAAGGTGAAGTAAAACCAAATTTTCAAATTCTATCGTTCTAAATCACACCTACTCATTTTTGTCAGAAATGCATAAAATCCGTCGTAATTGTAAGTCATTGCATGGACGATAGAAAAGGAATTTATTTCTGGGATGCAAAATTAGATTCTATTCGTTTGTACGAGCAAGTGAAGCGAATTAAATCGAATAGAATTGATTAAAATTTTCGGAATGTTCAACAGCCACAAGGTGTACTGTAAAAGTTTTCGACCGGTAATCTGGAAGAGCGGAAAATTTGATCCCCTGGAACGATTGTGGAAACGGAATGGCGTACGAAGAGCCAAGCCCCGAATGCTGGGATATGCTCACGTGCCTGCTGATTGGGGCATCCTTTTACAGGAGGGTGGAAACTACTGCAAGAAAGACGTCGAACGACGCCGGGTCCAGAAACTAGCTTTCCCGTAAAATTTCCCCAGCCCTCGTCTCATCTTACGGTCGATATTCGCAGCTGTTCGCGCGCCTAAACTCGGAAATAATGTTCCTCGCATTCGCTGCAGTTGCCGCGATACACATTTAACTCTAGATTTACGAGACCCGTCAAAATGACGGGTTCTAATATTTTTGATTCAATATTATTAAGATTCTAAGGATGCATACAAAAGAAATTATTTAGCAAACTTATTTCCTTAGGTATATATTATTTAAAAAATGACTGAAAACTTGGATGGACACATTCCTCTTATTTATATAAACTAATGTAAAATACTCACTTTTAATGCTCCGTAAATCTAGTGTTAAAAGTGATTTTTACTGTATAGCAGAAGATATTGTGCTTCGATAAATAATTTAATGTTATTTTGTAATAATCGATTGGGAAACCTCGAAACGATTTAATTCGTTCGGCTTTGTTGAAATATTTTCGGCATTCAGCAAAAGTAATTGTGTTTCGATAAAGGACAAATAATTGGATGTTACTTTGTATCGATCGACTTGTACAAAATGTAAATTCATTCGATATTGACAGAAGTGAAATATCTTTCAATCGTTTCAACGTACACAGTCACACTTTTGAAAACATTTATTCCGTTAATTTCATATTGATTTAGTACATGCGATAGCCACAGCAATATTAATAAAGCGAATGTGTGTGTGCGTGTGTCTTTATTATATCGTCAAATAATAAGTCAATCGAATTCAATGGTAGATTAATCCTTAACACAAGTAATTAATGGATAAAAAATCGAATTACGATTGCTCTGAAAACTAATGCGACATTCGTTTCCCGTAATCTCGTAATGCTTTTACATTAACATTCGCAAAAGGTCTCCCACGAAACGGTGTTCGTACATTTACATTATCCTCACATAAAATGTCGCTTTTACTTAAATTCTACGCTGCAACAACGCCTTAAATTAGGGAACGTTTATCCTCTAATTATGTTGCCTTGCAACGCGCGGAAAAAATGCTCGCAACATTCTACCAACAGTTCACCTTTTGCTACAAAAGAAGAACTGTTTATCGTAACTTTTATACCAGTTAATTAATTTTTCATTTCGTCCGAACTGTTAAAGTTCATAACGGGAACACGAATGCAACGAAAGAAAGTACGATAACAGTAGTGTTGTGGTTTTTCACTCCGAAAGTATTCAAAATTCACAGTAGACACTTTTCACGATTCATTTTCAAGATTAAGCGATTACAGAATTTCGTTTTCAATAAATCAATTGTTTGACCAGCTGTGCGACTTGTGGCACCATCTTGTTGGAACCGCATATCCCCTATGTCAAATCTATCCAATTCTGGCCAAAAATACTCTTCTAACATGGCGCGATAGCGAACTCCATTGACCGTAACATGGCGGTTATTTTCATCGACAAAAAAATACGGTCCTATCACACCCCCAGCATGAAATGCACACCATACGCTCACTTTTTGTGAATGTAATGCAGTCTGATGAAGCACATGTGAGTTTGTTACACTCCAATAACGCATATTCTGCTTATTAACAAAGCCATTCATCCAAAAATGTGCTTCATCGCTAAAGAAAACTTTTTAACGAAATTCAGGATCATCTTCAAATTGTTGCAAAGCAAAATCGGAAAAGTTTCGGCGCTTTAAGTGGTCAAGAGGTTTCAATTCCTGTGTTAATTTGATTTTGTAGGGGTGTAAATGGAGATCCTTGATTAAAATATGCGTCACAACGTGGTTTGAGAAATTCCCAATGCCTCTGCACGGCGTGGAATTGATTGATTTGCCTCATTTTGAACTGAAAGCCTCACTGCTACAATGTTTTCTAAAGATCGACCGGTACTACGTTGCCTAACTGGCATAGGATATACACAATAATATGCACGATATGCACAAGTGGAAATGTTCTTTCAAATTTCATAACAATAGCACGTACAGCTTGTCATAATGCTCGTAACGTTGCGACTATCGATTCGGAATTTCGTTCGTTCGTTTGTAAACTTCACGATATTAAATATAAGATTGTAAACCTTCACAGGCAATTTTGCATTGAGAAATCATAAAAACGTTTTAGGTTATGTTCGATATTTTAAAACAAAAATGTTATGTTTCTATTGAAAAATCCTTTATCAGAACATCATACTTTAACATTCGAAGCATGTTGAAATTGAGGATTCGTTAAGGCAAACGTGCTATATTCTTGGCCGGCGATGACGGGGTTAATATTAATTTTACCGTGGTTCCGAGTTCGCTCGGCATTTCATCGATATCTCAATGAGTCTATAAATAGTCGAGCCAGCAACGTGACCAGACAACGCGTTGCATAATGCACCGAGCACCGTCTTACTGGTCAGCGAATCGTCCGATTTTCCCGTTCGTCCCGCGACCAGGCGGAAAAGAGAACCGGTCGGTCGAGAAGCGGCGATTATAAAAACGAGTATACTCGCGAGAATTGTGTTTTTCGTGTTTCGAACGGAGGGGAGAAAGTTGTTAGGTGTTCGTGAAAAATTGTTCTGTCCCATCTGCCTGTATCGATCGCTGCTGTCTCGGTGTTGCGAGGGCGGAAGCGGTTTCCGACGGCCAAGGAAAATCCTTCCTTCCGCGTCGATAGCAAGTATCAAAGGAAATTTTCAAATTTTGAATACAGAGAGCGTCCTTCTCTCGTACCGCAGACTGGCGTGTAATTCGTCGCACGAAACGATTCTTTTTGAGAAACATGTCAGGAATATTAATGTCATCTGCTCTGCGCTTAATGCAACGAAGAAAATGCACCGCCAAAGTGGTCCTAATCGACGAATTAGGAGGAAAAAAGTGAAACGAGAAGATGCGATGTACATTTACACATAAAGGTGCCAGATTCGAATAACACTGATTTTCTTGAACGTAAATTGAAACGGAAAAACATGAGTGTAGGAGAAAACTTTATTTTCACGCAAACAACGTACAATTTCACAGTTAGACATGGCGCAAAGAACAAACGTCAAACTACAAAAACACGTTCTCGAATGCGCATATAAATTTTTGTATGAAATAAGAAACTTCTGATTACACCAAGATACTGGTTTTACAGAGCACAGGGGAAAAACCGACTGTGCCAAAAGTTTATTTTTCCTCCTAATTCGTCGATTGGGATCACTGAGAACCCTGAAGAAAATCCAAAACAGCCAGGCATAATTTTTGCAGATAATCCCTGTTGTCAAAGTCGAGGTTCAAAACCACATTTTTTAGCACGCCGGCTATAGTTTGCGTTCGCGTAATGAGCTGCGGATACTAGCGCCAGTTATGGCCGGCGCTCAAATAGTGATTAATTCTGCAGCATCTCACTGTATCTGCGCAACATTACTTATTTGCACGTTTCGCTTTATCCGCGCAAAGGATTTATTCACGACGAGCTCCTCCGCACAGGGGAACCATAACCGCGGCCACGTAAAGCATGAGTTGATATGAATTAGTTCACAAGAATATACAAGAATATAGAAGGATTACGCAAAAAGCATAAAAAGAAATCTCAGTGGAAACTAGCCTGGAAATTAGGTCCGAAAGAATTGTTTTAGGATGTTTATCTTAGAAAATGGTCTCCTACCTGGAAGATGAAAATTAGTTTGACCCAAAATTCCGAAATTGGTCGGAACTCGGTGAATTATCTTGCGAAGGAGCCTGACTGATCGACAAGAGTCACTCGTTCTTGTTTCCCAAGCGACAATTACCGTTGCCAAAGAACCTTGCTGTTCAGTTAATAAATCGGAGTTTATGATAGCAGCGGAATTACCACGGTGAAATCCGATGAATGGAAATACTATCCATTAGCTGGTATTACAGACAACAAAACCCCTTCGGATTTTGAAGAATTTCCCGGGCATTATGCGGGCCGCAGTTAATAACAATTTAATGCATCATGTGCCTCGGCGAAAATAGAGCAACGGTGTTTCGGCGCAAATACTACGAGCCGCATTGTTCTTGCATTACGCCATAGTTGCGTTGAAATTCCATTACCTTTCGAGGCGTTTATATCAAAATCACTGGTCGAATTACCGTCACTGCGAAAATCAAAGAAGCCTCGGAGGAAACCTGCTTGATGAACTTTTCTATCAAAGCTGCGGAAATGAAGCTTCTTTGCATTCAAACTAATGTTTAATTTTACAATTGCGTAATCTTATGTGCGCCTTTACTTACGCCAGCTCAAAAACTGAATTTATTTTGATTTCTTGCAATTTGAATAACAACTTGTGTGCTTGAATAAATATTTAACGATTTCGAATTGAAGCATCTTTGTAATTTCGGTATTTATAACGATTGTGAAATCATTTGACCGGTTATTCGAGGTACGGTTAATTAGATTTATCATCGTTTAGTGGCCGTAAGTGGTTTTCGAATGATGAACGTTTATCGATAGGTATAATAAAATAGAATTTTATTACATGAAATTTATAGTAATTTAATAATAACTAATAATTAATAGTAATTTGATCATTTAGTCATAATTACTTGTCAATATTTTATCGACTAGGGGCTAGAGTGACAGATCAATGATTGGTGTATCAAATAAATTGATCATGGGAATCGTAGAAGCAACGTGATTTTGTAAATATTTTTGATCCTGCAAATTCATTCTCACAAATTCCTCGCTTCTATTATTCATCCACCATTGTTCTCTGAATAATTAAATTCTCTGAACGAGAAAGTAATTTCATGAAATTAGGTTTGCTTATTGTTGTTTCTCTGGAAATTACGCTCTGTGGTACGTTTCTACAGTCAGTAAAAAATATCACCGTACACGCTTTAAAACGGAATAACTCTTTCAAGATGAGCAAAGGAATCGAGCATTTTTCCACAAAAAACATTTCGGTTTTGAAAAGGTTCCTTTCAACAACTTTTTCACGAGGGGATATACTGAAATGTAAAAAATACGCTTTTTAAAGGATATTACAGTCGTTAAACTCTGCAACATTTTATTGATTTTTCCGCTGCAGTCATACAATTATACAAATTTACGTGGATTCACTTATGAATGAAAAATTGCAATTTAAATTCTACCGTTTGCCCAAGTTTAAAGAAAATTCGATTAAATGCCATTAACGACGAACGGTTTCGGCAAATTAAAACTGTTACTGCTATTCAAAATCCATTCGTAAATCCTGAATCACAAATTTCCGAAAACTGGCCAGGACGAGGTTAGCGCGGCGTTAGGTCGCGGAAACTCGCAGATTTCCATTGTTCCTCTTCAATTTTCCCATCTAATCCTATTCGTCCCGGTCTTCTTCGTATCACCAGCAATCACAAAGAAATATGTTTTTTCTGGGAGCCGAATCCCATCGGACAAAAAGTTAGCAAGAAAGCTGAGGGAGAAGGGGCAGGGGAGGGGGTGAAACCGTTCTATTCTTCGGCACGGTTCCACGCCGGACTGGCGCCCATTCGAAAACCCCTTGAAAAGAAGGAAGATAATAAAACCGATAAAGAAATATTCTTCCTCTCCACGTGGTCCCGGCTGAATCGATACTGGGAATCGCGCTCGAAGCGACGCCTACACGCTGATAACCCCCCTCACCCCCCCGCCCCCACACCCTCGACATAAAGCCATCGTTCTCATCTCGATCGGGCTCATCATCGTGCGCCTATAGAAAGACAATTTCCTTTTTGCGCCGGCTAACTTCGTGAGTCGAACGGTGCGCGCTGCTTTCCGACGAAAAGCCGCAGGGATCCAGCTCCATAATCGCACGAATTATGCGATTCGATCGTACCGAGCACGATCCTTTTCGCTGCGGAGTTTCCACCGCGAACTTTCCACCGGGCTCACGAATGTTCACGGGAGTGCGACGATTTTCAGACCGCCCTCACAGTGGTTCGGATCGGAAAAATAAGTGACATTCAGCCGAAAGAAACGAACTTTCCCGTATCGATATCTAATCGACGAACATTATTTCTTAAATGTCCATGGACCTCGACAATGAAAAAATTAGTACTTGCGTTTTAATCAATATTACGGTTGTAATAAACATTGAAACTTGGACGTTTCAAGAACAGCATTTTTCGCCACAAAAATTGTTTCTCTTCAATGAGATATCCTGACGCTCCTATTGCATATTTTCTCTCGATTTCTTTTTTAAATTGAAGAGCAGACTTTTGCGATGAAAAGTCTTGTTTTTTAATAGCAATTCATGCACGTATTCTATCAAAGAAATAATGTTGGATATAGTAGGAAAAATTTGCGAGATTTTCTACATTAATAGAGCATATTTTTTTAATTCCTTAATAGAGCATATTTTTTAGTTTCAACAGAATTTGTACAGTGTGCACTTGAAATTCGCAATGTGCTTGCCAAGCTTAAAAAGGTATGGTCTAATAAACTCAAAGTTCGGACTGTGACTGTTGGTCGGGTATGAAAAAACGACCTTTTTGCTGTTTACCCCCACTTAGAAACACTCTGAGAGTAACCAATCCCATATTTAAAACTTACCTAGCTGAAAGTTCATATTTTAGGTTTTACCCACGTTTTCCGGCTTTCGGAGCCACTGTGCGCCGCGGAATTATGCTGCTCCCGTCTCATTTGATTCTAGTTTTTCTAGATGGAAACGCGCCGCGTCGCGCCGCACCGGTACGTTTCGTCCACCGTGTAATTCGCCAGCAGAATTTTATGAATACTTGTTACGCTGTGTACTTCGTACCTTCAACTTAACTCTTAAATGCATGCAAATTTACTTACCGACGAACAAGGTAAAAATAATTATACCGAAATGAGCAGCAAACATGCCCGGACTCTTCACGTTTACTGCTTTCTCCGGTATACCTTTTACGCGTGTACCGAATTTAAAACGATAGGTGTGTTGAATAGCAACAGTATGGATTCAGGTGTTGACATTCATTTTCATGCCTGAACGCGCGGTGCAATTGTTGCACTAATTGCGTTGACATACTATGTTGCCAGAGGCAAAATATATTCATCTATTGTTCTTGGTTAATTCGTAGGTTTTTAAGAGCACTTCTCTGTCTCTGACCGAGTGACGGAATTATTTGTGCTGGTTTTAAAATGAATTTTTACGCTGATGTATTCATTGTGCCAAACTTGATTAGGAGCTGTAACGTGCAAGAAAGTTGGAGGATTACTCGGTATCATACATTTAACTTTTTGCAATTTTTATTCCATTAAATAACTTACTTAAAGTGTTAAGGAGACTCTTCCGTATAAATATTTGGAAGCGTGACTTTCTTTTCCTTGCGAAATGTCGAATTTACAAGAATAGGGTTTCAGCGGAGAAATCAGTGGCAACAAAACGGCCCATCGCGAGCTTCAAAATCCTGTAAACAAGATCATATTTCCCGGTAAGAGGCATCGACCTCGCAGGAATTTTTATGAACCTTTTAAAACCGCGTCCCCGCGGGAAAAAGTACAATAAGCATTATCATAAAGCGCAGAAAATGGCATCTCCTGCCATAACTGAATTCTCCTGGCTGATAAAAAAACTACGTAAACGTTCCGCGTACGGCGTACGTGTCCACCAAGGGGGAACGCATCAAAATAATACCAGCCAATAAATCCAGGAGTTGTTTCCGCGCGAGATTTCCTATTTCGGAAGACAATATACGCGTGCGTACGTTCGACGGCATGAATATATACGAGTTTTAAACAACAGGTCTGTTTACAATCGAAGCAAAATTAAATGCCTTCGGCGTTCTGAACGTGGGAAACGCGGTGTCGTGAATTCGAGGAGATTCGCGCCCCTTTTGTTCGGACGCGCACGTATTTCTCGCGCGCGTACGGTTGACACGCCGGCGCGACGCGTCGGGGCGTTCGGACGCGGATGATCCAGAATTCTCGCGGGCAAGATTTACAGAGATACGGTATCCTTGCGAATCTGCACGTCGACGGAGGCAGCGAACGCTGCTGCGTCGGCTCTGTCCGTCCCAGAAAATCGCGGACCGTATTTCCTCGTTACGAACTCGATTTATCGTCCGAGCCGCAAGTTGGACGCTGTCCTCGCCGTTTCAGTTCTCCACGCTACCCTCTGGTTTCCTTCCGGTCTGGGCCATTACTTCCGGAAGATAAAAAAAAAAGAAGAAGAACGTTGCCTCGAATTCTACCCGCAGCGACACTGAATCGTAAAATCGAGCTGTGCCTGTATTTTCACGGAGAAAAAGGTACACGTCGCACGAGACAGAACAGTAAATATTTATACGCCGAAGGTACCTTACATACTGTTCTCATAATTGAACAGTCATTCTAGTAAACAACGTGAATGCCGCAGTAGTTCCTTTTGCAGATAATTGCTGTCAATTGTGCTGAAAGACGATACCGCTGCACAGTGTCGCGAATGGCCATTCTAGCCGTTCTGTTATATCTATTTTCTGACATAACTTTTTTCCAATTAACACGTTAACCGCCACGTCAGTCAAATATGACTGACAGTGATTTTCGACTGAGTTTAAAAATTCATTTTCATTATAAGATATCCAGATAAACCGAATTTTTCGGGGTCTTTCGAATCCGAAAGGGTTAACACAGAAATTTCTAGAATTTCAAGAATCTCTGCGGTTGATATTTGGCACTTGACGCGTTAAAATGGCCATTCGCGACACTGTGCGCTGGCACGTTCAACTATAGCAGAACGTAAAAGACTGAGCGGCCATAACACGTGTAGGAAAAAGTTGTTCAGAATGATGACCTTGACAAGATATTTTTAGATCACTGAAACCGGTGAGGTGGGCCCTTTTCTAGATAATTACCTTGTATCTCTTATTACGAAAGACCTATCAATTGTTCTTCATATTGTCGATAAACAGGTATATCTGTATTATCAACACTAAACCTACGGTGCGGTAAACGTGACTGTGTCGCCCCATAAAAGTGTGCAAGTTTAATTATCGAAAAATACAACTTCACGACTTTAAGCTTGAAAAAATATATAAATTTTGCGACGCAGAAACACGATGCAATTTCCTACGGTAGTCTTCTTTCGTGGAGCAATGTCAAAAACTTTGATTGATTGCACAGTATTTTTTATTTCCCTTCTGTTCCGAAACGAAAGCGCACAAAGTTTTCGATATTAAATTCAAATACTACGGAAATCGAATCTCTCCAACAAACTTTTATATCGCGTTTTTGCAAGTATACAGGGCGATCGCGGTAAATTGGACCAGCGTTTTTCTAGTAAATAGTGAGAACTTCCAAAAAAATGGAGGAGGGAGAACTCTGGGGTATATTTCACTGGAAACACGATAACCTATGTCAATCTCTTATGTTCACATTATTTTTCGAGAAACCAAGGTGACCTTCAGTTTTGCTATATGTTTTGACTGTTGCGCACTGAACTAGGGGAACGACAAAAGTTTCTTTTAAGTTGAAGCGATATTTTCTATAAAACTTAATTTACTTTAATGGAAAAAATATTCACGCTCGATGTACGGTCCACTCTAACGGTCCCAAAGTAAGTTATTTAATGCCTTCGCGATCTAAACGGTTGAAAGTTGAAAAAAACATGTACTTAATCCTCGTGGAAACTTTAGTAAGAAGATTTCGATTTTTTCAACTCTGCAAGCTGCTTCGCAGCAACTTTTCCTACTTTTTGATTCGCTCAGCTTATTTTCCAGACCTCTCTCTCCGACCGACTACTACCGCTGTACCTCTTCAAGTATCTTGACAAGTTCTTACGAAAGAACACTCACGAAGAGTTCATGTGCTCCAGGACTTTAAAATTTAATACTGCTGGAATGAATTCTGTATGTTAACAGCTATAGTAACGGTAATAATTTGTTGATGGGCTAAGTTCGCAATTATTTTAGCATAAACACGTTTCCTCATTTCATTTCATTTTCGTTTCATTTTCCATCTTATTTTCCTAATTCTGTCTTTATAACGAATATTCGCAGTGATTACGTCACTTTTATGGAATTTGATCGATTAAGAAAGCAAAAAAATTTCCCAACTGCATTGACAAAATATAAACGATGAATACTGTTCGTTTTAACACGTTGAACGCCACAAGAGTCATTACGGAATATTGGATTACTAATTAAATTATAGTATAGGGTGAGAACTTCATTATCATACAACTAACAATTGTGATTAATAACGCTGATCGACTCAATCAACGAGATAAGCAAAATATGCGTGAAATTCATGCAATTCGAGTTGTAAACGTAAACGTGTCAAATATCGTCCGTAATAATTTGCAAGCCGAACAAAACGTATCGTGTAAATTGATACGAAGTTAACGAAAGCTGTTGAGAATAAATCTACTCCAAGGAATACACTAATAATTACAGTAAATAGCAGGGCGGCGGGAATAGAGTCGCGCATGTACACTTCGCGACAAAAAGATCGCGTAAAAATCTACAGGATTCTATATTTAAATAGTTAAAAATTTCTGGGTTGTCAAGGTGAAGGTTGTCGAGACACACAATTGATTACGTTCCAGACAAGTTAATCGAATAAATAAGAAACCGATATCGAATAACAGCAGCTGTGGTTAATTTTTGGACTCTGTCGACAAGTTGCTAACAAGCAAATAGCGGCTGTATTGATCTCGGTTGTGCAATTGCTTCGGTGTGTGTGCGTGTATATAGCGCGTTCGTCTCACCGATCTCTGAAGATCGAATGGCCAACTAATCGATCCGAGTTCCTCGAAGTCACCGAATCGAGCACTTTCAACTTGCTCAACGTTCAATGAGAACTGATCTAACGGCCGATCGAACAGCCGAGTTCGGCAAGGAATAGACTCGGTAACAGGATGATCGGCTGCTACGAATTAATTTGTAATTGAGCTGTCGATCAGGAAACAGTACGCGACTGCCAACAGGTAATTGCTAATGTAACGGATAGACGCGGAAAATTACGTTTAATCAAATGTTTCGATCAATGGTGCAATCTTAAATCGTGTAAACTGGAAAATGGACTAAACAGCAAGTAAGATGCCAAATAAGTTTGAACCAGTTCACGTATAAATTAATCACAAAACTAACAAGAATGTATGTATCTAAATCTTGAACCATTTTTAAATAGTACACATATACATAAAGAAATAAATTTGCAATCTCAATAATCGTAAATGAAAAATATTAGAAACTGTCGTTCTCACGGGAAATGCGATGTCACCAGTACTACTTATTATTGATCTTATCATTTGCGTAAGTTTAAAAAAGTTTGTTAAAGTTAACAAATATTCAAGCCGTACACTTTAACTCTTCTTCATAGTCTATGACAGAAAAGATCAAATACGGTCTACACAAAATGCAAATTCAATATTTTGAACCTGGATGAATTTCTGAAGGATCCGTCAAGAATATTGCAGCAGAGAGAGAGTTTCAGATTACGTAATTGAATGAAAGAAACTGGGGTAATAAAATCGTTGGATAATGAGTTTAACGAATTTCTTATCCTGCGAATCTGAAATGGTGTTTTAAATCTCCTCGCGAGATCGATGGGGCTCAATAACTCTGATTAACAGCTCGAAACGAAACCAAGCAAGGTGTCTAACAGTTAATTTATTCTCTCAAGATTGTGGAATTTTATGTAAATTTACGCCTTTGCAGATAACTTTAAAGAAACAAAAATCAAATGAAATTGTTCTCCCTTCGCTATTCTATACAGAACAATTGAAATTGTAACGAGACAATATTAACTCTTCTCCGTCCGTTATTCTTTCAATTTAATCTGCCCCTTGGTGCCAAATGAATCTAGTAATTAAACAAATCAGTTCGACGGAAGGTAAATATCTAAATTCCCGTTAAAGAAATAAATAATAAGCGAAATGACAAACAAAACTTGCAATTTGATCACTTTGTATTAAATGCACCGTGTGTCGCACTCTTTTACGATTAAAGTACGCTAATAAAATAGTTCAAGTGCACACTGATACATATTCGGCACTAGATATACTGCAAACTACAAGGAAATGTGTAATTAAAGATAGATCAAGCATTACTAACGGTTTTAATATCATTCTAATAGTTTTATTTTGTTGATGAAAGATGTTATTTTTTTCATTTCACACATTTCTTAACGGAGAGTTAAGCATCCCAATCTGGTTTTTGAATTTCACATTTAAAATGCATTTTACCCTTCCTTGAAAAATTCAAGTGACTCAAAAATCCAGAATTTCGACAAAACACGGCTGCCCTGTCGAACTAACATTTTCTGCGACGCGAGAAAGAAAGCTTGATTAAAATGATTTATGTTATACAGCCGTTCCGGTCCGAACCCGTCGAACTCGTTTCAACTGGCGATTACAGGGATCCAAGGTATGAAAAAGCGGATTTTTCCGGCGCAGCTGGGTCTCCCAATTAATTCGAAAACCAGCGCGGCGCGGCGCGGAGCGTTCGCGTTCTCCCTCGGACGAAAATTCCGCGTTGCATAATTTTCAGTGACTCCGGAAAGTATTCGAACGCTAAATTTCAAATTTTCGCGAAAAAAGAATCGCACAATAGTGAACCTGGATATACCTTGCGAAGCCTGATGTTTCGCAAAACATCGTTACTCTTCTTTGGGAAATATTTTTGCATCACATGCAGCAGAATCGAAGACATGTTTCTCCTGAAAATGCTTCGAAGTGAAACGTCTCTGAAAACATTTTTCCGTGGCACAATCTACCATGGATTTGAAGATTGAAACCTTCCTTTTACAACCACCCCTTCAAACTATATAAATATACGATTTTTTTCAGTTGTTTTATGAAAAAGAAATTAAGCACAATAGGTGACCTCTTTCGGTGCAGAGCCTCGATCTTTGAAACTCTTGATCTAAGAATTTGTCGGAAGTCGGAGATTTATTGTTGAAATACTTTCTGGAGCTGGTTTACGTCCCTCCTGGTAAATCCAAAACAGATGCGGTGTTTTCGCGGGGCCGTGGAGGGCTAAACACCGGGAGAAGCGTAAGTGGTATTACGCGGCGCTGGGGAGGGCGCTTTAGAGATCATCTTGGGATACACGGAGAGGTCATAAACGCGGCGCGGAATAAGCCAAGAATGGAAGCCAGAATACGTAGGTCGTTACTTGACATTTACGTTGCTGCGCCCAATGAATTCCATTAGAGCCACGCGCACGAAATCTCACGGAATACATCTGTTTATTTTCTTTTCTCTTTCTTCCGGTGGGGTGGGGTGGGGGGCTGGCCGAGCAACGCAGACACCGGAAAAAACCCCGAAACGAGACACGGTCTCTGCGCCGCGGAAAAGACTCCAGAACGGAATAGAAAGAATCCAATGAATAGAGGATCACCGAGCCAGAATTTGAGAGTGAGAGAGAGAGAGAAGATGGTCGAGGAGTGCAATTCATATCCTGCTCTTGAAGGGTTGATCTTACGACTTCCTTGCGGGAAACGTTTCATCAATTACTGGACTCCTTTTGTCCGCCAGCTTCTTCGGGGAAGGAAGTCTCTTCGCCAACGTGTCCTCTGGAGGAAGACGACCAGTTTCCTTGGATTTGTTGCGCGGCATGGCTGCATAAAAGGGGATATTCTCCGGGGTGAACAGTCCCCGGGATCAAATTGAAGCTGTCTGAAATTTTTAAGCGTGTCCTGATCGAGAATTCTCTTAGGTGCCGAGCACCAAGCTGATTTTCGAAGGAATTTTCTATGGATCCCGGCATTTTTCCAGTTTGACGCGACGTGAATACCTTTTTCTATTTGTTTCGAGATTCTCGACACATTCATCCCCATAACGGTAAATTCTTAGATTCGAGCTTCAAATTTTCACATGCAGAAATTCATTTCCGCAAGACTTGGGATACGTTCGATCCTGTCAGTTTTTAACCCGTTAGCTCTGAAATTTCTATTTATTTCGATTTGTTTTTTCTCGACACCCTGTATGCCACGAGGATGCTTGGATGATCATAAAGTCCTGTCTTTATGAAACTTTGCAGGTGTACAGGAAATTTTAATAACGGTATCAGATAATTTTTTCCCGTCAAAAAAAAAACCAAGGACGTTTAATACGTTGCGTATTTTGCTTCTAGATGTAAAAGTTATTGCAGAACTTAAAAGAATGAATGGAAAGAAAAGTGAAAATGATAAACTTTGATTTTCCTTTGTCACAATTCATATAAAATATAAAACTATTGTTCTGGGAAATTATAAATTGAATTAACTAATATTCGTTCGTATTTTGATTCGTTAAAAATCACTAAAAGAATATTTGCACGCAGAAATAAATTTTCACTTATCTCCTGTTGCTTTCAATTATATTCGAAAATTTTTATTTTGTACAAAAACGCAGAAAGATGGATAGAAACTACTTTGGAAGTACCGTGATCCACAAAAAGTTAGAAAACAGTCTATTAAGTAAATTTAAGCGTTGCTAAAATGTTTATTGATCAATCCTGTAAAATCTCTCGAACGAATCGCAAATAAACGTCGGCCGGGATACTTTTATTCCTCGAACGTTACATTAATCGTGATCGATTGCCGGTTCAAGCAGTCTGCCCAACTTTCTCTGGTCGAGATCAATTAATCGAATGAAAATTAAGGCAAGCACCGCGTCGGGACGATTAATTTCCCATCAGGCTGGCCGAGTTCTTAATTAACGGGGCGGCTGACGGGCCCGTCATTCTGTAGACGCATAAATGCCGCGGTGTTCCAGTTAATTATTCGAACCTCGCCGCCTAAAGAGAGAAGGACGCGCACGTCCCCGTCGAATAACGAGATTATTAATTAACTCGGGATGCAGAGGAGTCTGGAACACTTAACAGCCGCGAGACGACGACGAGTCGCAGCGCGGAACGTGAAAATTCTCGCCTGGCCGAGCCCTTCGTGCCGTGGATCCGTTGGAATTCATTTCGCGCCGCGTTTCGCGCGAATTTCGCCTGAAAAACAACGGCCCGGCACTACAATTGTTCCAGAAATTAACTGTTTTGCAGCTCGCAGCTCGGAACGAATTAATCGCCTAATTCTCGTCGTTCTCGCGTTCTTTGTTCCGCCCTGTCCGAATTCAATCGGAAGCTCGCCCGGACACAGTGACGAGCAAAAGTGTGAACGCACTTCGCTAGTTTTACATATGCTACGAGCCAAGGCTGCCTGTGTCGTTACCCCAGGAATATACGGTTTCAATTTGTTTTCAATTTAGAAACCTTTGTTGATTTGAATTGAAGATTAGTAAGCCTCGTAACTTATGTATAATTTAATTGATACAATCCGAGCGGTAAGATTGTATCGTGTGTGAACGTTCAATTATTAGATTAGGATATTAGGCAATAATTAAGGGTTGTAGATGATGCGAGTTAACAAACAAGACAAATATATTCTGAACTGAAATAATTACAAATGTAGTTGTTTGTCAAAGCCTCAAACGAAAAATTTTTATTCTATATTTTCGACTTCTTGTTTCGCGTAGAAGCACCCCCTTTCCGCTAGTACCACCAGTTACCAACCACCCTGTATACCGAACCAACGGAATCTATAAGGTTACCATTTGATTCGAAAGGGACTTTAACCCAATCTCACTATAATTGACTCTTATGCGTGTAACGCGACGTGACCGCACGATTACTGAAACGCTACCGAACCACTTCTAAATATCGACTTTCTCGAAGATGATGAAAATCAACGGGTTTATATACCTTGTAAATGAAAGGGCTACTCTGTTTAAGATTTAATGTCACGTAGGGTCACAGTCACATTTCTTCTCACTTCCAATGAAAACCAGGCCTCTGTTAGATTTTCGTTAGAAGGGGTTCATGAAGGTTATCCGGGCTATTTCCTATCAGAATATTAATTACCGGATGCCAGAAGGGAGTGTCTAAAGATTTCCATACAACGAAGGCATGCAGTGTCTTCCATTAATAAAGGGGGCCCGAGATAAAAGGGAAAAGAGATTAGTTAACTTCTAATCGAAATGAACGTGGAGAAACACAACCTATTTTTCAATTGAATAACAAAGCTTAGTTAATAATAATTGTATGGCGAATATGATAAACGAAACACAGCAGTTTATGTTTACAATTTTGCACGTGATTTCATTTTACGGTCATATCGTGACCGAGTGAAATAGTTAGGATAGAGTTGAAGTTATAGTTTTATTTCACTCGGTCTAGATACGCGACCGTTGTCGTTCCTCGTTATCGTCTTCGACCAATAGCGACAATGCGCGCGATGGTAGGGGAATCAGAGTGGAATGGGAACGTAAACATTTCGCATAGCCGTCATCCGGCAGACGGACAGTACATGGGATGCGACGGTGTCGAGGCTCTTCTTGTTTATGGTCGCGCCAGTTACGAGCCAGCTGAAACATTTCAACCGTGTACATTTTTTACGGCCGGGAAATACGTAGATCGTGACGCGAGAGAAAAGAAATTATTAAACCCGTAAGTTTTTATGCAACATCATGCGAGTTCGTTCCGTCGCACAGTGGTCCCAATCGACGAATTAAGAAGAAAAAACACTAAAATAATTTTTCCTCTTGAGCACAATACCATTATTTATATATTCTTTCATTCTAAATTGAATGATACCACAGCGACGTCGATGCGATTAATAGTTTTCGAGGTATGGCGATGCAATTTATGATTCAAAAATGTATAACTTACTGGGACAGACGATTTCATTTGAAAAATTTTGACCTCCTGTACTTTCTAGCTGATTCTCTAAATAATTTATGAGCAGATGACGATTCTTGGTCATAGTCGATTGCATAAAGCCTAATTCCTTCGGGTGAATAACCATGTCCCGTCGAGTTATAGCGCGCACTCTGTCTACAAAAAAAGTTATTTCTCACAAAATGGCAACTAAAGGCGAAAAGCTATTGAATTTATATCGAGTACAGGAGTGTTACTCTTGCTTAAAAATAGTTTGAATTAGAATTAAACCAATTACAAGAATTGGTTTACCAAATGACCTGCAAAAGAGATTTTGAAGAAATTGCTACGGTTACTTTTTAAACATTTTTTATTTCGGCCAAGAGAAGGGGCAATAATTTACATATGAATTTTCAAATCGAAAATGTAAGTTAAAATGGAATTTTTACTGGAAGCTGTAAAAATATTATTCGATGGCATTTTAAAGGTCGTAAATAGTTCTCCAAGGGAATTAAAATACTTTTAGATGTACAGATTAATATTACAAAGCCCAAACGTTCAGAAGAAGTTAAAGAAATGTCATATTTGGAATTGTTTTGAAATGCTGATACGAAAATTAGTGGACAGTAAATTTTACTGGGGTCATAGGGGTCACCATTGCAGGGTTGATAATTGTATACTGGTGTTAGATTTTTCAAGGTACGTGTCAAATCTTCAGGGTAGAGATTCAACATTAAAGATTTCTCACGGTTCGCAAATTCCGCGCGGGTTTTAAATCCTGAAAACGACTGCAAACAAGAAATTATCCGATGGTCCGAGTTAACGCTCGTTAGCGATGCTGCGCGGATTATTAAACGGAGCAACAAAACGCGCAAACTTTCCCATTGCATGGGCGCGGATTTCCTGTGGGAAGTTATGGACCGACGCATCCCTTCCGCTACGTTCGACGATCAATGAGCGAAGTTAACTTCTTGTATGGAGTATACGAGCCTCTTAAGGTGCGTACACACCGTAGATCCCAAACTGATTTCCCTTGTAAAGGTTTTATTGGGTATAAAATTTATTGCTGCTCTCAACTTCGCTGTAATTTCATCCACCTCTTCGACTATGTCTATACAGCGCCGGTGTGGAACAGTTAACTCACTAGAATATTGGTAACTTTGGAGAAAAGGGAAAACAAAGAATAGCATGATTTTCATTTCTATTAATTCTGACTGTGAATGCTATTTAATATATTTTCAATTACATGACGACTATATTACAACACAATGTTCAAACATTTATTGGTATTTTGTTCACCGAAAAAATACATTGATCGCTCATCCAACATGTTAGTCAACATTTTTGACTGGTAAGGAATGATAATTGGCCAAATCGGTTATTTCACACGCAACAACCTAATAAAACGAAACTCAAAATACTAATATTATCACGTCTCTAATATTGCATTGTAAGCACAGATTTATGTTTTTAGTTTATAGGTACTTGAGCGAGAGACTAATGTGATCTGCTAGATGTCAATGATTTTTGTATATCTGAACACGATGATCTATCGCACCGAATTCCGATAAAAAAACTTTTCAGAGGTCGCTGACAATTAGTCCCTTATCGCTCGTGTTCTCATCAGTAAAGATAGCTTTTTGGCATTTCTTCTTCCAAAGAATATACTTCTCAGCAAATTGTAAACGTGCTTCTTTATGTTGCTTTGTTAGCGGTGGTTTACACATTAATTTTTGGCGTTTTATGTATTTACACTCTTGTATAATACGTTGTACATTACGTATTTTGGTATTTACTCCAGCTTCTGCTGCAATCTCTGTTGCAGTAGCAGCAGAATTTGATACAGTTCTTCAAATTGCACGCCGCTGACGATCAGTTGTCACTCTTGGACGACCTGTGCTCTTTTTTCCCCATATTCGTCTACATTTTTTAATAAATTGTAAATAACCTTGCCGACCACGATTCAACAGTTTTGCAATTTCACCGATAGAACGATTTTCTTTACGTAAATTGTGTATTATTAATATTTTAGGACCAGTCGATCTTTTACCGCGAGTCATTGTTGAAAATTTCAGAATATTTGAACGCCGGAACACGAACACTCTTAACTACTCGCCGATGTGAACAGATTGGCGCCTTGAGGCTAACGGAAAATACAGAATTTTGACTTTGTGCTATCATTTTGACGCAGCAGTCAGCACTACTGTTTACGTTTGTCGGCTTAAAGTTGAACCTGTAAACAGAAAACGAGTGTTTACCCTGAACAGACACAACTGATTGCTAACTGAACAATGATATATAATACGGGAACTGTTGTTATTCGATTATATTTGTGAGAATTAACAGAATTAGATAATGTGCTTTTTGTCGCGGAGTGTACTGTTGCATTGTAAAGCAATTTAACGTTGACAGAGTTTTCTCCCTTTCTTTCCGTCTCTCGTGCCGTCTGAATGGATAGGGAGCAGATTGCGCGTGTTCGTGTTTTCTTGCATTTAATTAACGCTTCTCGCATCCAAGCAGCCGAAGACGCGGCGCGACGCGATGGGACGCGGAGAAACAAACATGACGTGCGTCACGACAAACAGCGGAATCATTAATTAATTCGAAACAGGAACGGTTAACACGGCCGCTAGAAGTTGCGCGGCAGACGCACTTGGAAATTGTCGCGGAACAGGGGCCCCGGAGTTCGTCTGAACTAGTTAGCGTTTATTAAATTTCATTGAATCCGCCAGTCGCAGCTGCGATCACCATGCACGCTGCACAATACACGCGAGCTATTCGCGAAACTTTTCCTTTTTGATTCCCGTGTTTTCGTGTTCGACACCGTCGCGCCGCAGTTCCAACGAGATATGCACCATCCTGCAAATTCAATTAAAAAGCTAAAAGGATTTGCACAAGGTTAATTAAAGCCTGAGAGCTTCGCGAGCTCGGAGGTGTGTATCATATCGATTTTCGGCCTCTTCATAGTTTCAAGGTCGATTTCAACATACCGCAACGCAGGTCCAGTAGTTAGTTATTCCGTTACATCGAATATCTTTTAACTATTCATCGCTAGACTGCGGCTTTTTTATGCAGAATAAAAACCGTCACTCGTAAAAAAAAAACGCAGGTGCAATAAAAATGTATCTTTTCCCTCGATGGTTCCAATAAATCAAGAGTACCGTAACAGTAGTCGTCAATTTTTCATGTTTCCACTGTCTTGCATTGTACCTGCATAAAGTCCACAGGGATAGAAAGCAAGCATAAGTATTTCCTTACCGTCAGGAAATTGTGCTCATTTTTCAAAGAAAATCTTTCCGAATTAAATAATAACAAAAATGGGAGGGTTTAATAGAAAATTCTTTCCCACCATTTCGTTTACTCCTCCATGCAACGAACCATGTTGCAAGGAACTTCTTTACGCGCCAGAAAATGCAAGGAAAAATGAAATCCTTTTTGCACGAGTCTACTCTGTGCTTGAAATTGTACGTTCGTCGAATCGAAGGACCGGGTACCTTCTTCGACTATGCTTTTTCCGAACACAAATCGAAGAAATCTTTGGGAACGGATCCGGATTTCCGGTCATCCCCGAGCTATCAACTGGCCCGTGCCATTCGCAAAAACGCAGCTACCGTCGTAAACCAACCGAGATGCACCGACACGTGCAACGATAATTCAGCGAGACTATAGCACTATAGTACTATAGAGACTTATAGTAACTATGAATCACGGGCCCGAAGGAGGGCAAGCATACGCGAATGATGAATCGCTTGCTCCAAGACGAAACCCCATGGCTGCTGGACACGTAATACTAAACCATGGACGATCTATTCCAAAATTTAGGGAAATTAATATCCGCGAACATGTAAAATCAACAACCTCGATATTGCTGTGTCCTCCCGTTAAACCACATTTTGCCATTATTTTTGCTTCTTGGAAATATCAAATTAATTGTCGAATCTTGGAAACTTGTACCATTCGTAATGAATGGTGGACTTATCGTCGAGGGGACACGGAGTACTCTCTTGATTCTTTACTATTCGGTTAAATAATTATTTCTTGAATGTAATGCAAAGACTCCAAAAGGGAAGCATCTCTTCGTAGACTCCCCAGAAGATTATAGTCCATTTCGCTCGATCATAACTTTTTCATGGAGGGACTCTTCATGTAAAGACGAACTTATAAAAATCTGAAAAGAATTTATGAATATTGCTACATTATTTTGGACTTATTCAAATGGTTGAAAAAAGTAACATTTTTATCTGATTTCAGGAGTGAGCCCCATTGGACCATTCAACCTTGGATCTTTAAAAATAACAAAGATATTTGAGGTGACTCACTTCGTATATGTAACTGAAATGAGTTCATGGAACACAACGTTGTTCAGCAATTTAAAAAATGTAACACTTTTCCTCGTTTGTAACAAAGTTTGAGCTTTAATTTTTCTACCTCATTCCTATCGAAAGTTCCTTGATTTTGAATCCGATTTTGTCCAAATTGCTCACTGTGCGGCGTGCGCTTCGATCCATGGTGTCGTATATTTAGCTCTGATACGTTTAATAGATCTGTCCGATCTGGCGCGCGCAGGCGTGCAGACCGACGATAATTGCGGCGAACCAATCATATCTGTCGCTCTTTCCTTGTTCACCCCTTCGTGCATCGTGACGTATCAATGGCTCTACGGTAAAATCTTTGACGCGTTTAAAATGTCGCTTGTCCGCTCGCCGCGCCGAGACGGCTGATTGACATAAGCCAGAAGCGAACGGAAAATATTCTGCGATGCTTCTCTTCGCGTTACTGTGTGACACGATTGTGCATATAAATGCGCTTTCGACGAGACGGCGCTCGTGCACGTCCCATGATCACTTAATCTCGACAAGACAAGTCTGGAATCGGACAAGTGCAATTCTGAGCCCACTTGGCCATACGTGTTATCGTTGCATAAACCGGATGTCTAAAAATATGTTTCCGCGGGAAAGATAATCAGACGTTTTAATGAAGCTTTAAGCAATAAATATTAACCCTTTGCACTCGAGCGCCACCGATACGGCGCCCGCCAGATTTGAATCGAATTCGAAATCACCGAACTTTCGATAGAAATGAGGTGGAGTGATGAAATTTTTTTAAATTAAAGCTGAAACTTTGTAGAATACGAGAAAAAGAAGGAGATTATGGTACGAACGTTTTTTAACCTTGAGAAAATTCGTTAAACTTGCACAATTTCAAGAAAATTGTGGTTTTCCCAATACCACAAACAAAAAAACTAATTACAAGAGAAAAATAATTACAGTAACTGTAAAATGTTTCCCCAATTTGGCCGAAATCGTCTCGAGTTGCTGGTATGCGCAAGCGAAAAAGGCCTCGCGTGCAAAGGGTTAAGATTTGAAGGAGTACTAATGCGTTTCGGAATCACAGCGATTTGACTTTGACTTATTCGGAAAAACTTGTGCTCAACTGCATCGATATGCAAAAGAATGATCTGGAGTCCGATCGTGTTTACACTCCTTCGTCCTAAACGTCAGCTGTTTTGCTGACAGGTTAATGACCGTTTATGTGTACCTTTCCTAGCGAGTGGTTATGTTTCTTCGCGCGTCGATGTGTCCTCGCGAGTTTGCCTACGCGGATTATTTCAGTGTCTTTTTTCCATTGTTGTCAAATGGATTGTTTTGACGACGGGTCAACGACGGCCACGACACAAAATCGTCATAAATATTTAATGTGATAAGAATATTATTTTCTAAGGAAACATTGAAGTGAACGTGTCACGGCGAGATGACGTGCTGACAAGTTATAAAAATTGGTCTTTTTAAAATGAAGGTATCGTTCGTAGAATGTTGGAAAATATTATTACCATTACGATATATCGTCGGTGGTTAACACTAGATTTACGGAACCCGTCAAAATGACGGATTATATAACGATAAGGAATTATTTAAGAAATTGAAACAATTTCTTTGGGTATATATCATTTAAAAAAGTGGCTACAAATTTTGATAGATACATTCGTGTTATTTTTATAAAGTAATGAAAACAGTCACTTTTAGTGCTCCGTAAACCTAGTGTTAAACAGAAAATGAGTCGTGCACTTTTATCGATAGGACGAAGCCGGAGCTGTAAGGGTGGCTAGCCAACAATAAGAATTACCAGCTCCCTCGTCCGTGAGCCAATTACAGAGACAATAGCGAGTTTTCGCACGATGCGCGGATATCTCTCACCAGAAAATAATTGAATTGCCCCGGTATCATAAAATCCGTATTTCTCCGTTCTTCTTCCAGAAGGTTTATAATCGAAAGCTGCCTCCGTAAAAGGCGGTCGTGTGGTCAAATAATTGTTTAATACGTTGAAAAATTCCTGTGGAGCATATCCTGATCATATATTATTAGAACATTATAAAATCCTTGATTCGTAAAACTGTTGAATTATTTCTGCCCGTGAGAAATACAAATTTTTATAAACGCATAGAAAAAGATAGATAATGAGCAATTAAATAATTGATGGACACATAAACGCTTTCCTGGACCTACGCAATTAAAAGTGTAGTATAATATACTGCGGATCTTTACGCAAAATGAAAATTGTTGGTACCGATCGCAAGAAACAATTCTTTTTCTTCTGTAACAAATCTTCACAATTTCAAGACAATAATCTTTTAATGTTTCTATCGTTTTAAATAGCACAACTTGTCTTTGTTATAAGTGCATAAAACCAGCAGTCTAGTAATAGATAATGATTTACATAAAAATATTATTTCATTGCTTGGGGCTAGACTGCGGATGTTTAATCGGTTTTCTATTTTTCTAGAACAAATGATAAGAATTTTAAAAGGATTTCTATTTATTTTACATCTCCAAAGAACGCTGCCACTAAAACAAGATTTTATCTGAGTTCACTGTAAAATTCTGTCGAATTTTATATTCTACCATTTTTTGAACATTTTTAGAAGCCATAGATACAGAAAAAGATCCGCAGTCTCCTTGGCGCCTAATGGGTTATTAGTCTCAGGTTTTGTATGAATTATGAAAGTCATGGGACGCTCCTCGATCAAGGAGTGTGCGGGTCATGTTGAAGGACGCGATTGAAAGCAAAAACGATGGGGAATTCAGTGATAAAATTCGGTGGACGAGCGGTGTATTTTCGGTATTCAGGAAGTTGCCCCAATTTTTGAACAGTCCGCGAACTATTCCCAAGGTGGTACGCCCCTGACAGAAGCTACCTGTTGATTTAACCGAGCCAGCCAGGTAACCGAGCTACCTTACGAGGTATAAGTTACGGTTGGGGCCGACGTATACTTTTATTCGTCGCCGTTTTCGTCCTCTGCGGCAGCCGCGCCGCGCCGACTCGAGTTTATGCTATACTTAAACGGATCTCTTTACGCCATCGATCATCAAGTCACCTCGTGATTATCCTGTCCGAGACTGTATTCAGGTGAGTAAAAACCCGGGTCCTGTGATTTACTCCATTTTAGACCATCGTTCTGCATTGAATTCGCTCATCAAACGATCGCCTTTTCTTGCCGCAGTAAATACGCGATACACATAATACTTTCTATATCGTCGACTGTTTCAAATAATTAACTGTACGGAAATTCAACTTTTCTTATATCTAAAATAATAATTGTCTTCTTAAAATTTACCAAAAATTACAAAATAGATTTGAACGAATAAAGTGTTGATCACAAAAGTAATGGTAATATATTTACCCAAAATATTTTGATCAAAACTTTATATACTGCATGATTTATGAAACACTGCCAAGGATCAAGATAAATTATCAAAAAATTATCTAATTCTGTTAATTCTCGCATATATAATCGAATAACAACAGTTCCCGTATTATATATCACTGTTCAGTTAGCAATAAGTACTAATCGCGGAGTGTATTTATAAATTGCAGTGAATGGATAAACGAACTAAATTCTACGTGAATGCGGCTAGAATGTATTGGAAAGTTTCTACAACGTGAATGGCCTACCATCAAATGACCTTTCAGCAGATCGCACGTTCTCCGCTACGAAATGCGTGCATCAAATGTCATCGTTGCATTAATCGAGATTCCAATCCTCTCGATTATTAAAGTTCTTCACCAGGAGCGTGTTATCAAGGTGTTCCTGGCCCTTAGGCACTTCAGTGACTGGTGAGTTCTTCTTTTATGCAAATTATAATTTTCTACATTGGCAATCCTCTTGAAGTCAGACTGGACTGGACCAACTGCTCTCCTTCCTTATCAAATATTAGCTTTGATGGTGAAAAATGGAAGTTCCGGTAACTCAAATCGATCATAACAATAAAACATAAATAGCATCTTCAGCTTAAATGTTATCGTGTCGAACGCAAAACGCGAACGTTGAAAGTTCAACATTGTGGTAAAAATATTTTCGTTACGGCACCTGCAGAGTAAATAACACCTACAGAATGCGTTATTAATAGCAACCACGGATGACATGGCTTACCGATCATAAATTCGGTTTACAAAAAGATGTCGGATGGGAACGTTCATTCTGGACTGCAGGCGATAGTTATTACAGTTTCACGTAAATCCGATGTCGGGACAGCCGTGAACGTCCATTTTGAAGATTGAAATATTCATATCCAAGCGGGAACTCTTCTTTATCCCATTGTGATGGCCTTTATCGGTCGAACTACGTTACGGTGTTCGCGTTCGGCCAATGACAATTTTATCTTGATAAAAGCTTCGTCGAAAAGCGTGAATCGTAGAATATTCTACTGCCTCAAAATGCACCGGATGATCCCCTCCCCAACTCCCGTGGGAAGTCCGGGATGCCCGGGACGTTTGGGACTGACCAAACGAAAACAAACAAAAATAGCATTCCTCTCGGGTTACGCGCGGAACACAACTGTATTCCACCACAGTCCACTAATTGCTTTTTAATGCCAACCGTGATGCCGCGGGGCGAGATGGAAATGTTCAAATTAGTTAAATCTCTACGTTACGAATTCATCTGATGACTCAAAAGTGAAGCAATACACTGCCTTTTTGTCGTGAAGGGGTGAGTGAGACCAGGGACAAATGGAACAGGAAAAAGTTGCACTGTTTTTTTTTTCTTATGAGTTCTGTCATAGTGTGTAGAAGCTTTTTCTATTCACACGATTTTTTAAGGACTGAAGTTGGCCTTCAATTTTTTTCAATGGAATGCTACACATTTTTTCCGCGCTACGTGGAAACGTGCACGAAAGCGAATATCAGTGATGTATCATTCGATCACCTTCAGGAACCCACAAGGTCGGAAGCGGACGAAATATTTCGAATGGAGGTTACATTGAACACGACACGTAATCGCCTGAACGAGAAATGCCGATAAGTACGTCATTGGTTATGTTTCAATATTAGAAACGATGAAAGTATGTATTACTCACGAAGTAAGGAAACAATATCGTAGAATTCGAATTTTTCCATATTGCATGTTGCAAGCACTAAGCGTTTCAGATACCGATAAATAATACTCGCGCGCGCGCTCTCCTATGAACGATATTGCGCAATCGATAACGAATCAGAGCGTGTTAATGTTTATTTCGAGAGTCCCGGCAAGCATGATTGGTGACTTCGAAATTTCCATTGATCCGCGGGACTCGAAGCACGACCTGATCGGTTCGGTCCGGATTATCCGGCCCACCCTTCGTTCGTCATTTGTATCCGAGCGCTATCGTTTAATCGTCTATGCTCACTGGAAGCTGCATTGATGAGAATTTCAGTCGGACTTCGATAACGAGAAGAGAATCGGATGGGCAATTAATCAAACACCAATTAAGAGAGGGGGATCGCTATTTGTCAAAACGTATACCCGATGAGTTCGATCGATCCGAGACGCAGCAATAAAAAAAGAAACAAAATGAAACTGGTACAATAACCACCCCCGATTGACCTCGAATCCTTCGAAAATATTCGAAAGTCTGACCAGAACCTGTGTCTCGAAATAATTTACTAAATTTCGATGTTGACAATCTCAATCCGAATCTTTTGCAAAATCTCGCTTAAATTTCATTCAAGTTTGATTAGGAAATTAGAAGATATTGAAACTATTTGCCATATTTTAAATGTTTCTTCCATTTCTGACCTTGGTGGTCATTCTGTCGCATACAAATGCACTTTGGCATACGCTTTCGTGTCATATAAAATAACATATCCCATTCCATTTAGAAAATTGCAGATGAAAAAATTACAGACACCATTGCATTGGTTGCCAAAAACAGTATAACTTCTTCTTCTTTCATCTTTCTCAAATGTTTAGTATTTTTGCAAGAAAACTCTGGCTAGTATTCCCTCGAACACTATGCATATAGATTGCTCGGTAAAATATTTTATTGTATCCCGTATACCAGCAAATTTTATAAATATACAAGCATCCGCAGTTTATATTCGAACCATATTTCTGGCTTATAAAACAGCGAATTAGAATGTTTTGTCGACACCGCGCCCGGAAACCAGCAACGAGCACGAATCGGCAAACTTATGTTGCTTTTTTCGGGAAGAGTAAATTCTGAAAGTATTTTCGAATTTCGCGGATTATAAAAATCGGGGAATTAAACGAGCCGCAAGAACTTGCGGCAATCTTCTACCGCGACATTATTCAGGTGTTTTATCGCGTAAGCTTTTCCAAAAAAAGAAAACTGAAGATTGGAGAGATACGAGAGAGAGAGAGAGAGAGAGAGAGAGAGAGAGAACGCGTTATGTGTGCAGATATCAACGGTTTGCCACCACTTTTCTCGCGACAGTGTTTTTCTCCCGTTCCTCGTTGCTTTTTCTTCCGGCTCATTAATTTCCAATTTAACATCTTCTATACCAACAGAAATCCCTTCTTGTTTCCGAAAATATTTAATTATTAATACCGTTGTATCACGAGTCGATTTAATATTCTAATAATATCGTGCTGATACTCTGCCAAGCGATATTACATTATCGCCACTGAATTACCCGAAAATGCAGCCTGTTAATCATCATAATGAATTCAATCGATTGGAGACACTGCGGTACGCTTCTTTGTAATCATTCCGTGACACGTAATTTTGGTATTCCGTTCTCTATTGGTTTCGTGATCAATTAGATCGTCATAATGGGCATTAATATTAAATAATTGGTAATTACGTACCCCAATTACAATGGAGCGTATTAATTATGTCAGGCCCATTGAACTTGCATAAATGTCCGATGGATTCCATGACACCTTCCGAACTGTTCTTACCTGAAACAATAAACGTCGATGGTTATTTCCAATAGAAAGCCATTTAAATAATATATTCGACTGAATATGCAGGGTGTCCCACATAATTATCTTTTGTATTTACAGTCCTATCAGAAAATTTCAGAAGACAAAGTGACACTATTGCAGGGGGCAATATAATGGTGAAGAAAAAATTTTTTATGTCGTACTTTTTAACAAAATTTCAAGATCACCGGTGTCTTTTTAAATGGAATATTAAATGGTATATTAGGAGGATATTAGGAGTTGCATTAAATCCCGCATGAAAATGAAAAACTATGCAACGACGAATATGATCCTCGGAAGGTACGGACGCCGCCATTATGTTACAGGGTTGTAAAAAAAAAAATTAAACTTTTTAGAATATTTGGAACACAGGCTGCTTCACCGAAAACTGTAAAAGAATACGTGTTTCCTCTTGAACGATCGGTACAGAATTAAAGGCGAAACAAATTCTTTGCGAATAATTAATTACCTCTGGGTGCCCGTAATATTTAGCGGTGCTAACGAAGTCTCTAAATCGCAAGAACAAGAGGCTAAGGAGAGGCCAGGCCGCGGTGGCACCACGCGGGAAAATAAACACGGTGACGGATAAGAGAGAGAGTTGGCCGAAAGTTTCACGCGCCATCAAAGCCGCGAAGTTTCTCAAGTTCTCGCCGCGCGCCGTTTCCAAAACGGTTTTGCGCGGAAAAACCGGGCGGGAAAAAACGAACAAAGCGAAAGCGCGCGGAACGGGACGCAGGGTTTGAAGTTGCCGTCGGCAACGGCGCGAAGGGAAACGTCTCGCTCGCGTTTTTCGAACTTTCCGCTTACTTTTTTCCCGCGGCCGGGGTGTCTTTCGTCCGCGTCTTTTTATCCCGGGCTTTTGCGCGACGCGCGACACTGATTTACCTAAGACTCCGTCGCAGACACGAACGACGCTACGTTATGCGAGCGTTGAGCTTCAGCCAGCGACTCGCGAAATCACATTCCCGCGTTCAGGATCGACGATGCGTTCGGGTTTCGAAACGACGCGACGCGACGCGACGCGACGCACAGTGATCCCAAAGCCGGAAAACGTGGGCAAAACCGAAATTTTGGCTCAATAATATATTATCATTGTGTGACAGTGTATCTTCATTTCAAAATCTTTATGTCGGGCTTCTTGAGCTTCCTCAGAAAGCTGCCCAATTGGTAATAGTGCCCTTTGTATTATAACATAAAAATAACTGTAATACAACAAAATTACTCCTAATATCTCACTATGCACGCTTAGACGATTCTCTTTCAACCGAATTCTAAAAACACATAGAATATATTGTGACAGTCGAATGTGTAGCGTAACATGAACATTGCACACAAAGTATTGCAGAGTAGGCGGATTGATTCGAATCGCAGCTACACAGGAGTATACATAAAACTATTATGGACGGAATGAACATTGACAACATTAGATATCAATAATTCCTGAAGTGGGACGAGAGGGGAACTAATTCTTGCGTGATTATATAAAAGGTGATGTACTGTGGAATTAAAAAAAATAATTCCTCTATTAATGTAGAAAATTTCGCAATTTTTCGTACTATGTCCAACATTATTTCTTTAATAGAATACGTGAATGAATTGCTATTAAAAAAACAAGACTTTTCATCGCAAAAGTCTGCTCTTCAATTTAAAAAAGAGATCGAGAGAAAATATTAAATAAGAGCGTCAGTATATCTCATTGAAGAGAAACAATTTTTGTGGCGAAAAATCCTGTTCTTAAAACGTCCAAGTTTCAATGTTTAGTACAATCGTAGTATTGATTAGAATGTACTAATTCAAATAATGTTCGTTAAGTAGATATCGAGACGAGAAAATTCGTTTTTCGGCTCAATGTCACGTATTTTTCCGATCCGGAGCACTGTGCGACGCGACAGGACGCGACAGGACGCGACGCGCACAAATGAAGTTTCTCGCCGGGCTGCGCTCGGTGAAATCTGAACGGAGATACCGACTTATTTCATCTTCACTTGTACCGAATTGCTCGCGCCACCGGTCGTACGGTGTCGAACTTTTATCGAATTTTGTAGCTGCTTTCACTCGTGAGCGGTAAGTTATCCTTTCGAGGTGCGAAAATATTCAATTCCGATACTGGCAAAATTGTGGTGTCGTTCCACGAGATTGTACCGTGTCCTCGTGTACTTTTCTCGCGGTTCAATCCCGTCCGCGCGAGTCAAATCATTCCTACGTGTGATCTAAAACTTTTGCACGGATTACATGGATTTGTTAACCCTTTGCCCTCGGCGCTATTTTCATTCTAAAACTAAATTTTTCTTCCGTCTTAGAATATTTTCATTTTATTCATACGAAACTGATCGGATTTCCACATGTAGTATTGAAATGTTTAGTAATCTATTTAATACAAATTTTGTAATGTAACAAGTATTTTGTAATATTTTTTGTAATTTCGGTGAAATAATGCCACGACAATTTCTAGTGGTGCTTCAGAGTCACCACTCGAGTGCTAAGGGTTAAATAATTCTGATAATTCTTAATAACTCCTTTTTCATGAATTCTATTTCTCTCATAGTTTGGGAAAGGTATTCCTTTTTGAAGGGTGTGCTTTATAGAATATACAATGTATAAGAGGTAAGTTATTTTACGTGGATATTCGAAATCGAACAAAAGCGATGGTTGGTCTATGTTTCTCCCGGGGCTGTACCTGCTCCGGTTTTTCCCGTTTATTTTGCAAACAATCACGGGTAAGGTACGTTCCGGTCGCATTCTCGGCAGAGCAGTGCAAGTGTAGGAAAAGAATTGCGATGGAGGGTCACGAAGAGATTTTTTCGCGAGACCGTGGAAAAGAATGTTTCGGCGTATCTATCGGTCGCTCGACGCTTTCGTGGGAAGCCAGCGACGCGATGCGACGCGAAGCGACGAGAAGGAACGCCGAGGTTGGAAAATCGAGGAAACGTCGATCAACCGAAAAACGCTTGCGGATTGCCGCGGGATCGCTTGGAAATGAGCCCCGTTTCCTTCGGCATCGTTGCATTCCTCAATTTCTCCATTTCGCTCCTCGCCTTTTTCACCCGTACCCGTTCCATTTGTCTTCCTTCTTTCTTTTCCTCGGTTTTATTGGAGCTCACGGCTTCCTTTATGTTTCGTTCCTTTGCCGCTACGGAAATTTCGCGGTTCGACGAGAGATAAAGCTCGCCGAGTGGCTTTAAGGGAAAGAAATTGTTGCGGTGTAGGTGTTGCTCGACGGGAAGAGGCTTTCATTCGTTTCTCCGGGTGGTTGTGTCGATATCGCGTGCCCCCTCCACGACAGAGTCCACCGAACTAACCGTCCGATCAAGGCCAATTCTCCAAACGAGTGACCTCATATACCGCAGATGCGAGATATTGCCGCCGGTAACGAACCCGAACCCGCTTCCTGCTGAGATCTTCTTCTGATTTTATTGCGGTGGTCACAGAGATACCCCAGTACTTTCGAAATATATATATATATATATATACCTCATGCCTTTCTATCTATCCCTTTAATCCTCGATTGAAAATCAAGCTCTTTCAAAATGTACCAAACTGTTCGTCCTTCGACTAAACGCCTGAGGTTTCGGCTACGGCATGACTGAACGCGGAGACCGCAAAAACATTAGCGCCGAAATCGGTATTTGATGCGGTATTTACACTCCGTGACAAAAAGATAACACGTTATAGAGATGAATGGTGTTTAGCTTTTCAAGTAGTACACTGCATAACGCATTTATTACGCGAAGAAACAATTTTATGGAAAAATGTGTAACATTAAACGAAAAATCGGTGCGTCAAAGTGATAGCACAAATTTCTTAAAATAGCTAACTTTGACCGGCACACTAGAAACCTCAAAAATTCCATAAAATCAAAGTAAGTTATTTAATGAAATAAAAATTGAAAAGAATTAAATGCATGATATTGAGTAGTCCTCCGACTTTCTTGCATTTTACAGACCCTAATCGAATATGGTACAATGAATATATTAACGTAACAATTCATTTTAAAACCTGGACAAATAATTCCGTCACCCACATATGGGTGACATGGCAGTCGACGTTCTAAATTGCTATTGATGAGAGTCGGCGAGGTACCGAATCCCGAACATTATAGCACCTTTTGCCGAGGATTCGGGCAACTTTTACTTCACCGCCGACGACCATAGTTAATCCCCTAAAATCACCTGGCTAGTACACGTGCTTCCGGAGACAATAGGAGCTTGTCGGGCACTCGAGGATACTCGGGCCGAACGGTACCTTCTGCCCACCCTCACTCTGCACCATTATTAAGGGTACCTTCCACCTTCTCTTCGGCCATACTAGCCTGCATCATTACCTTCGGAGGGACAGTATCCCCCAACACCAGAAAGAATTCCAATTGGACAAACGACATCGTCTCCCACTTTCAGGTATCGCATATAAGGACTAGACTGTAGGTAGACTTTTCACCAACGGAGACCAAGAAGATCGCATATTCGTTTCGTGGCGTTCATTCCGGACTCTTCGGAACGACTGAAATTTGTATCCCGAATACAAGTTCCGGATTTCGACCAGCAGGACTACTGTGGAATCTGACGCGTCTTCGTGTAGGCATCAGCGACACTCGACGGTTCGTGTCATCGTGCAACACGAACAAAAGGACTTCGGTTTCCGGACGGATAGCGCAACAGCACCGCAACAACAACGGCTCCCACACAGGCATCGCCAACCTGCGTGGCACTTTTCTTACCAGCGCTGCCAAAGTACGTACAATCGATTGGAACACATTGCTGGATAAACTTGACAGTACTCAAACATTACTCGCGAGCTACATCCCAAATTAATATTTGATACTGACACAAACGTGTCCGAATTATGTGATTGTAAATACCGACTGGTACGTTTATCGTACAAAGTAAACCAACCAGAAGTTTACCCCAACTCGGAGGGCAATTACTTTTTATTCTTAGCTGCTCAGACCACCCCTAAGTTCAATTTACTTAATAATTCTTTTGTCAAATTCTAATTCTATTCTAATTCTCATTCTGTTGACAATCGAGTGGTAAATTGATGATACTGTATGTAAAAATACCATACACGTGAAGATTGAGACATGCTTTTTACACTCCGCGACAAAAAGATAGCACATTATAGAGATAAATGGTATTTAGCTTTTCAAGTAGTGCATTACACTGTTTGTCACCTGTATACTGCGTAATAAGAATAACCAATTACTTCAATATGTTTTAACGCATTTATTACGTGAAGAAACACTTTTATGGGAGAATGTGTAACATTAAACGAAAAATCATGCTTGAAAATTTCACAATATTTGAACACCGGAAGACGAACAATCGTAACTACTCGCCGATGTGAACAGATTGGCGCCTTGAGGCTGACGGAAAATACAGAATTTTGACTTTGTGCTATCATTTTGACGCAACAGTCAGCACTACTGTTTACGTTTGTCGGCTTAAAGTTCAACCTGTAAACAGAAAAAGAGTGTTTACCCTGAACAGAATTAGATAATGTGCTATCTTTTTGTCGCGGAGTGTACGACGACACCGCATAGATTGAAATTAGCAGCCGCATCTAATTTTGGATTTTATTTTTCCAGCTGGAATCGCATTCAGGCAACGATCCCGACGAATCCACTTCTGATCCAAGTAATCGCGACATGAACGTTCGCGACACCACCGATCTCGACACCACCGATCTCGACACCACCGATCTCGACATGACGATGCAACCGGCTGTTCGTTACCAGATACTCTCGTCTCCAGCGTCCGCGATTCTGACTATCGCGATTTTGACGCTCACGACCGTAATGATCGCGACTGTGATAGTCGCGATCATAACGATTATAATACTGTTAATCGCGATTCTGACGATCGCGATTATTACGTTTCCGACTTTGTCGGCCGGGATTATGACGATCGGGACTCCGACAATCGCGACTTTTGCGATGGCGGCGTAGAGTTAGGTTTAGAGATTCGTTAGGTTCGTTCTAGCTCGCATATTAGACTGTATGTCGATCAGTTTACGCATACTTTTCCTACTGTTGTATGACTTGTGTACCACATGCATATTTATGTACCCCTCTTCGACCACATGTATGTATATCGGCTACTTGTATATAATAAATAGACTGCGTATTTTATGCAATTGTGACAAAAATCGGTAGGCGTATTTTAAGACGGTAAAAGTAATGGAAAAATTAAAAAATGCTGTTTAATAGGTTGAAAATAATGTAAGATATTAAGAATGAAAGTAGTTTTTTATTTCACTCCAGTTTGTTGAAATTCAGGTAGACAATTTTTATTTCGCATAAAGATCTGATAATAAATTTCAGTTTACATAAATTGAAAGGAATACAATTTCTGGTATCTGTTCCTTCTTCCTTTAGACGACACATCATAATAATAACAATTGTAGCGTATAAAAGAACATCGATTTTTTTTCATATTTCTTAGTAGAATGAGCTGTCCCTAAGGAATTGTTGCATTGGCCTTCGTTTGTTAAAATTTCCTTGGAACACAGCATTTGTTCTGTGACTGCCGAAAAAAAGAATTTTATAGTAGAATTAACGACAATATCAAATGGAATAATAGTCATTGAAATTGTATCTTTAACTCTGCGTGTCCTTTAATAGCTACAATGGAAAGGAGAAGGTTAATTCTATTTGATAACAATGCGCTTTGCTCGTTGAATGCAGTTGCATTCGAATCGCGCCGGCAGAAGTCGAAAGAATTATTTTCGTTCGATTTCCTCGCGTAATCTTTCCTTTCCCCAACATAATTCTCTGTCTATTTATGCTCCTTCTATTTCACCTCGGCCACGTTCGGTCCATTTCACTTCCTTCCCTTATCTCCACTAAATTTTCCCATGAACTTCTCCGGCCTGGTTCTTTTTATTCCGGATTTCTCAACCCGAGAAACCAGTTGCAAATTTTCGATGAGATTCGTTTCGCGTTAAAACTGTTTCCTTCTCCAATTTGTGCGAAATCGGCTGATGCAAATTGTACATTGACAAACCATTGTAAAGCTGTCGTCTAGGCAGGAGAAAAGAAAAACATCTGTTTCACTTGTAATTCCCAAATAGGAGCATTTTTTCCATTTTAACACTAGGTTTACGGGGCATTAAAAGTCAGTATTTTACATTACCTTATAAAAATAAGAAGAATGTGTTTATCCAAGTTTGCAGGCACTTTTTAAATATATATTCCCCATGGAAATAAGTTTGTTGAGTAATTCCACGTAGATGGATCTTCACGATCTCAATAATCGTAAATTAAAAATATTAGAACTCGTCACTTTGACGGGTCCCGTAAATCTAGTGTTAACTAAGCAGTGTATTGCCTAAAAGGAAATTTGATAGCAGATAAAACAGAAATTAGACCTCTCACTGGAAAATAAAATAACAAACTACTTTCGAGTACCTTAAAATAGACATTGTACAGTCGAATTTATTTCTGCGATTTCGTGAGCTATTTTTCTTTTAGCACTTTCGTTATTCTCCAATCTGTAAAGTGAGTTTAAAAGAATAAAGTTCGCATACGCTAGCACAAAAGAAATATTTCGAGAATATACTGTTTACAACAATATACTGTGTTTTCTTTATACACGCATTCTTTTCCTTCCTGTTGTATTTAATGTGTATGCGTTGCAATGGCGCACGTAAAAAAAAATAAAGTGTAATAAAAATAATATAATGAAATCAAATAGAAGCAAATAACAATCTGTGCGAGAAGAAACAATCTGGGTTCACTTAAGGGTTGAAAGCAAGAAGCGAAGGACCGATATGAATTTATATCAACAATACAATTATATTATCCGACAACTTTTTACCAATTTCAAAATCGTGCATTGAAACAATATTATACAAATTTTAATTACCTATGTTTAAACGAAAGAGTTTCTTCTTCGAAAAGAAAACAGATTACGTCACAAACGAGACATTTATCGGGGGCATATTGTATATTTAATGTTTTCTCTGTTTTATAAAGAAAATAATTTGTGCACAGCGAGCTACAGAGAAGTTTAACCCTTAGCACTCGAATGGTGACTGTGAGGAACCACTAAAAATTGCTGTATCATTATTCAAAATATTTTTTACATTATTAAATTTGTTTGTATTTAATAAACTACTAAATGTATTGAACGAGTAAATTGCACAATTTTCGTATGTATAACATGAAAAAAAATATAGAAGAGCAATATTTTAGGTGGGAAGAAAAGTTTCATTTTGGAATTAAAATAGCTTCGAGTGGAAAGGGTTAATTCGTCCAACGCGTCGTTTAAAGTGTCGGTATTATTCATATGTGGTTGACGGAGCATTTAACATGTTAATCAAGCTCCCCGGGCCCCCGTTGATACTTTTTTCTTAATTAAACTCGTAGAAGTCATTACTCTTCGGCGAGCCGGCATTAAATTTCTGAGGGCATTCCGTTCGAAAGTTCGTGCAACTTTCTAACTCGGATATCTAATTTCGCAGCTGATGCGCCCGAGATTAATTAGAATTTTTACGGTGGCCGTGGCAGACGCGACGAGGATGGCCGTGTTACAGATTGCATTTGGCCTTGACTGTCACGCTTTGTTACGCTGTGCCTTTTTTTCTAGACATTTTACGTCTTAAATACGTAAGTAATCAATTAAAAATGCATACCACCCTGTTTGTACATGCTTTGCTACGTCTGTATAGAGCCTTTTTTCGATACTAACACTAAATCTCTCGAAATTAAGAGAATCTGGCTGCGGCAGCCATCTTGTGACGTCGTACTTGCTTCAGAATTCGAATTTTCTGCAGAATATTACAAATTACTCCACGATCAGGTAGAAATTCGCAATTTGGGCTCGATACAGACGTAGATTGGACTTTTAGGAAACAAAATTGACCACTTCTAAAATGCTCATTGCAATTTCGAAGCGGCAGTTCGTCTAGATTTTGACCCTTGCATGCGTATATGGATTTCAAACCGCGCCGGCCCCCTTAAGGGGAAGCATCGGGTGTGGTTTGTTTTCACGGGCCTCTGGCATGATTTGACGGGTATCGGGAAGAAAAATGGCGGCTCATGGGTCGCAGGGTAGATACGAAATGCCGCGAAAATTGCTCTCGATGAAGAGGGTCGCGGCGAGGGGACGCGAGGGGCCGCACGCCAACAGGAAGAAGAGCGACCAACCAGACGAATAGGAAAAAAATGAAAGTCTCGAAAGGAACGGGACGAGAGAAATTGCTGACGATACCAGCGAGATGAGAACACGTTGCGAGTAACGATGGCTAGGGGAAAAACTAAATGAAGAAAACCGTGGCAACCAACATCTACCGGGAACTAATTAAACGGATATCACGTGTCCAACGAAATACTACCTGAAATCGTGTGTGCGTGCAGTTTTTGACTACGGAAAAAGAATTGATTAACCAACGAGGAGATACACCTATCTGCTTAAATGAATTTATTGCGTGTATCTCCCTCAATGTATCAGCTTTCCAATGTATTTAGGTGTGTAGTCGCGTCACACAGTGGTCCCAAATCGCCAAAACGTGGTCAAAACCTCATAACTTATTAAAAAATGATTGGTTCCTCTTGAAAATTGGTATTAGGCCGTTTTTGGGGTCGCTGATCACGAATCTGAACTTGAAATTAGAAAATTCGCTGTCTCATATTGACCTGAACGAGGGGAAACACTAATTCTCCGGATAGCAAACTCTACCCTTTGTATTGTATAACCTAGGTATTCTATTCCCACTTCATAATTATCAAAGAAGAAAGAATTGAAGAATTGCTGGTCTTTTTATGTACAACAAGATCCCATAATCAAAAATACAGGTAGTTCGGACTGTGACTGTTGGTCAGGTATAAAGAACGACCTTTTTGCTGTTTACCCCCACTTAGAAACACTCTTAGAGTAACCAATCCCATACTTAAAACTTACCTAGCTGAAAGTGAATATTTTAGGTTTTCGTCAGCGTTTGCGGTATCAGCGACCACCGTTACATTACGTTGTGTTACACGTATGCACAAAAGGTGAACCCGAAAAGAAAAATCCGAACGAAGGAAGAAGCGCAGAAGGACGAACAAATGCTTGTGATGCATTTCGGAAAAACGTTCGAAGGACACCGTAAAAGGAACACAGCTCGAAGGTGTTATATTCAGTTCCTCGGCGTTCCATTTTCCGAGAGCCACGCGACAAAACAACTATCACGACGAGGGAGAGAATCCAAAGAGAGAAAAGTCTGGCCCGGAGAAAAGGATTCTAAAGGATGAGCGAAGGGCGGCGATTAATTTCGGCCCAACGTTTGTGGAACAGCATTAATGGAACTGTCTGTCCGTACGTCAGCAAATACGCAACGCGGTGTGGAGCCGCTTGTCACCTAAAACGAGGTCCATTTTCGTGGCAACCGGGACACGGGGCCGGGGGAAAAAAGAGGGCTCTGTCCTGAATTTACATGGACGGATTCAGCGACTGTCCGGATCAATTGGACAGCAACGGGTATTATTCGGTGTACGGACGGTTCAGGAATTCGCTCCGAAATCCATAAATCTCAGTCCGTGCTCGTCCGTGTGTGCTACACTGCCGTTTTTGTCGTCGCGCGACCTCTGTCAACCGTGGACCCCCGTTTTCTCGATTTCACCCCTCCTGCCCAGACACTATAATCTTTCGCCTCTTTCCTGTGTCACGCCCTCCTTTTCTCTCTCTCTCTCTCTCTCTCTCCCTTTTTCCCTCTCCCCATCTATTCTTTCCGCGTCGCGGCGATAGGGCGACGATAATCGATTGCTTCTTTTCGGAAATATTGTTCGAGGGTCGCGAAATTGAAGGAAAATCCTTAAACGCTGGGGTCTCGACCCCGATGCGCATTCTATCATCTCCGATACGGTCGGACAGTTTTATCTTTTGTACTTTTGCGGGCTCGCACGCGACACTGGATTTCGCGAGCAATTTAAATATAGTTTTTTTTTCCTTTTTTTTTAGCTGTTTGGTTGGATATGGTCGGGCTAAACTGTCCCGGCCAACGGTTTGAAAACAATAAAATTTCGTTGGACCGATCGCATGCCGTGACGAAAAAAACTCGGGACACCCATTTGGATCTTTACTATCCTAATGTTTTATCCGCGAAATGTTTATGGTCTGTTCGAATTCTTGTTTCTTTTTTCTTAATAACTCGTTCTTAATAAACGAGGAACTTTTTCGCTACACGTCACAATAGTCGTGAAGTATTGCGTGTTTGGTGTAGAGATGGTAAGCAGGCCGTTTTTTCGATTTCGATTCACTTGAAACTTGACCTGTATAATCTAGAGAGTCATACCAATTTACAACGTTGACACTAAAAATTGCTGTACCATTATTCAAAATATTTTTCACATTATTACGTTTGCTTGTGTTTACTAAATTACTAAACCCTTCGGTATTGTACGAGTAAATTGCACCATTTTCGGATGTACAACGTGAAAAAAAATATGTAGAAGGGAAATATTCTAGGTCGGAAGAAATGTTTCGTTTTGAAGTTAAGTATTGTATAATATACTTATTATGACAAATAAAGTATTTCATGGTAAGTGGTGAAATACTTCCGTGAGTCACTGTATACATAAATGCGTTAAAATATATTGAAGTAATTGGTTATTCTTATTACGCAGTATACAGGTGACGAACAATGTAATGTACTACTTGAAATGGTAAATACCATTTATTTCTGTGATGTGCTATCTTTTCGTCGCGGAGTGTATCTTTCCCAGCAGTGTGTTTGTCGAAATTCCGTACTGGCAGCGTGTGGCAAAAGTGGGAAAACAATCCGTGTGACTTTTCTTCCGAACAGCAAGCTCTAGCAGTGGGATCGGTGTTCGACAACGTGTTAAGCATCCAGTTGAACGATGTCTCCGCGAGACAAAATTGTACCGAATGATTGAAACGAAAGACTCTCGGAATTACGTTCGACTCCCGACTACACAGACAGAAGTTGAACAGCGCTCTGTTTCAGTTTGCACGTTCCGCGGATATCCGTCGTCAAATACTCGCCGGAAATGGGGAAACCAGGTGTTCGTTCGCCTGCTTCGACGGAGAGCATCGACGAAAAACACGGGATTTAATCTAATAATCCGCAGAAACCAGCGCTCGACGACAATACGCCCTCTCGTGCACGAATCTGTGAACGTCGCAAATGCGCCATCCTCCGTAAGCATCTAGCCTCTCACGGGATTTAAAACTTTTAATATGTCACTTAAATCAACGAATCCCTTTTTCCATTTTTTGTTACTCGATTTTTGTAACAAACACTTCCACAATTCAAAGAGAATTTCGTAAACCCTCCAGATCCGTAATTACTAGGCTGATGATCCAGTTTAGAGTACCAGAAGTGCTATAAACGGTGGATCAGGAATTTTTAATACTTTCCCTAGTCACCTTCAAATTCAAGAAAACGAACAATAGCTAATAATCTGACCTTATGTTATCAATTTTGAAATATTTTCTTCCGAGGCACATCATGAAAAAGATGTGGCAAAGCAAAATTTGTAGTTTTTCTTTAAATACTTTCTTTCGAGCAAAAAGTAACCAGGATCCGAAGAATCAATTCGATTTTGTATTTCTCTGCTTCTAGTGCACTTTTCCGTGCCATAAACACGAAACGATCCGCAGCGTCATCATTGGCGAAGTCAAGACGAGAATGGCACCGGGGAAAGTAATAAAACGGAATATCGCGTGACAGGCGGACTGATGAAAACGGCTACTATTTAATCTTGAATCCGCATACCAGTCGCATGGTTTTATTGATACGTATGGTGTATCTACGGCCCGTCGCGTCGTTGCGACGGAAATTATTGTAGGCAACCGAAACATGGTTTGTCCGATAGTTGGTTTGATAGACGCCAATAAGCTGGAATGTGCACAGTGCGGCAGTGTTCAGCTGGAAAACTGTTTCACGGTTGTCAAAATTGTTTACACGACGAAACAGTGTAGCTGTTGCTTCGGTTTTCCCGTGACACATTTCACAGGATTTTTCAGGTATTTCTGCGAATCAATTTCTTTTTTTCCTCTGCTGTCGCTCGTAGATGCGGTTAGCCGTTTGCCAACGAGTATGGTCGCGATGTACTGTATATTATTACATTTTATCACCCGCGTACGTTAAGACGTGTACCGATTACTACAGATTACTACAGATTCATTTTTCAGACAGATGAATTTGTTATCTTGAAAATTTCTGGACAGATTCTGTCAGTCCTGTAAACCAGGGACGCGCATTTTTGTCTGAACAGAAGGGGAAGAAGAATCGCGTTTCGACAAATATTGATATACAATGTTAATTTATTGCGTGGAATGCTGTGTAAAAGGGAGCCAAACTTTGTTCACTCGAAAATCTAAGGGTAGCGGAGACGAGAGAGTCGGTTAATCAATGAAACGCAGTTCCGTGAAATAAAGGGGATGAGGCGAGACACAGAAGTGCACAGAAAGCTCAGGCGACACAGGACAATGCGCACGGCGTTTCGAAAATGTTCGACGACGCGAGAAACTTCGGTTCCCGTCGTTTGTTGATCTACGCCGTGCTCGCATTTTGATGCACGATGTACCAGCACTAATTACGGATTACCGGGGCTCCTGTGTCGTGGAATTGCGCGGTCGGCTGCGGAAACGCCGTTAAATGTAGCGGAATTCTAAATGCACGCGACGAATTTTACGTTCTGTTAAGTTCCCCACGAGCGATCCGCGTTTCCTACATCCTGCATGCCCGTTCCTCGCGAACACTCGACGCGGGCACGGTCCCATCTGTGATCGTGCGCTTTTTGCCGCGGACAACGAGCATCTAATTGAAGCGGGCTAATTAGGAGGCTGAAACAAAATAGGACCAGAGCGATATCCGCTCGAACTGCAGCGCTTCATTCGAACCATTATCCAGTTAAACGGGTATTCACTTTTCAAGCTTCGAAAAATAGGTCATTTCCGGAAATTTCTTTTCAGTGCGGACAAGTCGGCACATCTCACTACATTTTTATTTGACGATGCACGAAAATTTCCTTTGGCAGAACTGCACATTAGCAGGAAATGCATATTATTATTCATTTTTATTATTCATTCTTTTTATGCATAAAAACAATTTTTCTTTTTTTCACCTTGTTAATTTTAATATTTTTGTGACCGATTACCATTGCATATGCATTAGTAAGAAAATTTAGATTTTTGTTAAAAAATTTGGCCATGGAGGCACTCTCTCTAAAGTGCCAAAAATCGAAAAATATTACATTAACTGTAAATGAGCGTGCAATAATAATTCTGTGTAATGGAAAGTGCTTACCAAGGAATATGCATTCTTTATGCATTTAATAAAGTAGATTTATTTTTTGTACAAATTTTCAACAGTGATTTTATTTGTTCATTGCATATAAAACTTCAAATTAACGTAAAACAAAAACGGCAAAATATGATATATCCTGAGATTCATACATATTCCGATACATTACTTATTATAGTTTAAGAATTTCATAGTTTTGTCTGCCACTTTTTGCGACACTCAATTTTACACCCATTTTCCTCACAATTCGGACCAAATGCAAGTTTTCCAAAATTTTCAGTCAGTAAACAAATTCTATTAGTATCTCAGTAAAATTCCAGTGGTTTGAGCTCACTTTAAAAAAAGTTATTATGCTTTAAAGGGCATACGAAGACTTTTTTTACCAGAGACATTTTTACAATTAGTCACGCACTGTATCTCTAATGTTGAAACAATTAGCTCAGTGAAAGCGAGAGTGATAGTCTTCTACTCGATGAAGAGATCGAATGAAACAAATCACATTGAGAAACTAATGTACATATATAAATTTTTATTCGTACCATTTTTTCCATTATATTGTGACTACAATTCCCTTAAAATATTTTCAATAACTTTAAATCACGACGTATGTAAAAATTGATGTAAAAGATTCCAACAGATTTATAGTGATGGATATTTAATATGTCCTATGTGAAATACGCGTACAGAACACAAAGTTATTTTTAACCATACCAATGAAAAAGAAGTTATTTTTATATTCACAAAAGGTTTCGGTTATCATCCCTGGTAGAATCGTTTATATCTGATAACGTAGAAAAATATGGCAACGCTGGACAGTTGCAATTTATGGTTTTCATGGGCTTTTAAATTTTCAACCGGACAAAATGAAATTTTGGAGAAAAATAGACAAAAATTTTCTATCCTAGCTGAAAACAAATGGCCTCCACGGAAAGATTTTGTTACTTCAAATTGAGTTTATTCTTCAATTTTGCATTTTCATGTTCCTGTTGTTTACTTAATAACTTTATAAAAATATCCGATGGACTAAGAACGTATCTGTAAATTCTAGTCAAAAATAATACCGCTATGTCATAAACAATTTCATTTTCAGGAAATTTCTATAGAAATTCGTTAAATCCTGGTTACATATCGTTTCAATAACGTAGAGAAATAATAAACTTCGCGAATCTGTTTATTTTAACATTGAAGCGCCGTAGCCACAGAAGTCTATTCTTTGATGCGAGCAAATTTCACGCGTGTCGGAACGAGCCAAAATGATTGATAAATTAATAATACCAAACCGAATCTGTAACAAACTTGATATTGTTAAAAGGATCGTCACCGTTTTCAGCGAATATTGAATATTGAATTTCTACACGAATCGACGGAAGGAGAGAATTGCCTCAACTCGGTTATTCGTTTTTAATGCGCTTTCATATCGAAATGGCGTCACGTGGCAAATAATTAATTTCCGATTGAATATCGCAACGTTCTATGAAATTCGTTAACATTTTCTCCCAATTCATTCGGCGATCCTGAACAAAATTCATTTGATAACCGAACTGATTTCGAGTGCGCGGCGATCACGTAGCTGACAATATTCCGTATAAACAAATTCCACGCTCGCATATCATTTCGAGAGCCATAATCGAGTCTCCTTGAATCGAGAAATATTTATTCGAATCGTCGATAATTAACATAACCAGAAATGTAATACGCGGAGGAGAGCGGGGGAAACACGAATAGAAATCGGAGCAATCGCGAATACGAATATTTTGTTTTATTTAATTTTTTCCTCAGGCGTTTCTAATTCCTCCACTCTCCCCTGTATGCATAGTTAAAGCAGTAGAACTTCTTTATACGTATATTACCGTATTAGTTGGACGATCAAAAGGAGATTAGAAAACAGAAACACACTTGCTACGATGTATAACCAAACCATGACGACCGCTAATGACCAAACCGGGTAATTAGGCAACGGACAAGTGCTGTTATAGCGATATCGCGGATAATCCAATGTATTGGATCGCTATTTCTCGTGGTATCGAACATGCACCATCATTTAGTAATAAGCCAACCTCGGGAGGATCGTGAAATAACCCAGAGGAATCGCGAAATTACTCTCTTCTCGTTTCCTTGATCCATTTCTTAAACATTTTCGCTCCACCGAATATCGATCAAGATCAAATGTATTTTTCGCCTTACCTTGAAAGTTCTCCAAATCCATTTGTCTTGAAAAGAAAAATACATAGAACTTATTTCCTTATTTGTCAAATTTTAAAGAGACACGTACATCTCGCAACGGAGATCGAGACAAAATCGATCGTTTCATAATATGCGAAAAACGTGACTGTGAATATGTGAAACGTGAATTTTGACCCTGGGAAACGTGCGAAGGTTGAAAGTTGTGTGTCGCGGGACTTTATCCGGTAGCGTTAGCATGCAAAGTTGCAGTCTACCGACAAGATTTGCCAACTGAAAAGAGAAAGTGTTCGTTTACTCGCGAGCAACGTTGGCGAACGATCTCCGGCCGAACGAACGTCGATAATCGGTGACGAACGGTGATTTATTAGGCAAATATTTGACAGGGCAGGAACGGGGCCGGCAGTTGGGACAGAAATTACGTCGCCCAGGAAACTCATTATTATACCGGCAAGTTGTTACAATTACGCCGCGAACTTTCCGCCGGATGGTACGTCGTACTGTAACTTTAATAGGAAACACTGTCTCCTATTACCCCTTTCTAACAAGAAACCATTTGCGGTCGGATAACGCGGCCGGTTATCATGCTCCGAGCAGTATACACCTCTCCCCCGCTCCGCACTCCCGCATACTCCACATCGTCGAAACTTTTTATTGTTGTGTAGACTCGCTGAGCAACTATGGCCGAGGCTCCAGCTAGCGATATTCACGGCCGCCATGGAACTCGAAGTAACCGTAAACCTTTTTTCCGTGATTTCTTCGGACGTTCTCACTTTTACCGCCATTTACAGTGCTCCCTGACCAGTGTCGCCTGATTAAGACTTGCCCCCAACTGAACCTTACCCCCTCTACCACACCGTTACCCCATTTACCTGACGGCGAGCATCCCCACTCTTCCATCACAGCACAGTCACGTGACCAATCCGGTACTGGCAGAGAGAGGGTAACTCTGTTCCCCTCAATTTCCCCGCTTTATGGCCTGCAACCCAGGAACCCCTTCCCAGTCAAAAAAACATAAACAATTTAACGTAAAACTTACGGCTTTTCTTAGGCTTTTCTTTCTGTTTCACTTGGGAAGGAAGAAGGAAGAGAATCGAGTTTGACTCACACGTGTGCGTTTGCTAAGTGATCTCAAAATGTTGTAACCGACGCACGCGTTTCAGGATCAATTGCTTCGCAAGCAGTCCAGCGCAAATAATACCACGCGAAATCGGACACATTCCGGAGTACTGTTTCGGATCGTGCTCAAATTTGATATGTTGTAATCTTTAGCGATATACGAACGTATCTCGAAGGATTCTTAGAAAAATCTTAAACATTGCTGATTGTCCAGACGTGTAAAATAATTCACAGAACAATTTGTATCACGATTATCATTAAGGGTAGAAACATTTTTCTTGCATTAATCGTCATCCTGTAAGACTGTTCTTTTTTAATAATTCCTCTTTAAAATTCCATTTTTAATTGGTTCTCGTCAGTAATTAATTTCTGGGAAGTTGCAGTTGCGCGAAATCTCATTCGTTTCCTGGTTTGAACTTCTCATTGGTAAGTAACATAGTTTTCGCCTTACAGTTAGGCTCCCGATAAAGTTCGGCGTGCCTCGTAATACCATCTGACGTCGAATTCGTTTAGGAGGACGACCGTGTTGCATTTGCATCCAAGTTTCAAGAGGGCGCATCCCGTAAGTGACACGTGAAAGTGGAAGCGAAATTAATTATCCGCAACGGCGGATCGATGTAGACTATTAATTCTGCTAATTCTGCGGGAAACGATAGCATTAAAGGCTTCGTCCATTTAATTTAACTTCGTTCCCTCTATTTTATTAACATCCATCTTCAAAATTTGACGGGAAACCATCAACCGGCAAATTAACTCTTATTCATCTCACGGACGATCAATTACGAAACATGTTCAGTAGCTCGATAGTGATAATGACTGATAATTAATTGGTGATCTTCCACAGCTGGTGCAGATGTGGAACCAGGATAAACGTTTTTCTTCAAGTTCTGCATTTTGCTATACTACTTCTCTCTTTTCCTCGTCGTGATGTTTTTAGTTTTCCTGGTACACCGTTTCAAATTGTTCATTATTCATGCACGCAGTAGTGTTTACCACAGCCCTTTTAATTGTTTGTCCGCTGGAGAGTAATTCTACTTGCCAGCAATTAATTTTGCTCGTTTCACTTGTAAATTTTTCTATTAAAAGGCACAGCATCTGCAACCGCCGGTGTCTCCTCGACATTTTAAACTTACATTTCCACAAAAATCCAAAAGATTCTTCTTGGATTCTTCTCGCACGGAGTCTGCAAATGTGGGAAACGACAAGTGATTTCGGAGCTCGAGATTCTGTGAGTAGGTTATAGTCTATCTATAAATGAACTGCGTTTGTACTGGGCGAACTGAGTTTTAATACCAATACGTACAACTAGTGCTAGACTTCACGAGTCTCGCGATTTTTACAATACGGCCGATCTGTTCAGGACGACTCAACGACCGTGTCTGTACAAAATCTCCAAGTATATCTGAGGACGACTTTCGACCGACCTTCTCTGTACCAATTCTCTAACGCCTTCGTTCGCCCTGGTAAAAATCCTAAACAACCCTGATTGGCTAACCCACGCTTTGGGTCCTTCCAATCAGAGCTGTTCTTTTTCTTCGTCTCACCCCCGTTCCTTCCGCCCTTGGCGTGTTTGTTATCGGAACGACGAGGTGATCGGAGGGCACGATGGGACTTTCCTCCGGGCCAGCCACGCCTGACCTACGTGTAGATGGACCGTTGGGTCTGCTTCAAGTGCCCTTCAGATCGTCTCTTAATCTACGACGGTCTCAGTTTGCTATTGAGGACTTTGGGACAAAACTCTAATAAACATGCTTCGACTAGGTCTGGAAAATGTCCACTCAAAAATAGCTTCGTCGAAAGACAGTGGTAAATTACGTTGGCCGTTTACACGAAAGAAGAGCTCTTTTGTGTGCGTACCACCGGACGCTAGAATTCGAATAAAAGCGCAAAGAACAGCCTAGGCGGCAAGCAGTTCGTCAATCAAACTGGCCAGGGATCGGCAAGTTGTCCGTTTAATCAAAGCGGGATGCGAGGAAACATTCGACAGTCGTTCAAAGTGACACCCAGTCGAGTAATTTTTCGCAACTGAATCCCCGGAATCGACCGGTAGTTAGAAGGGCTCGCTCTGGCGAGTCTTGTTCCCGTCAGTCGTGCATAACTCTGTCGACGTCCTTTTTGCACTGTCAAAACCAATGAGGGATCGGCACCGAGTGCTGCCGCAAATCGAAACGGCGGTATGACGCCGACCGACATAGATTGATGAGACAATGGATGCGTGTTCCGTTTCTACGTGAACGATCATCGCGCGGCGCGGATCGGCGCGGATCGGCGTCACGTTGCGTTATATTATTGCGTTATGTTGCCTCCTGTTCACCAGCTACCCGCTCGCGATGCTTTACGACCCAACCCCACCGCTGTACTTGTACCGATATTTGTCCAGTTTTAGGGTACCAAAGTACTGTTATAAACTCACAGTATGGGACAAAGTAATAGGGTGGCGCGCGAAAGCGTTCGGACGCCCTTTAAAACGGGATAACCTTTTTAACCCTTTGCACTCGAGCGGCGCCGATACGGCGACCGCCAGTTTTGAGGTAGAGTGATGAAATTTTTTTTAAATTAAAGCTCAAACTTTGTAGAATATGGGAAAAATAGGGAGATTGTGGTACGAACGTTTTTTAACCTTGAGAAAATTCGTTAAACTTGCACAATTTCAAGAAAATTGTGGTTTTTCCAATACTACAAACAAAAAAACTAATTACAAGAGAAAACTAATTACAGAGTATAATATTTCTCAAATTTTGTTGTTTTTCATATAAAAATAAATAAATCGGTGAAATTTTATTATTTCTATACGTTTGTTCGTTTATAAATGATTTTAAAGTACTTGTAATATGTTTCCCTAATTTGGCCGAAATCGTCTCGAGTTGCTGGTTTGCGCAAGCGAAAAAGGCCTCGCGTGCAAAGGGTTAAAATTGGACCAAGCGACCTGACTTTTTTCAGCAATTAGAAGCATTGATTCACAGAATGAAGTGCAGATAAGTTTTTGAAAAATATTAATCACACTCGAAATGTAGTCCCATTCTGCACTGACAAGGAAACATATTCGGATGCGAAAATCCGATTTTGATGAAACTTATGGGACCTTATAGTTCTTTGAAAAATATTTGACACGTGTTTTTTCTTATCGGCAGTCATCCACTTTGAAGGGGTGAAAACAGCCCTGAAAGTTGTGGGTCAAAACAATATTTTTTGAGATATCTCGGATACCAGAGATCGAAAAAATTTGAATTTTTTTTAATTGTTTGTTTTTCAATGAGAAATGTAGTCGCGCAAGAAAATTTTAAGAAGAGTTTTTTGTTCAAACAATATATTAAAAATTTTTATTTTTTTGCAGTTTCTCTTATTTATTTCAGTTTCAGTTTATTTCAGTTTCATGATTTTCTTCTTTTTTTGCCATTCTGGCTTGTTTTATCGAAATATAAGCATTTGGTATAAACGTGTATAGTATTTTAAACAATACCACTGGGTTACGTGTCGCGTTTATTCGTTGAAATGATTTGATGACACACTAGTCACTACATTTCATCAAAATCGGATTTTCGCATCTGAATATGTTCCGTCGTGAGTGTAGATTTATTTGACGGTTCATCCAACAGTGGTGTACATATATATGACACAATTCTCACGGGTTCATAAAAATTGGACTTGAATTTTATACGGGCCCATATCGAGACATCTCCTACAAGACGCTTTAAACTCACTTCTGGTTTTCTCGGGCCGCGGAAATAGTACGGCCACCCATCAGGGCGGACAAGATTGAACTTCTTTACGTCACTGAAGATTACGGTTTTCCACTTCTTCCTCCGCCGAGAGCGTAATCTCGAGCGAATTTTAAACGGACTTCTTTATGTCCCCGGGTGAAAGATGGTTGTCGCCTTAATTTTTTCCGTTTCAAATTCGGGGCTGCTTGTAAAGTACGATGCACATTTTTCGCACGGATTTCAACCGCCACTTCGCGGGCAATTTGTCTCACCGGTTTCTTTGAAATTAGAAGCGGATTTGAATTCGGAAGAAAACAGTAAAAGTTTTCAACTTTTTTATCTGCGCCTAGAATGAAGATTTAAAACGTGCATTTTGTGGATCCGATGTCCAGGAATATTACCGTTACTTGGCAAACTAAGTCCTCTAGCACGTCGAGAAATCCCAACTCATTTGGTTCGATTTGGAGAAAATTATGCGATTTTTAACTGCAGCCGAAAACTTTTGGCCAGGGGTAGTATTTTACCAGTTTTACTGTTTTCTGGGAGATTGCACGTATTTGTCCAACTTTCTAATGTAGAATCTGCTTGCCGGCCTTTCGGTCTTTCACCTCACGGTCTTTCAGGAAGATCGGTGAGGTGCCAGGAATACCTGGTTTGAACAATGGAGGGGTTCAAGACTACGATCGCTGCGTTTCAATATTTGAACGAAACAAGAAAACAAAGGCAGGGGTGAATAGTGAAACAGTGTTTCCATTTATTATGTCTAGACTGCGGATGTTTCGCCGGCAGGGCCGTACTAATGTCGCGGATCCTCGGTCAACGGGGCATAATACGTTTCTGGGCGGTTTGCCAGCACTCCCGGGAACAACATTCGATCCAGTTCTCACCGCTGCGAAACATTGACCCGGTTCACGAAAATTCCGGCTAGGAAGATGAGACTGAACGGGGACAGACCCGCGCTGCACAGTGGTGCCAAGGCGGCAAAAAATCCATCCGATAAATTTTCGATTTTTATAAGATAAAATTATTTTTGTATAGTCTAACAGTGAGTGCATGATGTGCCAAAGTCAGATTGTTGAAAACAAATTTTGGCGAAAGGGTCTCGAAAGGTCTCATGACTTTTTGCACAAAATTGCATCAATATTGCCAAAACGATTAGTTCCAGACCAAAATCTATTAAAGGATTTGTTGTAAGGTTCCATAAATAAAAATGGGCAGAAAACGGAGATTTTCGGTTAGCCCATACTACTTAATGTTAACAACTTTCTACAAAATTTTTTGTTGTCAAATAAGCGTTGTACCTGTGGCAATCTCTCCACAAATTTTCAAACAAATTCGTTGGATAGTTTCGTTTTTACAGATTTTTTGCCGCTTTTTGCCCATTTGGCACCACTGTACGCCGCGCCGCGCCGCGTCGCTGCCGGAAGAAAAATGCCTGCCATTCTACCGAATTTATTATATGCACCTGGAAACACGTAATAAACTTCGCTCATACGGACACTATCGCTGTTGAAATGTTCACCCGGTTTAAGTCATTTGAAAAGTCATTCCCAACGCTCCATGAATTCTCCCTGTCTTTCCGAATCGCTATGTTTTTGCGTTTGTTTCACCAAATTACACTTCCCGCTAACCGATTGGTCGATCTCGTAGTTGTACAGTTCTACGAGCGGAAATACACCTTGTTAATTAACGTGCGATGCTTGCGCGTTCAGAGGAATAATAAGTTTATTACACCTGCATATACCGAATAAATATCTCTTGATTATTAGTACGTAATAAAATTTTTCGAAGCTTCCTTAACACTAGGTCCTAATGTTTTTAATTTACAATTGTTAATATTCTAAAGATACATCCATGAGGAATTATTCAACAAATTTATTTCTTTGGTATATGTTATTTAAAAAAATGGCTAAAAATTCAGGCAGCACATGTTCTTGTTATTTTTATAAAGTAATGTGTAAAATAGTCACTTTTAGTGCTCCATAAACCTAGTGTTAAATTTGTCAAATTATTCTCTGGAATCAGGAGGATTTTGTTGACGTTTACGTTAACGAGTTTGTCCAATTTTACTGTGATATTTCACTGCAGACAGACACAACACGCAAACGAGAACAAAAATAACGAAACTTAAAACGGATGCAATTTAAACCATTGCAAAATAAAAATAACGTTGTTCGTTATCATATAAAATAAAGTGTAAAATTGGTGGCAGCCACGGCGTACTATTGTTTACAATATTACCCTTGGTATTGCAGTTCTGACCAGCGAATTTTCCAGTAATTATTTGAAATATGTTATCGTTTGGGAGACCAAAAAATTAGACCAGACGGTATTGCGCTAATGTTATTCCGCAATTTCTACGTTACCGGGAATCGGTTTACAATGCGACCTTTGTATCAGGACGAATTCCTTTCGAGAAATTTCGTGTTCCGCGACATTTGCTTTCATTCGATTCCGGTGTGCACGGATCGCGTTCGAGCATAAATCACCGGCAAAAGGTATTTAACCGTGCGTGGCCAGTGCTGCGATGCACGCGTGCGCCCGTAATTACCGGTTGGCCGAAATAACGTTTGCTCGCGTTGCTACGTCTAATCCCGTCATACTCTCGTTGCCCTCTCTCGCAGGGGCATCTTTTATGCAGCAGACCGGCGTTCATGTGCTACGGGGAAACCGACGCGATACCGCACGGATTATTTCTGCCGCGGCGCGGTTCAACGCAATTAATTCCGACCTGATATTCAGATCCTCGAGTGGACGAAACTCTCGCGAGCCCGATGGCAACATGTCTTTGCAGTTTCCCACCCGAGGCTTTATTACCGATTCACCGACGTTTCCACAAAATCGGAATCGTCCTGACCGTTCAATGCTCGTCTGTCCTTCGCGTTCAGAACTTACAAGGGAACGTGGTCAAGCTGCAGAACTCCTTATCCGATTTGCGTCATGGGGAAATATGGAAAGAAGCCTTTATCATCAAAATTATCTTTCTATTTGTTAGAAAATATATCGATAGCGGCTTGATCGCGCCACCGACACCTGCCGGTTTTTGGTTGTCATCCGTTATGGTCTCATTCAATTTAGAATGAAAAAATATATAAATAATGGTACTGTGCTCAACAGAAAAAATGATTTTAGTATTTTTTCCTCCTAAGTCGTCGATTGGGACCACTGTGCACCGCACTTTGGATAATTTGGACAAAATCGCATTCAAAATCAAGGAACTTTCGATAGGAATGAGGGAGAGCAAGGAAATTCTTTTTAAATCAAAGCTGAAACTTTGTAGAATATGGGAAAAATAGGAAGATTGTGGTACGAACGTTTTTAACCTTGAGAAAATTCGTTAAACGTGCAGAAATTCAAGAAAATTTTGGTTTTTCCAATACCACTCGCGGAAAACAATTTTTTTTTAACGTGCTATACATCATTTCCCATAGACTTTTTCACACTGATTTCAAATCTGGTCTCAAAACTTGTGTACGACCTCAGGATTTTGCAAAAAATAGATTTTTGCGAGTAAAACTAATGAACTCATTTTTTCGTTGAAATGGATGGTAATAATCTTCCTATTTTCCCATATTCGACAAAGTTTCAGCTTTCATTTTAAAAAAATTTCATCGCTCTACCTCATTTCTATCGAAAGTTCTGTGATTTTGAATCCGATTTCGTCCAAATTGCCCACTGTGCGCCGCGCCGAGCCGCGCCGAGCCGGGCGCACTTTAAACTCAACTTATGCTCGCAGTTTCGTTCGACTCGCGTTCACGAGTGTGCGACGACCAAAAAAGCTTTTCAACCGGGAACCGTCGGGATTTGGTGTCCTCGTAAATCGCGCTAAATTATCGCGTTAAACTCGCATGAGCGACGGAGGGGCGGGAGGGGGGGGGGGGGCACGGCGAAGCCTCGCGTGACAAACGAAAAAGGAACACGATTGGAAGGTTTGTTTGCTGACGCTGGCGTTGCGGGTGTGCGCGAGCGTGTGTTCCATCGATGACAAAAAAAAAAAAGAAAAAAGAACGCGCAGATTCCGGCTGGGGCGTGAAAAACATTCGGAAAATCGGGTTCGGTTCGCAGGATGCGCGATCCGTGTAAATCGCGAGGGAGAGCTGCGCGCGCAAAACTGCAAAACAACGGGGAACGAGCGCTCGCGCGCGCGTTACATGACGGCGCGACTGGCTCACGAGGGTCGCGTGTCGAGGCCGTAATTACAGAGCCGGGCTAAATAACGCTTTCCCGTAGCCCTCTAATCTTGCACGCTGTTCCCATAAGGGCACCAAAGCTCCTCCGTATACGTTACGAAAGATCCACGCCGCGCGCTGGAACGCGGCACGTGAATATTAACCACGGTAAATTGAGACCGCTTTGTCGCGAAAAACTGATTGAAACCTTTATGCCGGGGGACCCGCCCACCGTTCTACGCCGGATTACATTAACTTCTTAATTGGATTCGTTTCGCGGCTCTCCGGGACAAGCAACTTCATTGGCAAAGTAATCGCGGGGGTTTTGTTTCGTTTGATGAATTGCTGCGGATTCGACGCTTCCGAGACCGATACGGTTTCGAATCCAATTTTGCGAACACCGCTGGCGCGTTCGGTGTAACTGTACTACGGTAAAGGAACCAATTACTGACACCGGAAACAATCATCAGTTTTTATTCGCACTTATTGGTATTCAATGCGTTTGACACGTTGAATAGCACGTCACCCATACGTGGCTGACGGAATCATTTGTGCAGGTTTTAAAATGAATTTTTACGTTGATATATTCGCTGTACTAAACTTGATTAGGACCTGTAACATGCAAGAAAGTTGGAGGATTACTGAGTATCACACATTTAATGTTTTGCAATTTTTATTTCATTAAATAACTTACTTTGATTTTATGGAATTTTTGGGCTTTTTAGTTGGCCGTTCAAAGTCTTCAAAGTGACATTTTATGTGACTTTCCGAATCTCTACTTTTGTTTATAAACTCATTCGTTTGAAAAATATGTTTCGAAAGTAATCATTGTTACCCGTAAAACGTGTTTGACCGAATTAGTGATAGCCCAATTAACTACTGTCACCCAACCGTATAATGAGACTGCCTCCTATAGTTATGACTATGAATTTTATATTTTATTATTTATAGATAACGTTTTAGTTAAGGCGAAAAAACAAATTCGTAATCGCAATTTTATATCGAATTAAAAGAACTATGAAATTTGAAAAATCAGCGAGGGAAGCAGTATTCGGTAGAAGTAAATATTCATTTGCGTCGTCTAAATACTTTTAAAATGAAATTCATTCCGCATTTAATAACTTTGAAGTAATATCTCGTTCCCGTGATGAAATTTCTCTTTCGGTAAACACGAATCGGCTTTAATATCATAGTAATTGTAACGTTGATTAAAACTGTCATAGACAAATGACGAATCAATGGTTGCCAATCGGTACGAACGCGTTCACTCATGCGTTTCCTCCGATCGACCTTTCTCCGCAAACAGCGTTTTCCAATCAAGAGAAATTTCATAACATACTTTCCTGTTTACGGAGCACCTTTCCGCCTCCGGGCTCACAATTCCGAGATTTCATCAAATTCCCTCGTGCAACAATTTTTAATAAATCTGAATTCTTTCAGAATTCTGCAAACGCGATTTCGGCGCTCGAAAATGGAAAAATTTCTTTTCTTTCGACCTCTTATCTCAACCGGAACCTAATAGATCCTTGCACCGACTACACTCTGATAAACTATGATTAGTTGACCAAGCAATGCAAAAAAATTGATTTGCGACAACTTGCAAACAAATGTACCAGAAACTACAGATTTACTTCAGGAATATTAATGCAGAAGAACAGGTATATTAATTCCACTTATTCTATAATTTCTTTAAAACCTGTTCAATTAGTAAACGGTTCAGAAGTTATACTCAAATGTCACTAAATTTTCTGAACGGGACCATTGTGGGGCGGGGCGCATTATGTCGGATTCCGAAAGTCCTGAATCTGATCAAAGATTCAATAATGGCCAGAGCCGCTTCTAAAGCGAGCATAAAGTTGACGATCGAGGACGGTACAGCGAACGTGGCAGTAATAACTATCTGCACCGTCGACGAGCAACTTCCGCCACTTCGATCAATGTTAATCACTTTCTTATCACCGGCCGTCAGACTCGCAGGGAACGGCGAAACGACGGACGCGAAGAAGTTGTCTTCGCGCTTAACGGCCTTCAGCGTTTATGATTAATGCCTCGATTGTTCGCCGATAAACTTGCCCCGCCCCTCAAACGGCTTCTAATTGCCTCATTAACCAATAATTTCGCGGTGTTGCATAAACTGCGCGGCGATCGCCGTGATATACGCTCGCCAGAGAATCGATCCCAGCTATACACGATCAGATCGTTGTGCGATTATATTGCTCGACTCACCCTCGCCGCCGATACTTGATTAACACTAGGTTTACGGGGCACTAGAAATCACTATTTTACAGTACTTTACAAAAATAACCATGAATGTATCGATCGAGGTTTGTAATCATCTTTTAAATAATATACAGTAACGAGCAAAACTGAGTCTACACTATTTGATGCAACATAACTTTTTAGAAATTAGATCAAATGACTTGAATGTTAGTGAGAAGTTAGAAGGATCAGTTTATTAGACGAGGTGTACCAAATTTTTGCGAAAAGTTTGAATTGGTCGGAATCGCAAAAGAAATAGTAAAAGTTGGTTTTCTCAGCTTTTTTATCTGAGCCTGTATTGAAAATTTAAAAAATGTGTTTGATTCGCTTGAAAAAATTATATCCATGCTGAAAATTTCATCGATATTGGTCAATTCGTTTACGAGTTATAAACTTATGTTGCTTCAAATAGTGTAGACTCAGTTTTGCTCGTTACTGTATATCCAAAGAAATCAATTTGAAAATATTAGAATCCGTCGTTTTGACGGGTCCCGTAAACCTAATGTTAAAAACGCGTTGGTGAATGCCACTGTTGCGCATCAGCTCGTTTCTCACCTGAAACAGAAAGAGAACAATATTCGGAACAGGTTTTAAAAACAAATTTTTAGTTATTTCCACAGTTTTGATATATCTCTGATTCGTCTCCGAAAATTTCTTAATTTATTATTTAATGTCAAAGTCTGTTTCCATAAGAAGATTGTTAAGCTTCTTTTCGATAGTATTAGAATCACAGACAAGCCTGTCATTGGTATTCCAATAAGTGAAATATTCAGTAAGCATTTTTCTGAATGATAACATTGTCATTTTTTCTAATTATGGACTTAAAATAAGGCAGAGTGTATCGGTAAAAATCGTCGGAAAAAATACGAATCTGGCCGAAGTTTCCATTTTCTTCCATTTAATAATTAATAATTCCACTTGGTTTATTTAACCAGGCTATTTAAATTTCTCTTGTCCTTCGTTCAATTTCAAATTTCTCTTGTCCTTCATCATTTAATTCTCGCATTAATTAATTTACGATTTCCTTTATTTCACGAAGCCGTTGAAGTTTCTATCGTCGGGCCACATCGTGAAAACTAGCAGAAAAGAAAATTTGTTAAAATTCTGTTCAATTCTTGCAAAATGGAGAAACGTTTGTCAAACATTTAGAACTACGTAAACCCACTTATGCCACCGCAACGAAACGTTGTCAGCCATCACAGGTGTCGCGTTAAATATCTGTATTAAAAATCATTGTTAACACGACAACGAAACGATAATTGCCCGTTTATGGCACAGCATTTCACCGTGATTCGATGAACGATCGTTGTCGAAATGATAGACGCGTAGAGGACAGAGTGGAACTCACGAACACAGGCATGCTCGATAAGTGGGGAACCGTGGAGAAATTTGAACCCCGATTCAGGTACAAAACGATCATGAAAGCGTTAGCAATCAATCGTCGTTAATTTCGGATTCTTTTGTGCGTCGGTGATAGGCGAGCACGGTTCCCTTGGCTCCCTTTCACGGCCACTTCCGTTGCGGACAGTCGCATTTGAATTTAAATAACGCACCCTGTTGCCAGCAGAACCGGAAACTCCGATTCGAGGTCGAAAAGAAGCCTCCGGCTATGTGCTCGCCGGAACGACTCTTTGTATCGCGGCTGCATCTAATATGAGGGATTTGTAATTAAACTTGCTACCCAATGACGAGTTATTGTGCCACAGGCTTGTTTGCCCCTTCGAGCGTCGAGCGTCGAGGGAACCTCCCCCTCCCCCCCTCCTCTCTCTCTCGATATGTCCCCTCGTGTCTGATGTTTGTTACCGACATTCTTCCGACAGGGAAAATTGGAAAACGTGATATTAAACGTCGATCATGTGAATTTCATTCCATCGACATTAATTTTCCTCGAATTTCGAGGATTAAACAGAAATTCAGACCCTTCATCAAGGATTCTATTACGTTAAGGATGAAATAACGTTACACGACTATACCGTGAATTTGCTGAGTTCGCAATATACGCAACAGTCACAAAACTGGATAGCGTGGAATGTTTAATATAGAAGTTTCGTAGAACATTTCAGTTTATTTTAGGTTCGAGAGAATTTTTTAATCCAATGTGCCCGCGACTGTATAATTCAATCCGTCTCTACGAATCAATCAGTTGCAAATTGGAACTTTTTCTGTTGTGTTTTCATACGAATCTAAATTAATTTTCTCTGTGGAATAAAATTAGGCACTGAAGAGCTCATCGTGGAAATTGAGTTGTGGGAAAGGTGCTTTGTTTAGTGAAAATAGCGTAATTTTTATTTGAGGATGGTGATTTTTCTACTGCAATAATGACGGTATTTATCCCGAAAGGGTTAACCTTACTACTTGTGTTTCAAACATGAAATTACAAATAAAAGACTATTCCAAAAGAATCATTGCTAGACCCATCAAGTAAGTTATATTTAAAACAAAAATAAGAAATAATTGATTTCGCATTTTGTTTTCAACACTATTATTTACAAATAAGATTGATTCAAATGACGTAGGTATTATTTCGTTACCTTTTTAATTTGGCAAAAGAAATAATTCTGAAAATAATATGGAGTGCCAGTATGAACCAGACTCAATTATCCCAAAGAACTGAAACTAAGTTTAATGGCATTTGAAACAGTATTTATTTGTATCGTTCTAGGATCAATGGAAATATTAAAATCTGAGAAAGGTTCATAGTTTTCACAAAATTTCTCGTTTGAAGATACGAACGAAAGAGATGCTAGGGGTCCGATGGTTCAATATAAAATGACGAGCCACGCACCGGGAAGAAACGCTTAAAAACTTTTGCTCCGCACAGGAGGCACTCTAATTTGGTTCGCTCGGTGTTGCGCAGAGGCGGGCCATGCATGAGGGAACAAGGGTCTACACCGGCTAACAGACACCATCGCTGTGGAGTTAATCGTCCGAAACGATGCGTCCGTCCGCTGATCGAACGTTGGATCGTTCACACAGGACTCCGCGGAATGAGAAAAATCGCGAAAATGCCTCGATCCGTCGCGTTAAAAGAAAGAACTCGAGCGTGCCGCGTCTCGTCGTTTGAGCTAGCAGATGGACTCTAGAGCAGTGATGAGCAACTCGCGGACTGCGGTGGACCAAAAGTCGAAATCTAATACTATGCGCGGTCCGCAACGAAGACAACATTAAATACTTTATTGCGTCGCCAGTTCGAATTTCGGTCTGAGTATTCGCTACGGTCTCTTAATGTCTCTTTAATGAATTTATTATTTATTATTAATTTATTATTTAATGTATACATTTAAGGTTGAATATACAAAGTTTCTCTTCAAGTAGGCACGCAACAAGAACAATTAAAAAAGATAAAATCAATTGTTTCATGTCTACTTGAAGAGAGACTGTATATATTCAAGCTTAAATTTTATCATTTTGCGTGTATCATAAAGGATCGTTTTACAGTTATAAATGAATAAACAGCTCTTGATATATCATCGTCGTGTAACATAATCTTGATGGGACATTCGTCCAACGGACTGTATGGTTATTATATTATACTAAAGCACGCACAGATCGGTTGTAGACAGTTTTTCTACAGTCCGGACACGTTTTATTATCGTCGAGAAAAACGTTCTACTATTGCGGCCGCAAAGCTTGAAAAAATTGCAATATCTCCAGGTAATTCATTGCAGGTTAGATTTCATCTGAATTTCGGGCTGAATTGAATTCTTAAAACAGATTCTACGGTCCGGAGGGTGGTACGTGACTGTCCGGATGTTCCGGTTTAAATATTTCACGGCAATGTATGTCCACGGTGGTCGTTTGAAAAATTCACGTGGCTCGGTCGAAATAAATTGTATTGAGCATCGGGACCACCGAACGCGTGTTTCCTCAAGAAACGCTTAAAGCAGCCCGAGCACAATGGCCGCCGATGTGCGACGAATTGTTATCTTTGATTTCGTCGACGTAACCGCGCCACCATATTTTCGAACATCGAGATAACCTTTTTTATAGAATTTTTCCAGCGTTCGGACGCGCGCAGTTTCGTCCGGCAAATAATATTTCGAAAACGCGAAATCGATTATTCGCTTTCCCACGGTCGATCGAACTGTAAGGTTGTGATTAAAATTCATTTATTCCCGATGCGTGGAAAAAAAAAAGAATATATCGAACGTGGCGCGAATCAGTTTACACTGTTCCCGGAGGACGTTACCGCCGTAAAATGAAAACGAACGACGGACGTCGTCGCACCGAAAAACATATTTGTAACTGGCAAATTTCGAGGATTGCGGACTTCGGCTACGCCCTCGCGCGAATGGTGTTCGTCGTGTTTTCAATATGCATTTCGACGGCGACCGTCAGAAAGTGTTATGCTCTTTTTTTACGGACCCGTCTCCGGAAAATTTCAGCGCAGGAACTCGTTTGGTCTACGCAATGTGTCAAGTCTCGCAAATTAAAATATCCGCAAAAAAGCTGCAGCCGCGTGCTGTAAACAGGCTGTTTCCGCTAAATGTTAGCGACGCCATCTAGCGCACCACTGACGCCGCGGCATCGAAAATCGACAATGCATACACCGCGACAAAACTATAAGACACAAAAACAACATGAAAATAATATACAGGGTAGCCCGATTTATCTGGAAATCGAGAATATCTCCGAAATTGTCGATGACAGCAAAGAACGTTACAGACAAAAGTTAAACTGTATCGGGGACAGCACACTTTCCGATGTCAATTATATTCTGTAATGCACTCCTCGTACTAAATCACTGAATCACGCGAAAAATTATAAATTCATGAATTGTAATACTTCTAAATAACTTGTTGCGATTTGGGACCACTGTGAGCCGCCGTTAAGGGGGCCAGCAGGCATTTGGCCTTGACTGTCACGCTATGTTACGCTGTGCCTTTTTTTTTCTAGACATTTTACGTCTTAAAGAAGTAAGTAATCAATTAAAAATGCATACCACCCTGTTTGTACATGTCTTTGCTACGTCTGTATAGAGCCTTTTTTTCGATACGAACACTAAATCTCTCGAAATTAAGAGAATCTCTCAGCGGCAGCCATCTTGTGACGTCGTACTTGCTTCAGAATTCGAATTTTCTGTCGAATATTACAAATTACTCGACGATGAGGTAGAAATTCGCAATTTGGGCTCCATAGAGACGTAGATTGGACTTTTAGGAAACACAATTGACCACTTCTAAACTGGTCATTGCAATATTGAAGCGGCAGTTTGTCTAGATTTTGACCCTTGCATACGTATGTGGATTTCAAACCATGCCGGCCCCCTTAAGGGTCCCTCCTGGTTTCCGCGTAGCGTTTTCGTTATTGTTAATACCGTGGAATGGGCGTAATTAATGGCGTTCGTACATATTTCAAACAGAAGTTGGCACGTTAAATATTTGATGAGTGTATTACGGGCAAGCCGTAACGACTTTCGCGAGCGGAAAGTTTAAACGTCTTCGTACATCTAATTGTGCCACTAAGAGGATTCCCCCGTAAATCTGAACTATCTCTCAGCCTGCTAAAATTTCATTCGCCGTCGTCGTGTAACTAGATTTGATGCAGCTGTTGCAACCGAGAGGCACGGGGGTGGGAAAGACACCCAGAGCGCTGTTTGCGCCCTCGCTGATAGCGCATTAGTCGAAGCGGTGAGATTTTTTTCCCTTTCCTTTTCCTTTTAGTCGTTTTTCGTTAACTCGGAGCCATCTTCCGGCTGTAAGAACTTTTCACGTTTTTACTTATTTTCGTGTACCTGATTTACAGTCGTCAATACGTCGAGGAACCGCGATTACATTTAAATTGCAATCGTCCTTATCGTCGTTCGTTTCATGCAAGTGTATTGCATCGGAAACTGGAGGTTTTTTTTATGCATTCGCTTCGCTACGGACCGTTCTACCTATGCAGGATACTTAGTTACTCATTTCATGGTATTTACTTGCCTGATGAGAAATAAATGGATGAATAATGTTCTTGCCTTTGACACGTTATAATTTACGTGTATTAATCAAAGTAACATCCATCAAAGTTCGTATATTTTTTCCTTCGAGTTGCAAAATCATACGTAGCTGGAAAAGTAATTCATGTTATTTTCTACTATTTGAGCGTAACTAGCTTAAAGATTTTTATACTTTTATGTCTTTTTTTTACACTGTTACTAAATTACTGAAACGGTAAATGGAAGAACAAAAATTAAATTTTGCGCAGTAATTTGCAGTTTGAACGTTAGAGCGACAATTAATTTAAAAGCAGTACAGAGGATATAAACAAATTTTAATGAACCATCTATCTTTCGTCAACCAAAAACACAGTCCCTAACAGGTTATTGAAACGAATAAAAATATCAGAACATTGTCAATGGGTGGAAAAAAGTGAATTAAAAATCATTCAGCTTAGAGATTCTCGTGAAGGATTAAAAAAATAAAACTATCACGACATTATTAAGCACACAGAATGTTTAATCACAGTAGCTGCGAAGAAATCAATACGACAAGGGGTTAAGGAGTAAAATTATTCAAACTCGTTGGAATGAAAATGAAATAAATTTGAATATATTGAGAAATAATTGTCGGAGGCGATCGTAGTGTGCGAACATTATGGTCGTTTTCGCAATCGCGGATTTCCCCGGGACACGTGTGCACGTTTAATTTGTGAGAAGTGCCGAGGGATGGCCTCGAACGGTGACGCGTTAAATCGCGCGATGGAACGGAACACGGCCGTGGCCGTTTGAAAAATGGCCCCGTAGCAAGACACCGGATTTCCGCTCGTTTAGGCCCGCGAACGCGTTAATTGCACCGCGGGGAAAGAATTAGGGGAACACGATCCGTGGTTCAGGGCAACGCTGCTGTTTCGCGCGTAATTATTCGGTGCGTTTTAGCCTTGCAATTGCGGGACGCGAAACGTCACCGCTGGAAAAGCTTACATTACGCGGACGGACATGATGCAACGGTTCCCCTGGAAATTGGCGTTTTTCTTGTTTTTATTGCCGCTTCAATATTGCAATGAGCAGTTTAGAACTGGCCAAATGTGTTTCCTAAAAGTCCAATCTACATCTATATGGAACCCAAATTGCGAATTTCTACCTCATCCTGGAGTAATTTGTAATATTCGACAGAAGATTTGAATTCTGAAGGCAAATCCTTTATCTAGCAGGAATTTACTATACAGGAATGCATTGTACGGACATTTCTGGTAAAGAAACCATTCACGAAGAGTATTTGGTTCCCTTACTATACGAGAAGGTTAAGAGAATAGTCATTGACAGCTTGTGCGCGACACGTTCGCGCTAGACGGCCATTGCAGCCTTTTCACGATTCGCCAGGGCCGTCGCTATGCGTAGTCGACCTTGGTACCACTAATACAACCCATAACAACTATAAATACAAAAATAGAGCGTACAAACTACCCGCGTCGGCATATTTTCAAACTTTAACAATCATTTACAATTATTGGGAAGTACATTAAAATATAATTGGATATATAGATATGTAGAGGAGAGTCCCCTCTATCTCCTGACTCGAACTTGAACTTTCTCGCGTGTTTAGTTTATCCGCAACACGTCATTATTTATCAAAATCATGCATTTTTAGAAAAACGAATATTTTTCGAAAACGTTGCGTGATAGAGCAATTCTGCTTTCGGATTTGGTTTTAGAATGACAAAGTGTAGAAGAATCACTCAACAGGTATTGCAAAACAAATTATGTGAGCGACAAGGTAATTCTTCGCGCAGCGAGAGAAAGGAGTTAATCGATCAGGAGTTCGATACGTTGGATCTATGAGGTTTCCGGTGTATCGATTCGGTCGCGCGCGGCAGTTCGAAAATAAATTAGCCCCGGTGGCGAGACACGAAGGAATTCCGACGAATCGATAAACTACGACACAATGGCTGGCCCCAGCCTGTCCCTCGCACGGAAAATAAATGTTTCAGCACCCTCCAGCAGCGGACCCAATTTATTGGCCGCGGTTTCGTTAACATTTATTGGATTCTTACGTGTGTACAGTTGTCAACGTCAACCCTCCCCCCCTTCCTCCCCCTCCCGCCAGTAATTTATGACTGTCAATAACTCCCGTGGATATGAGCGGCGTAGTTAGCTCCCGAATTCGACAAGTAATTGGGACAGACTCTTTCATCCGGGGAAATTTATAGCCGCGTGAGAACGCACACCGGTAATCCCCCTTTGAAGCAAATAATAGATCAGGTTTGTCGATGATGGATAGCCAGGCTCGTTGAGGATAGAACATGGAACCGAATCAAATTTCTTATCAGTCGAATGATGAATGTTTGACGGTCGGAATGCGCGCGGGACACAATACTAACTGGCGGAGCGAACGTCGATGAACTGACCATTAACGGACAAATTTTCCAGCAGACAGCTCCGCGCAAAATTTCTATTTTCGAAATACTCGAACATTTTTTCTCGTTTTATTGTACAAGATAGACGAACCAACCAAATAGAAAATACTAAGTGACACACTGACTCTATATGCTTTTCCTAGATTTTAGGACAATCGTTAAGAAAAGTAGTGTTTAAAAACAACAAGGAGTGACGCTACATCGCTTGATAATTATTTACGAAAATTTGACAATGTCGAGATGGTACGACATTTTTTAAATAACATCCACATGAGCCTTATTTGAATACGTTCAAAACAAAGATAAGTGAAAATAACAGCACGAGATCAAGGGAAATTAAAAAATAGTTACAAATGAATGAATATTTAGGAGAACTGCATATGCCACAAATTTTTATCATCTAAAACTCTTAGAAGTGTATCGAATTTTGCTGTGTCGCTATTGAATTATTATCTATTTTTCAAAATGAATATTTTGTCGCTCCTTTAATCCCAGCAGTATCCAGTGAATCGTTTTCACGTTTCCCTGTTTAAAAAGTGAAACTTTCCGGTAAATATTTAAAAAAAATGTCCACAAAGATCCGAGTCTCCTAAAGACGAAAGATATATTCGGATGAAGACGCCCGAGAACCAATCGCGAAACAACGCGGTAATCCGAAACAATAGGAAAACGCGGCGACGCAATACCGTTTCGCTGTCAAAACGGGACCAAGGCCGGCATACGATTCCTAAAAAACTGAATCGCGTCGAGCGCGATTTTCTTTGTGAAACTGGTAAGCCGGATCTGCGACATATCCGGCACCCGGAACAGCCAATTTGCCGTGTTCCATCCGCTTTCAATTATTTCCGCGCTCGCTTCTTCCAGAAACTAGAAGAATGAGCGGCCTCGTGGGAGGAGTCGAGCGTCGCTCGTAAACTTGGGATCGGCTGGGATCGGCGCTCGTGTGATCGTTAACCGGTTTATCACGATCTCGTGGCCCGTTCGCTTGATTCGTGATCTGCGAAAGACAGATTCAGCGAAACTGCGAGGCTGGCCGCAGCGATTGCTCTAACCAGTCGCATAAATGTTCACTTAACGATTCGATTCGAACCGGACCTCGATCGGACGCCTCTTCGAAGTTTACCGACAGACCGATTAACTTGTTGCCCGAGTTGACGCGTTTGCACTGCTGCAATAACAAACCATTTCACTCCCCCCCCCCCCCCCCCGTGACACCATCCGATTTAGAACTCGACCGATCAAATTCGTCAAGATGGAGGACTTCAACTTCAAACAATTATCCAGGTAGTTTCCTTGGGCCTCGTTTAGATCAATATACCGTTATGCCAGTTTTGAAGTTTTGAATTGAAGTAATTGGTTGTTCTTATTACGCAGTATACAAGTGACAAACAATGTAATGTACTACTTGAAAAGCTAAATACCATTTATCTCTATAATGTGCTATCTTTTTGTCGCGGAGTGTATATATAATATCGTTCGTAAATGTTTGACCACTTCCGTTTTTATTTATTCAGGAATATGAAACAACTTTCACAAGAAGCGGCTTTCAGTACGCTCTCAGAAAGAGGATAAACATTTACCCAATATTCGATATTTTCTGAATTAGAGAGCAAACAGTACTTATCAGTGGTAGCGCGCGTGATTCATGCCGATTAAATGTCCGATGATTCTCCGAACTGGTAAAGGATGCAAAAGTTTCAGTGACCGAGCAAAGAGTAGGCGAATTCGAAGCCCTAACGTGCTTGAATCCGGTACCTTTTAATAAGGCCAGCCTGAAAACGTTCGCACAGCCATCTTTTCTCCTGCACCGATTCGTTGAAAATACCGTTGACGTTTGAATATTTAATTTTCCGAACGGCCCCGGTACGATTCACTTTGCGGAAAATCGATACTCGCCGGAGCAATTTGCTCGGATCGTGATTTGTCTTTTGTGAATCCACTCGTAGACCCGTGTGTGTATACTACGCGGATTTTATCTGAAATGGAAATCAGCAACATTTTTCTCGGCAATGCACGATTCATCACCGGCAACGGCATGCTAGCGTAATTAGGGGCTGAAATCCAGGTTGTCGCGATCGAAATAAATACAACTATGCCTGAAGTCCTATTTCTACTCCCGGATGAACCGGGCGAAGCGTATTCAATGCGCTTCGCTCGCAACGTCAATGGGCGTCGGCGTTGTTCAATAGATTCCCTCTATTTGCGAGAACACCGATCATCGAATGCGTTTGCTGCAGCTGATAAATGAAACGACTCTTAACTATCTCGAAACTTTCGGCCATTTCTTCCGCGTTGAAACGCTCCAACGTTTTGCAAACTTACGCCTCGCGATCGTATTATAACTACTAATGTTGTTCCTACAGGAACTTTAACCCAATAGCGGCCATTGTACACGCTTGAGTACAGGATAACAAAATTATATTTGTTTGCTTCTAGCGCCATCTAAGATTGACTAGATGTTTTGTCCATCGCTTGCTAAAATTTAAAAAACAATTCTTGTGCGTTAATGGGTTAATGCGAGATAAATATCAGTCAGCTGAGCGAAACTAAAGTGAAACGTATTCTTTTAATTGTCTCAAGTGGTTGAAAATAATGTGTTCCACGAGCCATTTCTAACACTGTACTATGTTCTTTTTATCCAATAAGCACAAATAAACGACGTAGACACTTTATCAATTAGGTTGTACAATGCATGTATCCATTCAGTGTATCCATTTTGTCTCGTTTGCGGACCAAAATATTCACGTTTTCGTTCCTACAATTCTGTTGACGTAAATGTTGTGGATAATACTCACTACATTATACATATTGACACGTCCAAAAGTGTTGACATATTACAATATTAATTTTCTTGAGCTTATAGTATCAAACGAGAAAAAATATGTGATGTGCTATCTTTTTGTCCCTGAGTGTAAATTACATTTGGTCGAGTGAACAATTTCCGGGGGGAGAGAGAGAGAGAGAGAGAGAGGGAAACACACAGCAAGAACTTGGTGCGTTACAAGTTTTCTGCGGGTTCGGAAGCCGATTAAACGGCTGTATAATCACCGTGTTTGCGAATAGCTCGATCCGATAATGATTTTAGTTAATTAGCTTTGAAATCCGTACGAGTGGACAGCGGTAGACTAGCACTTAGGTTCGTGCGAGCTGCTCTAATGGCCGTTCCGTGGGATTAAAGGCACGATATATCACTGCGAGGTGAGACAGAAACGAGCGTTTCGATTTTTTTTTCCGCCGTTTCCCTGTCCGTCGAGCGCTCGTTTTTTACAGCACGATCGGCCGATCGACTATTGATGATCGTACCCGCAAAAAAACAGTGACATTAATTCAGCTGCGTTACCTGTATTTTGCGCTGCGGACGTCGACCATGTCGACATAATATTTTCAATCGATTCTCAATGTCGAACGGTTATTCAGAAAATAAATGTTTACAGCTCGGTAAAGGTTCTACTTTCACGGGCCGATTTCCCCGCAAAAGAATCACGGTGAAAACGTTTTGGTAACAACATCCGTCAGAGTAAATTGAATTCGAATGAAATCGATTCAACGAACTGTTTGGTCACTGCCAATATTTCTAATTGAATCTTCGTTTCTTGCAGAGCGATGCCGAAGAACCAGATAAATTCAAAGGAGTAAAATAAATTAAAAATAATTAATCTCCTTTTTCTAGGTTAATATATCTGGAAAAGCTCCGAAAAACTACTCCGCAAAGCAGAGTTTAACACTAGATTTACGAGACCTGTCAAAATGACGGATTCTAATATTATTAAATTGCGAACATTGAGATTGTAAACATGCACCCATGAGCAATTATTTAACAAATTGATTTCTTTGGGTATATATTATTTAAAAAATTGCTGCAAACTTTGATCTATACATTCATGTTATTTTTATAAAGTAATGTAAAATAGTCATTTTTACTGCTCCCCGTAAACCTAGTGTTAATAAAATCGCGGTACGAAGCACGGTGCAAATTATGAAACACTTTTGGACCACACGAAAATTCGAATCGAATTATCCTTTACGATAGTGCGCCGTTGCTGATGGGTAATCGAATGTTAACAAGCGCCAATATAATAACGAGCCTTTAATCGCAGTCGAGCGTGTTTAAAGTTTCACGCCGTTGACGCGTACTCTGAAAACCGAGGGTGCATTTGCGCGAAAATAAGGGGATTAAGCTCGATCCTCTGCCAATGTCATTATTAGCCGTTAATTAATCAATGCTTACTGATTTGATCGAGAGACTCACTTTTACTTATACTCGATTCGCTCCATTTGTGACTGTTGGAGATGAGTTCGATACAGTCAAACCTGTTTTTGCGCGGTCCTTTTCTATGCAATTTTTCTTTCGTTCTTTTTTTTTTTGTGCGATTTGTTTATACGAATGCCAAAGGTGTTGGCATTGTAAAACCCTTGTGACGGAGATCCCCAGTAATAATTTAATAATATTCTGAAAATACATATCTACTTATTAAATCATTTCATGATCTACATATTTTGTATTAAAATAATAATTTACATCATTTTAACATAATCTACGTGTAAAAATACTTTTTCCAGCTTTTCGGTGCACGTACTCCACAATCGCCACGATTTTTCATGGGTTTCCGATATACTGAGGAAAAAAAGGTTCCAACAAAAGATTAACAGTATTCGGATATCTACAAATTTCAAAAAAAAAATTTCTTTTATAAAAAGTGAGCATCAATTTAATTTTTTTTAATGTTATAGCTGGCATTGAGCCCATGTATAACGCTTAAACAATTTTTTCCGGCTTTTCGGGCCAAACACTCCACTGTACGACCAATCGCGACGATCATAAAAGCCTTGTTTCTTGTTTCCCTGAGGAGGAATAGCATGCATCGCGAATTTTTAATGGTTGAACTCTGCGTGCCGCTTCGAATGCTTCTTTTCCCGCCGAATGCCGGCTGATTAAATCAGTTTCGGGCGCGATGTGTTGATTCGAGCCACGAACTTGCGAAACGCGTGCGCTGCAATGAAATTTCGCCAGCGAACACGCCAGCACGGCCGAATCCATTCCGAAATAAAAGCCGCCGCGAAACTTTTCGCGGATCGTGCAAATTTGATGGGAATTAATTCCGCTCGAGGCGAGAAAAATAAACTAGAACGCATTAACGAAGTCGGACAATATTTACGTTATCATTCCGATATGGCCGCCGCGAACGAATTCCCGAGTCGAATTTTTATCTCCGTAAGTCAATATTCGGCAATTTTATAGCGAATTAAATGTAAAGTATCGTAACTGGAGTATTAAAGCTCGTATTTTTTTTTTTTGCGAAATCTCCATGATTTTTTGTCCGGTTCACTGCAAACAATTCGCTTTTGGGAAAAACAGCGCTTTGGGGAAAAACAGCGCGTTTGGTCTTCGTGTTTAATGCGATATGAAGATTTTTTCTGGACCAGTGACATTTTTGAGCCAGCTTTTTTCCCAGAGAGTGCGTACCAATTTGTTTGAACTTGTAAATTTGTTCAACCCGAAACAATTCAGCCCGTCGTTTATATTTTATTTTGACCATTTTCTCTTGTCTACGATCGCAACGCGTGTTTCAAATGTTGTATTTCCGTGAAACCGGTGATGCCTGAAGTCCTTTGAAGCGACTTTTTCCTTTACGGAAATGTTCTCCGCGCCTTCGTTAAGGAGTTATTAATGAAAAACGTGGACCAATAAGAGCGCGGACACAGGTCCCGCTAAACATGGCGTTGACATTGGCCAAGCTGCAGTCCGTCCGCTGTATCCCCGCTCTGATTGGTCCACATTTTTCGTCAACCCATTAACGCCCATTGTATACGCTTGAGTACAGTATAGAAGATTATAATAGTTTGCTTCTAGCGCCATCTAAGATTGACTAGATCTTTTGTCCTTCGTTTGCTAAAATTAAAAAAAAAACTCGTAAAATGTCTAGAAAAAAAGTAGAAGAATCGTACGCGATACATTTACAACAGCGCGATTAATCATCGAACGAAGTGACCGTAGCGAATTAAACGACATCCGATCCGAATTCGCGGGAAGTGTTCCACTTAAAAAACTGGGATGCCGAATGCCAGGCAAACGGGACGACGAGCGAGCAGCAAAGTATTAAAGAGCAATATCGAAAACACGAAGCGGAACCGCTTCTCGACGTATTATCGTTTGATCTCCCGTCGTTGTATCGGCGAAATTATTTTCAACGAGGAGCCCCCGCATCGAACCCCGACATCTCTCGTTTCAGCAACGCCGGCTCGGAACAATCCGAGAAAAAAAGCTCGCTAAGTCGGTCTATCAAGCTCCAGAAATAATTAGAGAGAACCCCGGCACCCCTTTCATCTCGCTGCTTTGAATAGTCCCACTTAAAGCGTGCAGTATCACTCTCGCAAATGAGAATAATTTTTATCTTTGTTTCGGTAGCATTCCATTTTTCCTGAAACGCTTTACGCTATTTTCTCTTTTTTTGTTTTTTCAATACCAAAGCTCTTGTCCGCGACGGCTTCCCTTATCCGTCGCACCGGAACGGTTGGTCACCGTGCGAAACGCAGTTTCGAATTCCCGTGTGTGCTAAAAGCGCACGCTGTTTCTCGCTGCCACTGTTTCGCAACTCGCTCGCCTACAATTCCGACGACTTTTCTTTTTAGATTACCGTTAAGCTGACTAATGAGCAACTTTCATACCGTGTAATTGGGCTGTTCGATCGCAGCCCCTTATTCGCAATAAGCCGAGCCCTCGTTCGTAAATTCGTACCTCACCTTTTTCATTGATTCACCGATCAGATTCGCGGAAATTATTAGACAAACGTTTATCTCGTGACTTTTCACTGAATCAATTAGAAAATTATTTTAGATTTCAATCCTCGTTCAGAAATTCATCCTTTCGCCTCTTTGATTGTTCTGCTGTTTAGATTCCGACAAATTTATTAGCTCTAAAAATCTACAAAACTTCTTATTTTTCATTATTTTTTCGCCAACATATTCGTGAGATTTTCCGAATGAAGATGATGCCAATTATGGCATCGAATGTTTCGAGTCGAGTGTTCGAGGAAGACTGGCGTGAGCTGAGGACTTAAAATAAAAAATTTAACTCTCTTGCTATTAATTGTTGGTTCACGAGACTTGCACCGATATATTTGTGGAATTTTTCTGATTGAAACGACACCAAACACGATGTCATTATATTTACACTAATTTTCCGTTAATGTGATCGTAATGGGAATGAGTTTTATCGTTCACTGCACACAACTGTCTTTTCGCCAATGTTTGGAAGAAGTTGCACAATTTTATTTAATACACCTTTCACGAGCGATTCGCGTGAATCGTGTTCGATCTGTTCCAAGCCGCGCGTCGAGCACGTGTCAAAGGATTCCATTCGCGGGCTTGATTAGAAAAACCACGCTCCTTTAAAGAGACAGTGACAGAGAGAGAGACAGAGAGAGAGAGAGAGAGAGAGAGAGCCGCGGACACACGGGTGGAAAAAAAGTCGAGGGTAAACCGACCGATGCGGGTGGGATAAATTGCAGGAAATAAGAGAAATGGGCTTTTCGATCGGGAACACCGCGGAGCACCGTATGAGGCCGTCCGGACACCTGTGATTCGTGGCGAACGGGAATCAAGCTGATCCGATTTAGATCAGGCTGATTCCTCTTTGCCGAAACCAGCATATCCTGCTTCGAATCGACAACCGATCTGCTTTCCCTGCATTTTACCCACCACCGGGAACCACTTCATTCTACGCCAACAGGCTTCGTCGAATAGCGTTCCACGTCCATTATTTCGAACGCTTTTAGGGTTAGAAAATACGCCTACGGTTACCAACGAATCTAATCTGCCTGTTCGAATTTGTAAAAATTGAAAATAGAAAAGCAATTTCGCTCTCTCAGTCCGTTCTATGACGAAAGAGGGATTTCGGGCGATCCGAATTCGGGAACGTGAAGGCAGAATGTTTTAAGAACAATTACCCAATTTTTTCCTGATCTAGTCTAGACCAGTGATGAGCAACATGCGGCCCGCGGGCCGCATTTGGCCCAGTGGCATACTGACTGTGGCCTGCAGGCCTTCATCCACGATTTGCGATACCTTGTTGTTGCTTCTCGGCCATGTTTTCTAGTATTCGACAGTCTTAGCTGAACTGCGCCAGGAAACACATTCTTCGCATAACGCTCGAGTATTTTCATATTTTGCCATCAGCTCGAATTCTGGTAAAAGTAAAATTGGAAATGAACATCGGCGGTTTATAGATAGTTGCACGTGCGATTACTTTTTTACTTATATCAATGAAAGTGCTGTTTGTTTGATATGCGGCGATGATATGACAGTAAACATTCTTTAAAATTTAATAATTTGCAGGAACAGTTACGCAAAGACATGGTGGATCTTAAAATAATAAATTCATTAAAGAGACATTAAGAGACCGTAGCGAATACACAGACCGAAATTCGAAATGGCGACGCAACAAAGTATTTAATGTTGTCTTCGGTGCGACCCGCGCATAGTACGAGTTGCTCATCACTGGTCTAGACCATAGCCTGTACCACAATTTGTTTCCTCGTTACTCGTTCTCGTTGAAAGCAAACATGGCGAAGCATCTGCCACGGAATCCCACTGAATTGTTATTTCTGGCGGGCAATGGAATGTTTGCTATCGAGGATATAAATCCCTTGGCCTTTTTTTGTTTGCTTCTATCGCTCGTTCATCGGATCGTTCGTCCAGATATTGTTTCAAACGTACACGTGATCTACGAATCGAGATCACAGAAATGATGGAGCTCGTACTTTCCGCACGATCGCGATCCTTCAAAGTCGGTCGACGTTATAGGAAACGAATCATGATCGAAATAAATAATTACAGCCTCGTCGTTTCAATTACTTCTGCAAATTGAATGAGATCAATATTTTAATACACGCGAGATTACCATGGAGATTGTGTAACTAGAATTCAATTTTAACTCGTATCAATTCAATTTTGTATCCACCATGATTTTACTTTTCCATCAGACATACCCGTTTATCTTTTCATAGAATCGTTCTTCGTTTTAACCATTTAGGTATAGTGAACGATCAAATGAAACGTTGGACGTTATATTTTAAATGTACGCTACTCGAAACAGTTTTCTGTACACACTCTTCGATTTATTTCCGAGTAATTTGAAGTTATTGGGTTAAATAACTCGACCCACATTCACGTGCAAACTTTCTACCTGCCCGTAATTCCTCTATTTTCGAACACGAATAATTTTCTATCGCGAGCGTACTCCACGATCAAGACATTTCACGAAGCTTCGCAAAAACCGACACTTCTCTGAAACGCTATCACGTTCGCTATGAAAACCAGCAGAAGATTCATAAAGATAATTTGTGAACTTTTAATCGGGACTTTCATCGCGCACTTCCAATCGAGGAACTTCTGCGACCGTTCCCTTAGAAGCTGATTTTTATAGATCATCGTCTGTATTTATGGAGCGTGCAAAACTCAAAGACACGCATTTTTTCGGTACAAACGCCTGAAGTTTCGCCGTTAAAATGTTCGTCGCATTTTCAATCCTGTTAAAAATACATTAGCGTTGTAAGGAAAATCGTATTTTTCATAAATTACAAGAAGATGCTAATGGAAGCTGAAGGTAAAAGTTACAGCTTCTTAATCGGACATCGTTTTGCAAGAGTGACGATCATTATTCAATTCGTGTAGTACTTTTTTCCTTATTAACGCAATAAGCTGCCAAGGTACTTTCGTTTTAACATGTCCCATACTTTTATTGCTTCGCGCGACAACGAAATTTATTCGAAAATATTTTCAAAACAAATTAAACCTGTGAAACACGCATAAAAGTTTCCAGAGAAAGAATTAGTAATTCGTATACGCTATACCAAAAGAAAGCTTAAAAATCATTTTACACGTAGCAATCCTAATTTATTAGATCACATTACTGGGCGTGACTTATTGACTCAGGATAGAAATTGTTATTTTTGTTGAAGCATCTATTAAGAAGCCTTCAGCTATGGACCACAGATTTAAAAAAAACTTCTACAATCATCTCTGGTAAAAATAATATAAACGATGCATTCGGACAAAGCTAATCGAAGATTTGATTTCTCGGACAGTTAGCTTGACGTATGAAATTCTCAAGTGTCGGCCATAAATATTAACGATCATTTGTTCGGCGGGACAGACTACGACTTTTTATCGGTTACCTTCAGTGCCGGTATAATTTCTCGATAATTTATCAATAATTATGGATAATGGAAGATAGTCTTGCACCTGGCGTGCGTAGGAAGTATAAGTATTTAGTATAAACGTGTATAGTATTTTAAACAATACCACTGGGTTATGTGTCGTTTATTGTTTTATTAGTAGCTAAAGAAGGTGGGGCAGGTCACACATAAAAATGAAAGGAAACGAGAACGTTAACTACTCAGTTAATGAGTTTCTAAGCGCAAGCGCAAGCGAAAAAGGCCTCGAGTGCAAAGGGTTAATATCGAACGTTGTTTAGGCAATTTTACAGGACACGGAAGACATTTTGCGATCGCAATACGGCCGGTAATGTGCTGCTTCGAAACCGGGAAACAAGTTCGCCGACGCGATTTCAAAAGCGAGGCACAATCTGCACGATCTAAATAGAAATGGTTCTGTCTGAAAACACAATAATAAATCAGCAAGGTATCATGACACACATTGTCCCGGTACTACGCGAACCGGTATCATAAGTATGTTATTAAGGTCAACGGGGTAATGGCGTTTGCCTTGACGGTACAGTTGTTCCGCAGCTCGCTAATACCACCGCCGCCATGCGGTATTGGGTTACGATCGGACCGACTGAAATTTTTGCTACCGATACAGTCATTGATCCACTCACCTCCGAAGGACTGTTAAGGCTGCGCCATTGTCGTGATTCGCGGCGACAACGCGGACACTTCATGCTAACTGGGGAGACAGCTCTGTCGCCCGTGATCGTAGTGCCTTACCTGAAACAAAGAGAACGTGATCGTAGATAGCACGGACAATGGGCCAGTTTTCAAATTATTCGCGAACAGAACGATGTCATTGAAATACATCAACGTCGTCGTAAATATTTTTTATTGACCCCCGTACGCTCCTTAAATATAATTGCATGAAAGATTCTGGGATAACAGAATTTTCGCTCATGTTCGCTCTCCGCTTTATATCAACAATTTCTGTTCCGTCTGTAATGTCATATTTTGAAGAAATATGTTTCACAACATAGCCAGAAAGGGACCATATATCATTTTACAGCAAATATAACTACAAGATAATTGAAAAAAAAACCAGAATTTTCTTAATGATAAATGTAACCCTTTACAATTTTGCATTGACGCAAACGGTCATCAATTCGAGCATCTCCCGTAAGGTAATAAAGTTTATTTTACTAACATATGTCACAATACGTCCCCCTCTATACCGTGTAAGTTTTCTATATGACATATTTTCATATTATTACAAATAACGGCAATATTCAAACTGAACATAGTTATTGCCCCACCCTGTATACGTTCTTTTAAGTCTTAAATAATTACTATGCTTAATAAAACAATTATTGCTCTAACCCTTCTAATTTCTCAATAACATTCAAGTCATTCGATCTAATTTTGAAAAAGTTATGTTGTTTCAAATATTGTGGACTCAGTTTTGTACCTTACTGTAGATGCCGGATATATCCGACACTCGTACCCACAGGTTGTCGCGCGGATGCCGGATATATCCGACGCTCGACGCGAAAGGGTTAAAAGGTGTTACGAAAAGAAATAAAATAAATCGTAGTGCGATGGGTTAAGATTTACGTAAACAAACATCGCTGGTTCCCGCAAGCTTCCCCCGAGAAGCATTCACTCCAATAACCGCTTGATGATTCTCGCCGCGTTTTCCAGTTTTTCACGCCGGGGAAAAAAAGGCTCGGGCCCTCCCATATAAATAAATGATTCGCTTCGCCGCGGGGCCTGTCACGGGGTGGGACGCGACGAAATTAATTTCAGCGGCGCTCGACGCGCACAATATTTCATGCGGCACGTGTAAAGGAAGCGGCGCGGCTCGAGAGAATGAAACAAAAAGAGACAGAGAAAAAAAAAACAAAATTGTAAAGCGGAAAAACGATTACGAAAGAGGACGGAATTGATCGTGTTACAGAGAGTTAGCAATGTTATTGGCCGGGACACGAGTAGCGGGTACGCGCGACACGAGCGCACCCATTGTTATTGTGTAAAGAAGAGCGCGCGCGAGAGAGTCAATTTGCGCGGGACGGTCAATGCCGATGCGATAGTGATGCTGATGGCCGATGGTGCACCAACTGGCAGAGTTACGCAAAGGTCGAGTCATTGACAGAATGTGAAAGATGACCTGAGCGGGTGCGGGTGCGGGTGGGGGTGGAGGGTCGACAGAGGGCTGCACGCAGAAATTGATTCGACGTAATTTTGTCGGATGTGGACGAGGCACGGCGCACAGTGGTGCCAAATGGGAAAAAAATCTGTAAAAACGAAACTATCCAACGAATTTGTTTGAAAATTTGTGAAGAGATTGCAACAGGTACAACGCTTATTTGGCAAACAAAATTTTTGTAAAAAGTTGTTAACATTAAGTAATATTAGCTAATCGAAAATCTCTGTATTGATCTAACTTTGTGCAAAAAATCATAAGACCCTTCGAGGCCCTTTCGCCACAATTTAAGTTTAAATATCAACTTTCAGAATTTCCAAGATTGAATCGTGCGGAAGTTACAATTATTTGATGTCCTCGGTGACATTTTTTAGGAATATTTCTAATTCATAAAAAAAGATGTGAAGTGCATACGTTTTATTAATTTTTTATGTATAGAGAAATATTTAATAACAATTTTTTTTTATCTTACATAAATTATTTCTAAAGCGTTCATTGGAGCGCTATCAAAAAATACCTGTTGCATTTTTGCGACAGTGGTCCAGTGAACGAAAACTTTGTTTATTTAACATAAAAAATTGTTATTAAATATTTTTTTATATGTATGAATGTCACATATTTTTTATTATCTGATATGTATAGCTTAAAAATTTCACCTGAAACATGAAATAATCGTGACATCCGCGCGATTCATTCCTGGAAATTCCGAAAGTTGATATTTAAACTTAAATTGCGGCGAAAGCTTTTCGAAATATCTCATGAAATTTTGCACAAAGCTAGATCAATATTGTGACTTGCCAAAACGATTAGTTCCAGATCGAAGCTATACAAAGGATTTTTTATAAATAAATGAAAAATGAGCGTAACGCAAAGGGGATTCAGGTTAGTCCATATTACTTAATGTTAAACAACCTTTTTTTGGGAAATTCTTTTTGCCAGTTAATAGTTGGAGCCATTTGCAATAACCCATATGATTTGTAGACCCCTAAGTATTCAATTGTAGGCGGTGTAATTACATAACTATCGCACTGAAAACTGATGAATTCCCAGGAGCGAGGAAATGGTTATTTACCATGCAAATATCTCCGTGAAAAAAATTTTTTTTCAAAAATTGACTTTGGCACATCATGCACGCACTATTAGGCTATACAAAAATAATTTTTTTTTATAAAAATCAAAAATTTATAAAATAGATTTTTTGCCGCCTTGGCACACCATTGTGCAGCGCCCGAACGAAATCTGCGAGCGGTGCGTTACGGATTTAATTGACCCTTTGATTCTCGGACTCGATGCGCAATCACGATCTGCGAGCCGGTTAATTGTCGTGTTTTTGCGAGCCGGCCTTCCTTGACGAGCGCGGACGTAAACCGTTCGCAAACGCTTACTCCCGCGCAGTCTGTGACGCACTCCGAACGAGAGAAAGTTCCCGGTTCGATTGCCATTGCCTCTCCAAGAGCGGACGTTTATGGCTGCTGCACAATCGCCGACGCTTAGGTCCGTTTCGACCGTGAGTCATCAAATTTTTAAACCTCACGAACCGTTCCAATTTTTCTTACGTTTCGCATGGTTCGAGCCAATCCACAGTGCTCGATAAAATGATTAGACGCTTTATACAGGGTGGCTCTATACAGGATTTATAGCAGAGTTGAATGATATCAAGAGTAGACGCGCAGAGGACATATGCAAAGGTTATTAACTTCTTTCTTCTGTGAGAATTTTTATATGGATAAATTATTTCGTAAAGAAAATTAGATGTTTCATTGTGGAAAATATCAAATAGAAACCTCGTTAATCTTTATCAAGTCTTCCCCGCGCGTTTCATTCGCACTTTGCGAATGAAATTGGAATTAAATCATAACTGACGGCTCGATCAAGGAGAAAACTTTGATCTCTAACTTGATTATAAAGTATATCACAACCGTTGACGTCCAACGGCCAAAAATATGATATTAAGCACCAGAGTTTACTCTCGTAAGTGTTGCAGAAATACAGAGTTATTAATCTTGCAGCACAGCATCATTTTTCGTCGCCTGCGCGACGCGACGTAATTGCAGTCGCAAAGCGCCTCTCAATTGCGCGAATTACCATGCGCGAAACGTATTGATATATTCCCGAAAATTATGACGCCGATACCATGAATTACCGAACGAACGTAATAGTCGGTGGCACGCGGAGAAAGAAAGGAGATAAATAGACCGTGCGCTTCGGAGGCGAACTAGTTTCCTCGTGAAAAGCAACCTACTTTAATTAATTACGCAGCCGAGTTGCGATCACATCGAGCGAGAAGTTCGATCTTGGAAACCGATCGTTACGTCTATTCATGAAATTATGCTTTGCCCCGTTCCGTTCGAGGGGGTTTCCGGGGAAAAATCTTTTCACGTTAAGTTAGTCGTGTTGCGTCTTGTAAATCTGTAAGTAGGTAACATTAGACCACAAATATTTCATGAAATAAATAAAATTCCTATGTTTCATTTCCAAGTTTTACCTAGGTGGGCCAAACTGTAAAAATATTTGGTGGGCCAATAAAGAAAGGTGATATGTTAGACACAAGGGAAAGATTTATACTAATTTTCTAACCACAATCGTACCTTATTTCTGACAACAATTATTTTATTACAAACTGTTTATTAACACATTTCAAAAACATAACTCGCGGGCCGCATTTCTAGGGCTTGCACTTTGGGAACCCCTATAGTAGAACCTTCACTGTCCGAACCGAGCAACATGAAACTTCGTGTAATATAATTAGTATGCCACATAGACTGTTTATTAATTTACACAATGAACAGTGTTGCCTATGGATCGCCTTAGATTGAGCTAATTAAAATGTAGACAGGTAACGTAGCTTCAAAGTGATGAAACTTTGGTCGCAACGACTGTGCGCCGACAACTTTTATGTTCCTTTATGTTCTCCCGGGGGTTAGTAGATTTTTTGCTATTTTGCAAAATAAAACTATGAAACGGGAATACCATCGAGTTTTTCCATAAGTCGATAGCGCTGGCGGTCTATGCTAGTCGCGCAGTCGATAAATAATACGAACTCGATATTCGGACCGTGCCAACCAACTATTTCCATGAAGAATGCATTAAGGTCGTCGCGTCTCGAGTGTACTTTTACCGCGGCATCACGCATCGGGGATGCAGGCTGCATCCTTTAAGAACGCGTTATGAAGAACGGCTCTGCGACCCAATAACGTAGCAAGAACCACCGCGTTACGGCAACGATAATTTATGGGATGATTAACCGGAAAGAAAAACGCGTTGATTTAGAATCACGCAGGGGCGAAGTCGAGGAAAGCTGTTAGTTGATATTAAATACGACCAAGGTAATCATTTTAATGAGATTTATTCGTCGAATTTCGAAACCTACCTACTGCTATAAGTATATAGCACCATTAAGATGATTCAATGGCAATTTCCCATGGGAAGGCTACCAATAAGCTTTAAGGATTAAACAACTTGCTTGCGTGCGTAACCCTCTGCCTCCAACCCTTTCTTTCAGGAATATACGATTTATTATTTTCGACTCGTTACAAATATTAACCTTTTGCACTCGGCGCTATTTTCATTCTAAAACTAAATTTTTCTTCCGTCTTAGAATATTTTCATTTTATTCGTGCGAAATTGATTCGATTTCCACATATAATATTTACATGTTTGATGATCATTTCAATTCGAATGAACTTAAAAAACGAAATTGCACCGCAGAATATTAAACGTCATTTCGAGTCGGTCATGCTACTCAGATGACAAAAACTGTATAATTGATACAAACTTTAACTCCCATATGGCAGTAGTATAACACTTTCTTTTTCAAGTTTGTCACACATAAAAATGAAAGGAAATGAGTACGTTAACTACCCAGTTAATGAGTTCCTAAGTTCGCTACCCTTGAGTTTCTTTCCTGTAGGGGGTAAATTTTAATCTTGTGGGTGAACAGAGAATTTAATCTTGAATAAACAACTGCAAGCAAGTATTAGTTTTTCACTCCATATCCTCACAGTTTTTTTATTCAGGATTAAATTTTCTCTTCAGCTACGAGATTAAAATTTTCTCCGTACGAAACAAAAAAAAAATGAACTGTTACATTGTAAGGTATTCTCGAAACCATACAAGTTTGATTTCATCCAACTTTTCATATACCGAATAGTTTACAAGCAATTCAGTTGGCATCTGGATCACCCGGTACAGTTCAGATGAATTCCAACTGACTGAGATGTAAAGTATTTCATAACAGAAGTAAATGAAAAAAAAACAACAATTGATGGTCGATTAGAATCTCGATTTTCAAAACTTTAAAATCGCTCCGTCGAAGTCCGTAATTTCGGAAACCCCGAAACGAGGCGTCCACACACACACCCACACACAAACACAGGCACACGAACACACACACATTCACCGGGAAACCGAGAACAATGCGTCCAGATCGTGAAACTTGCGCCGGCGAAACAAACCCGAAAAAAAAGTCAAACACAATTTTCCGCGTTCCGCGATCGCATAAAGCCGCGAAGCAGCGAGCCGGGAAACGTAGAATTGCTTCCGCGATCTCAATTACATATTTAATTATCGAAGCTCCTGCATCTAGCAACGAGGCCGCTGCGGGTGCAACGGAAAAAGAAAAAAGAAAAAAGAAATCCTGAAAACGCGCTTTCGCGAAACACGCAGGCACGCGCTCAGACAGAAAACGAAACGCGACCCAGTTCCCCGCAGGTTTCGATGCGCCGCAAAGTGGGCAATTTCGACAAAATCGGATTCAAAATCAAGGAATTTTCGACAGGAATCAGGTAAAGCGATGAAATTTTCTTTAAACTAAAGCTGAAACTTTGTAGAATATGGGAAAATAGGAAGATTGTGGTAGGAACGTTTTTTAACCTTGAGAAAATTCGTTAAACGTGCAGAAACGTGTTAGATAATATTAACAATATACAGGGTGGCCCACATAACTCTTAACAGCTGAATATCTCGAGAACTATGCCATCGATTTTAAAGTTCTTGGTCTTAAATTGCATGGATCTGAAGGGCCTTCCCAATTACATACACCTGAAGTGACGGCTCCCTTTCACTTTAAAATGGGCCGGTTTATATTTTAATTTTAAATAGAACCCCCTATGAAACGTTACATATTTAGATTCTACAGGAAAAAACAAGTAAATTTTGTCGGAAACATTTTTTTGTCAGATGTTTCCATACTGAGATATTATAGTTTGAAGTTTCGACTTGTACAGTCGGGAACGATATTAAGTGGACACTCTTAAAAAAACTGTGATTTTCACCATTTTTAATCGCGAATTAACAATTTCAGTTGAATCTAAATATGTTTTTAATAGTAATTACACCACTGAGATGTAATCTTTAGGAGAATGTAAATAGGTGAACTGGCAATGATGTTTGATTCGTTAATTAATGTTCCAACTCTTCATATTAATTGCATATTCTGTCTCTGCAGTTGAATAATTAATTTTGCACGCAGCTCAGTATAATGTGTCTTTCATCTGAAATATTAATTTATCTGGCCACAGAAATTTCTAATTAATTCATATGCATACTACCGAACATCCGAGTACTCATTATCGAGATTTCCGTTCGTTGGCATGGACGTTAAAGACAAACGAAGAAAGTAATTTATTTTTATTTTCGAATTAAATAAATTTAATAGTTTACAATTGACGAATAGAACTTCATCTGTCGTTCGAAGAACGCCCAACACTGTTCCTTGTTCGTGAGATAACAATTTATGCAAAAAATTCAAGTTTTAAATTTACTTATTCTGATATAATCCTGATGCGGCATTAGTCCGTTGTAGCCGTGCTCCGATTGGTCTGAGTTTTTTGTTAATAATTCGAAAACAAAGCCGCGAACAGCAATCTCACAAAGCAAAAAGTTACTGCAAATGAAATCAGGGATTACCCCTTTCAAGGAAGTAAAAAAAATTTTGCCTTTTTGCCTTTAAAAAAAATTTTTCCGCTCGTGGTGTTGGAAAAACCAAAATTCTCTTGAATTTCTGCACGTTTAACGAATTTTCTCAAGGTTAAAAAACGTTCGTACCATAATCTCCTTATTTTCCCACGTTCTACAAAGTTTGATCTTTAATTAAAAAAAAATTTCATCGCTCTACCTCATTTCTATCGAAAGCTCCTTGATTTTGAATCCGATTTTGTCGAAATTACCCACTGTGCGGTGTTCCGGAATTCTGTTCTCAAAATTTGAATTTGCAAACGAGAGAACGGCGCGCGGCATTCGACGGTGCTGGTTCTGCAGCGACCTTCTGCCAATGGAAGTAATCATTCGTGCGACAAAAGCGACGCAGATCATAATTTCTATGAAAGACAGCCGACCCGCTTCTCGCGATGCAATAATGCCGCTTCTCGCTCGAGCGAAGTGGCACGGCGATACCTCGAGCTTTCGTGAAAACTGTAAGGCGAGAAGCATGACTCTTCCTTTTGTTTTCTTCTGTGAAAGTATAGACGCCACACGTGTCTTTCGAGCATTTCATCTTTTTTTTTACTCCTCACCTGCAACACGATTTCGCTGCGATATAACCTAGATTATACCACCTGATTAGGCGGCGAGCGATGTGATATTCTCGTTACCTGCGGATGTCCGATTTTATTTACGTTAATTGAGCAAATTCAGCATTTTCACGTCTCACAGATCATAAATGAAATAATTGGTTACACAAACTAATGTACTAAATTGACTTTAGCAAAACTTTTTCAAAAAACTTTAGAAATGGATTGCACTATATTAAACTGCCCTTTATGAAGGGGTGAATTGTGTGTTCACATTTTTTCAACAGTTTCATGCTTTTCGGGTAGTTTCGTTATTATATGTTTAAAAACAAACAAAAAAAAACAAGAACAATTATTAAATGATATTTATAGAAATATTCTAATTAAAAACGAAATAAAATTCTTTTTCACGACGGTAGGTTTTTTGAAATGTGCATCGTAAATTTGTAGTTTGATGATAACTTGAACCACAGTATTACTTCTCTATTCAATTCTGGTTTCTGCAAGGCTATTTATTAGAGGAGTATAGCGTTAGCTTCATGGGAATCGTAGGATAACACATAATAAGACAGAGAAATCCCTAATCGGAATAAGATGGCCCCTGAGCAAGTGTGTGCTGGATATATAACGGAAACTATTTGAACAACTTCGCTCGCAGCGGGATTACGACCGGACCTCGGCGTGTCTCAAGCTGGAATGGAAAAAGTGTTTCGAATACGGCAGCTAGATTTTCACGGATTTCCCGGGACCAGACATTTCCGAGAAAACCTTTTCCCAGGTGTCGTTTATAAGTCATTTATTTACACACCGCACACGTTCTTGTTCAAAAGACTACGGTAAATAATTGAACAAGACTTTAACCAACTTCGCATGTCTGGGCCGGTTCGCTCTTAACCCTTTGCGCTCGAAGCTATTTCAACTACAAAACACTTCTTCCGATCTAGAATATTTCCCTATATATATATTTTTTTAAATAAAATTTTTATAATACAGCAATTTTTAGTGGCGCCTTACAGTCACCATTCGAGTGCTAAGGATTAATAAAAGAAGAAACGAATCAGTTTTCCTCTTTCGTGTCTCCGTTCGAACGGGTTCAAACTTGGAACTCGTTACTTCGCTTAAGTTAAACTAAAAATTAGAATTACGCTTGAGCTGTGTATTACTCAGAATTAGTAGAAAATGCACGAAAACTTTGTTTTCAAGTTTCAATTATTTCAGTTAATTACAACTACGTAGTATCTCTTTGATAAATAGTGAAGTAGAACATACTTCAGCGTAAGGTGATAATTTTCCTAGCATGTTTGCCATGTCTCAAACATACCTTCACGTTTCAAGTTTTGAAACTATTATCATATAGTTAATGAAGCTGCGTGGATCATAATTAGAAATGCTTGTATAAACTTCCATTCACGTTCCAAACGCCAGGAAGCTCGAGTCTAATGAAATCATTTCCAATATCGGTTCCAAAATATATATTAAACCATATCAAACTTCTCACGTTCCCATCTTTTCATATAATTTACAAACTATTTAATTTAAACAGAAATCACCAGAATTTATTGTGATGTTTTGAGAATTGTGGTAAGAAAGAAAAGTACGCACAGTATGTACTAAAACACTAATGAAACGTTCCAAATACAACAAAATGAGACAAAAGTGAGATTTTCTAGATTTTCAAATTTATTTCTTCAATTTCTACAAATTTTATTTCTAATTCATATAGATGTTGTATCTATTGTGCCTAGTTTGATACGTCAAATTTGCATAAACGCTCAGACTAATGATCAGTTACCGATTACAGAAACAAGTATGAAACATTTCATACAGTTTGTACAGTCGATAAAAACTATTAACTTGAAAAAAGGTCGGAGCGTTTCTAAGTTTTCGGGGATCAATCTATTTCGTCGGGCAGCGTGTCACCCCGTGACGACACAAAGGGAGAGCAAACGCAAGATACCGGCGAAGAAAGCGGAGAAAATGTGACCCACAAATTGCCGAACCGCACAAAGGAAACACGGGGCGGCGCGCGTGCCCGACACAAAGACGCAATTATCGCAGACAACGTTAGGACACCGCGAGATCGCGCTTGCTCTTTCTTCCAGCTCGGAAAAACCGAGCCGCCCCACGCGACACCGTGTCGGGGATCCTTGTTGAAATAGTTGCGATTCTTTTCACGCTAATGGCGTGTGTCCGCGGCAAGAAGCGCGGCCGGATTTCTTGCGTCCCCTCGGCACACGAATAAAAGGCTCCCCGGACAGCCAGGGGAAGAGTCCCGGTGTTTCCATTAAGCTCGTAACTACTGTCGACGCTTTCGCCACGACGCACAGTGGCCAATTTGGACAAAATCGGATTCAAAATCAAAGAACTTTCGATAGAAATCAGGTAGAGTGATGAAAATTTTTTTTAATTAAAGCTCAAACTTTACAGAATATAAGAAAATAGGGAAATTGTGGTACGAACGTTTTTTAACCTTGGGAAAATTCGTTAAACGTGCAGAAATTCACGAAAACTTTGGTTTTTCCAATACCACGCGCGGAAAATTTTTTTTCATACATCATTTCCCATAGATTTTTTCACGCTCATTTCAAATCTGGTCTCAAAATTTGTCTACGACCTCAGGATTTTGCAAAAAAATAGATTTTTGTGACAAAAACTAATGAAATCATTTTTTTGCGGATTTGCTTCCTTTGGAATGTTCTTAAAACATCCCCATCGCTCATTTATCTAAAAACAAACAAAATTTTCCATTTTCGAGCGACAAAATCGTGTTTTCGCCCACTTTGCGACCCCAAAAACGGTCTAATACCAATTTTCAAGCAGAACCAATAATTTTTTCATAATGTGGCGACGCGACGCGAATACCCGCGGAAGCGACTGCCATCCACGACGTTACCGGTGCGATACAAATTTCAATTACGCCCGTTTCTCCTATTCCGCTTATGATTAAGTAAGATGAATAAGCAGCCGAAACTAGCGATCGACTCCGCGCGGGCGCTGCACGCGCTTCCGGCTCTGTGAAACACGCCGCCAGCGAATGTCGCCGTGTACTGTGAAATAATCAAAATTTCACACTTCGTGTGATTTCATGCCTTGTTGCTTTGAAACGCTGCTGTTTCAATCATTTGGCTCGATGCAAAACGAAAAGCCCCGATTTTACGGTGATCGATTTCGCTGTTACTGCAACAACAATTGCCGCTTTTCTTCGATTATTGTATCTGCATTTTGTTGCAGTGTTTTACGGTAATTGGTCGGAATAGGGGATTCCTCGCCGATTTGCAAATGTCTAAAAAAAATGGCACAGCGTAACATAGCGTGACAGTCAAGGCCAAATGCCTGCCGGCCCCCTTAAAGGTTTCGGATAACCGTAACCAGGACGAGTCTAGCAACTGGGTCAGGTAATCCAAGTAAAGTTGGAAAACATCTTCGAGGAAAATTTCGTCGTATTTAACGAGTGTCTATCATTCCATGTCACGATTTTGTTTCTTGATAAATTTCTAAACGCAATTTAATTCGACAGTTTCGCAAGATAAATCGACGCAGATGTCTGTCGTATAACATCGTTTCTCATTCGCTTTTAACCTACTTTCTCGGGTTCCAAAACTGCAAATTTCGATTAAACTTTTTGCAGCGATTCCTGACGCGACGCTGCGCGCCCTGAGCAAACCAATTTGAATAATCGCTATACCCTCATTAGAAAACAAAATTGTGTAACCGGTTACTATTGCGAATGAATATTCATCGGTAGACTGCGGATTTTACGCATTTATCACTGTTGTGTTTTTAACTGACTTGCTAAATAACTTTTCATACAGGGTGGCGCACCAGATAATTACCACCTTGATTTTCTATAAAAATATGCAATCGCGCAAACATTAGCAGTCTACTGATAACACTGCAATCAGTTACAATTTTATTGAAGTTATTCCAGCGGTTTCGAAGAAAATGGTGCCTTCTCGAAAAATCTCCCTAAACGTGGATCACAACCATCTCCAAACACAATAATTGTTCACCAATACATTATAAATAACAAGATAGTAACACAATTTAAGACTGTTATTATGTCCACTAATGTTGACTTATTAAAATTATCGAACGAAGAAATACATTTTGATTCAACTTCTGTTAACTGCAACTGACTTGACCAATTTTAATTTCGTATAAAAATCCCTCTGTCTCTCCGCAATTAGGGAAATTCTTTTACGAGATGCCTTCATTGGCGTCCATTTTTGACTGTTCACCGCTAATCGCGGTACGTGCTCGTTAGGCCGTTATCTCGGCAACTTTTCACGCGCTTTGTGGCATCGTAAACGCGATATTAGAAGTTCGAACCCCCGGCGGCGTAATGAGCAGAAGCGTCGCGAGGGTTTAATGACGGCGAGGCGAGCGGCCACCAAATAAGTAAGCTTAATAGCGCCGTTATCGCGGCGACCTTACATTTTCGCCTTTAATTACCCTCCCCCCGATATCGGGTGGGGCCAAGGAATCTCCGTTTCGCATTGTTTGCGGAGATATGTACACTTCGGGACAAAAAGATAGCACAACACATATTTTTTCTCGATTCATACTATAAACTGAAGAAAATTAATATTTTAATTCTGTTGACATAAATGTTGTAGATAATACGCAGTACATTATACATATTGACATGTCCAAAAATGTTGACATATTAAAATATTAATTTTCTTGAGTTTATGGTATCAAACGAGCAAAAAAATACGTGATGTGCTATCTTTTTGTCCCGGAGTGTAGACAACGCATGTTGCTCCGCGAAGTGGGCTCCGCGTCGGTCGAAACGTTTAAATTACGTGAAATATTTATGAAACGAATCAGCGCAGTCGATTGAGCGTTAAACGCGGTTGCGATCGCAGTAATCGCTAGTGACGTTGAAGGCAACAGGGAAAAATGTTTCGTTTAGAAATTAATTGAAGTCTGAATATTCATTGAATTTTCCATTTTTCTGTCATATTACGAAATAAACCTCAAGATTTTGAACGTTCGATCGGACGCAGTATGGTATTCGTGTATATGTTTGGTAATTTTCGTAACTACCGAAACTATGAAATTATTTCGCCATCGAAACGCAGATGAAATTACCTATAAAGGGTAATTATATTATATTGCACAGAATTATAACGTGATTAAACACTTCGTGAAGTGGCAAATGAATATCTGATTCTCGGTGCAGAATTTTCATGGCGCGAAATTCATTATCACATTCCGTCAGTTTAAATGTAGAATAAAATGCGCTAGCGTGAAAACTAAATGCAATGAAAAGGGCAAACGTCCGGGTATTCCGCTTGGTAATGAAACAACAATGCATCTCAATCCGCTATTATCTCAATTTATTTAGCTATTCAAGGACTATGAAATATACAGAAATGTTTGAAGTTTGCACAATGCTAAGAATTTTAATCAATTTCTACTAATAAGTAAGTTTCTCGTAGTTGTGGCTACACCTCTCTTATTTTGTTAGACCTGCAAAAGTTTATAATCACAAGCATGGAAATTTTTAATAATTATAAACTCATTTTACGACAATGTTCCTTGAATCTTCTTGTTTCTTGAAAATCCTCTTTATTTTACAAACAAATTCGTTAATTTGGTTGGGTCCACATCTTATCCTTCGTGTAAAATCTTTATGCTACAAATTACATTCTTGCATTTTTTCTGTTTCACTTAGAACAGGGAATAACCGGATAATATGGTCAAAAGTGCTCTTGAATTTTGCGTAAAATTTTAACCATTATATCTCAACCGGGGAGGGGGGGGTAGTTGTGGGGTAAAATGGAAAAATCAGTTTTTTTCTCACTTCCCCTGATGCGTGTGAAAATGCTGGGGAAAACCCGAACAAACGTGAAATACATAAACGCAAATACTAAAATTTGTTTCTGCAATTTTCAACTTGAAAATTCGGGTTGTAAAAAGTCAAAAGCCACAAAAAAAAACTCGGAAAAAAGCAAATTTCACACTGAAGTTTAAGAGCGACCGACGTAATTTATATCATCGGTGTGTAGATATAGGTACAGATATTGCTCGTGAATTTGTCCAGATTGTTGCGGAGGTCCGATGTGGTAACAAAACATTTTCCCGCGGAAGTTTTTCCGATTTTTACGGAATCTTCATATGCAACTAAGTAGAGAAAATAGACCAAAAGCTGGTCTAATTACCCTTCGGGTCGAGATATATGGTTAAAATTTGACACAACATGATTTTCCAATTAATTTCAAGGGTTCTTCTGACTATTTTATCCGGCCATAAAACTTCACTTCACGAAGCGTACATGTACCGATATTATTTCGAAGAAGAGTATCGAGAAGAATGATAATATAATCTGAAGTTTTGATAAGCGCGCCTGCCCTCTCATTCCTCCGTCAAGGGAATTTAAACGCGATCAAGATAACGCGCGCCCGCGCGCGACTTAGGTATAAATTTCGCGAGTTGCACTCGCCTATTTGTAAACGAGACCGTGCCGATAACAACAGAGGGTGTGTCTCGTCAGTGATATATCGGCGGAGACGCATTACCCTGATGAGACTCCGCATCAAAAGTGAGGTAATTTGCAATTAACGAAACTCGCCACTCGGTGCATCCCGCCTCTTCTTGTATTTCGCCTGGCTGGAAATTTGAATATTTCTGCTGGCAAATTGGCTCGGCCCTGGCCGGCCTCGCGATCAAATCGATTCCGAATGTCATTAAAAACCGCTTCTACACTCCGCGACGAAAAGATAGCATATTATCTAATTCTGTTAATTCTCGCAAATATAATCGAATAACACCAGTTCCCGTATTATATATCACTGTTCAGTTAGCAATCAGTTGTATCTGTTCAGGGTAAACACTCGTTTTCTGTTTATAGGTTCAACTTTAAGTAGTGCTGACTGCTGCGTCAAAATGATAGCACAAAGTCAAAATTCTATATTTTCCGTCAGCGTCAAGGCGCCAATCTGTTCACATCGGCGAGTAGTTAAGATTATTCGTATTCCGGTGTTACAATATTGTGAAATTTTCAAGCATGATTTTTCGTTTAATGTTACACATTCTCCCATAAAATTGTTTCTTCACGTAATAAATGCATTACAACATATTGAAGTAATTGGTTATTCTTATTACGCAGTATACAGGTGACAAACAATGTAATGTACTACTTGAAAAGCTATATACCATTTGTCTCTATAATGTGCTATCTTTTTGTCGCGGAGTGTACGTCAACCGGCGTTCTCTATAACTACGTATTTCATATAAAATTTTCCTGCCTTCTTCATTAGACCAGCCACTTCATTTCTCGATTAATGAATCCCGTTACGCGCTGCTATTCAACTATTGAAATTTGAATATTTTCGTAAGCAAATTGCTGCCTCCGCTGCTCCGATAATTATAAAATTTATTGCGTGCTACAGATAATGGCTCGGGTACCAACTTTTTCGTTAATTCTACAGCTTTCCGGAACAAGAAGGTACGTTCGTGAAATTGACGATACATTGAAAATTAAAGCACCACGGAGAATACGTAAACATTACCGAACGAATTAATAGCACGTTGTTTGCATTCATTTGTTGTTAATTCGTTCGCCAATCTGTGGATCAAATTTCTGGATAATATTGTAAAACAATATCACTTTCCTTTGCTTATTTCGTCGGATTTCATTTTGATGTTGTCGAAACTCGTGCGTTCAAATGATCTAAATCCAAATAATTCATTCGTGTCTAGGTAAAAGACACCGTTGAATTTCTACTTTAAATATAAACCAAACAGGGTAGGGGACCCAATTACTGTGCCTGTACTTATAAGCCTTGTGCGTTGTACTTATTTTTAAAGCATAAACGAATATTAAAAACGAGATATACAACATATAGATATAATCATTACGCTTTAAAAATAATTTTCTTTCACATAGGCACAGTAATTGACTTAATTTAAATCCCTTATTTTGCAATACCGGATCAGCTTTACACAAAAAAAAAAGAAAATAACCAATTATAGAACGGTGTAATTTGTCCTCCATGTTGGAACACTTGTGTTACAACACTACGACCTCAAGTTGAGCAACACGAGGGTCCCAGAGAGTAAATATTAAGATGAATTATTAACGTACGCGTGTTTATCTGTCTACAGTCGATCTGTGACGCAACCTTCGCCGCTAAACTTATTTTTCAATCGAACGTTAAGTTCGTTTCGGGGGCATCCATTGAAACGTCTGGTGCTCCCAAGTGTTTTACAAGTGTCTTATTAACGAACAAAGGGTTTCTAAGTGTAATGACAGCTTTCAAACGTGATTCGAATACATAAAGAACATACGGCAGACACAAATTATATGCCGATTGAATTCAGCGACGACGATCTTTGCCAAGTCATTTATAACTGAACCTAAAAAAGGCATATTTAATAAAAAAGACATATTTAAAGAACATCATTCTATCGCTACACTTTAATCTTTCTACATTTTTGACGCGTAAATTCTACAAAAGTCAATCCAATCTTATTTGTGTATGTTTATAGAGGTATTTTGCTAGAATGTATAAAAATACAACCTTGGTTGTAATGTAAAATAAATAAAAATTATGTTAATTTTAAAGTGTGCCATCTTTTTGTTCCGGAGTGTATCTAAAAGCAAGAAATGGTTCAATTATCAGCCAAGGGGAGTACGAGGATTAAAAGCGTCGCACGTCTTTTTCGGAGTGCTCGAAAATTATTCGAAAATGAAAATAAAACGTTCCCGGCCAGCTATCCGGACGGGTTCGGGCCTGTTTACAGTACACTTTATCCCGCGCCCAGTCAAAAGCGCGAAACACAAACTTGTTGTACGTCGAACGGTTCGAAATCAGAATCGCTTTCGGAGACGATTAACGGCGGAACAAGAAATCCCCATTAATGCCGCGCGCGTGGAAACGCGCATTAAATATCACCGGCATTTCCCCGGCTGTAACCGGAGCCTATTACACACGGCGAACAGGTTCGGCCGAATAAAAATTTACTAGGAAGCAACAGCAATCCAGCGGTCGCGACCAGTCGCCATCCCCGCGAAATGTTATTCCGGTTTTCGAGGGGTCGAAGCGTCGGACGAGAACAAGGTCGAATTAACCCTTTGCGATTAACCCTTTGCACTCGAGTAGTGGCTCCGAAGCGCCACTAAAAATTGTGGCTATATTAATTGTACTCATTTTTAAAGCATAATGAATATTTAAAAAGAAGATATTACATTTTTTTCATTAAAATCAGTTAATATATATGTTCTGGATCGCTTTTGTAATGCTCAGTATGCTATAAAAATAAGTGTAATTAATATAGGGACAGTAGTTGGTACTGAAGGTCATCTGAAGGACATATTTTTTTAATTTTTTTAATTGAATGATATGGTTTTCTGTGACAAGATCTCTCAGGGGTAATTTCAATGGTAAATAAATTGTTTAGGGAGCCTCGCTGATTGGTGACGCAAGAATCTGAACAATATCGATGATGCTATTTATGCGCCGCAGCGTATTAAAAGTCTCGGAACCAATTTATCATGGAATAGGTAGTTGCTGCGAGAAACTATCGTGGTGGGGATCGATTGCGGGAAGGCGCCTAGGCGGTTCGATAAACGCGAGCTACGATTCCGCTTTCAAACAGCCCGGTGTCGCCTTTTCCGTTCGTTTCACGCGGAACTTGTCGCCGTTCGAGATTTACAAGTGTCGAGTCGAAATTCCTGTATTTGGTCGGGTGTCGCCGTTTCCGTAGGAAATGCCAATTAATTAAAACTGCCGAGCTCCCTTTGAAATCTAACATCCTGGGAAATCGATGGTGTCCGTTGCGTCGATTAAGTTTGCCGAGAAAACGACTATCGACCCATTGACAGGTGTTACGTCCCAGGAGGGGCGGATTATCATTTTTAAGGGGATAAGATGCAGTTTCGAGCCTACCTGCGATTTCTTAAATCCTCGCTGGGTTTAAACAATAGTTTACAATATTCGTTTTATTCTTGAGCGGACGAACCACCGAATGTGACACAGGACAGAAAATTCGATTAACAGGAAAACATTTTTCCGAAGTATATAGTAAAGTATTTGATTTCTAGAAGCAAATATTTTCTCAAAGCATTTGGAGTTCCGAGACAATCGGCAGCAATAAAGCCGCGACATTGACGATGCGGTAATAAAAAGAAGCAGAGATAACGATAACGTCGGAATTGGCAATATTTCTGTGATTATATGGTGACAGTCGTGAAACAGGAGATGAAGCACGCTCGAGCGAAAATAATGAGGAGCGGAATAAGGACATTTTTATTGCGACGTGAATGTACCTCTCGTTCGAATTACTGCTTTCCTGGCACATCCAGTTATTGTTAACCTTGAAACGTTTGCACGGGAACACGGGAAACACAGTTTCCGCAAAATCATGTAATCATTTTAACTTGATAAATATCGAACGTCGATATTGCATTATAAAATGGTGTGCGACGACTCTAGACTTCAAAAAGAATCATAGTCTTTACAAGTTGAAGAGTTATTGACTTAACACTAGGTTTACGGAGCACTAAAAATGACCATTTTACATTTCCTTATAATAAAAATAACATGGATGTAATTGTACCAACGAAATTATCAAAACGACGAGTCTTCAATTTCAACGAAAAGTTAAACGCGTCCAAATGCATAACAATATTGGGGAATCGAGTTAACAAAATCGATTCTATAGAACCGGAAGCAAAACAGGTAATCATCAATATGCATGTCATTTAAAGTTTCTGATGAAATAACGGGACTTATGGTGGTAATCCAATTTACATACACATTACACGAAATTTGCAATAATTGAGCAACGAGAACGTATCGATCCAACGAATGGTAAAAGTTTAATTAAACCACCGATAAAATCGATATAGCCGTAAATAAAGAATTAATTGACATTCGCGTTATTTATTTGTTTCCTCGTTTACCATTTAATTATAAATGTTACACACATTTCGCGAGAAAATCAATCGAATCGAATAAATTACAACACTTATTCGAATAATGTATTCCGTATTAAATTTCTCAACAAACTAAGTTGAGTGTACATCGTGCGCGTAAATCGAAAACGAAACTAACTTTTGAGACAGCCTAATACAATTTAAAATTTATAAATTGGCATAAACATTTTCAATCGACGCAACCTACATGTATAGTTCATAATGAAGTTCGCAGCTCAAGAGCAAATTCTCCTATTTGATAAGAATTTCAAAAAATTTGAATGGATTATAATTCGGTATATAGCACAAAGCCAGTTCTGTCCTAATTATTCGTCAGCACGCCGGCGTTCACGGACAATTAATAAATGTTCCGCAGCGATTAATTCGCCACCGTAAGTGCTGCGCGCTTTTTAAATTTCTAAAATTTCATCCCGCTCGCAACAGCGCTTGTTACTCCCGTGATACGATTTTATTAGAAAGTTTCTTGTTGCTCCGAGCTCGTTACACCGTGCTACACGATCGGCTACCGTTCATTATTAGCGCGCGCGCGCGAGCGCGCGGAGCGAAATAAAGTAATCGTTGTCGTTCCAGACGTTAAAGCGCACGTTTCTCTATCAAAGCGGCGATTTCACAGGCTCCGATCGGTTGCACAATGCGCGCGCAGCCCGTTGCTGCGGTTTGCTCGTTTTTTCGTGCCGGAAAAATGGTATATAATCGGTGCCATTATGCAACGAAATCCCGTCGCTGATCCCTCGAAAATCCGTGATCTCTCCGTGGGTCGCTCACCGTCACGATTTAGAAAGAGAAAGTTTGTCGCGCTCTCTCTCTCAATCCGAATAAACAATGAGACAACGATCGTTGCTCCTTATAAGACAACTGTTAGCTTCGTACACTCCGCGACAAAAAGATAGCACATTATCTAATTCTGTTAATATAATCGAATAACAACAGTTCCCGTATTATATATCACTGTTCAGTTAGCAATCAGTTGTATCTGTTCAGGGTAAACATTCGTTTTCTGTTTATAGGTTCAACTTTAACCCGACAAACGTAAACAGTAGTGCTGACTCAACAGTTTCGCAAAGTTACCGATAGAACGATTTTCTTTACGTAAATTGTGTATTATTAATATTTCAGTATAGCCATAGTCACCGAATATTGCTCCATCAGATTACCATTTATATTCCGATCAATGCAGCACGGTCTTTTCCAGCAGTACCTTAGCTCTTAGGAAGATTTCAAAAAACGGCTCGACCATTCGATTACTTCACACGAACCGAGTTTTCACAGTCGAGGACAATTTTGCACGTAATTTTTCAAACAGATCTCAACAGATCCGAAGGTACAGAATCCAGCCGCGACAGTCTTTACGCATAATTTTGGTACACCCTGTACATGTGACAATATAAAAAAGCAATCACGACGCGACTCGCAACACCTCCACGAAATTACCATTTCCACTAATTGCAAACCACATTTGCCGCTTGGCGCGAACAAAATTCAACGAACGGAACACGGGTGTTTGATCGGAAGCGCAACCAGCGAGAACCTACTGCGGCATGGAAGCCATTCGGGGAAGTAAAATAAAAATGCCGCAGAAGTCTGAGAATATGACGGGAGAAGAGAAAATGGTGGAAAATGCGGAGGAAAGTGGAACATCTGCGCGGTATCACGCGTCCTTCCGGTCAACAAGTCCTTATCGCCCCGATAATGCACGATATTTCAAAGTCTCAAGGAGAGCTCTGTCGCTGATAGCATTAACCAATTAGCGTGGTCGTCGCGGAAAAGCAAGCGAAGCACGACCTCTTCCTGGTAACGACTTTATGAGTAATTAACAGATAACGTAAATCTTTTTAATCGTACTAGGTCGATCAAGCGGAGGAAATGTTCACGTTAACGCGATCCGCATTCGTTGGAAATTCGCTACTCGCGAAAGCGGGTTTCCTGCTAACGAAAAAAATGGGTCTCCAGTTTCCCATCTGCTACGCTACAGAATGCGAAAATATCTTAGAGTGAAATCTTCAAGCTTTGAATTGAGTCCGAGTTGATCGCTGTATTTTTAATTTACTTTTTGGACCCACTGCTATAGAATGGAATATTATAAATTGTAGACTAAAAGAAAAAAAAACACAAGTTACGGGTTATAAATTCCAAGTACCACTCGCAAATTTCAAAAGCATTATCCCGTATTAACTACGCTTGCACGACAAGGCAGCAGCCGAATCATACTCCGACTTGCTCCTAATTATTTCCACAATTGAAGCTGATCTCATGGGTCAAAACTTCAGGTTTAATGAAGAAACGGGAACTGCGGTGTGGCAACGGTTTTCGAAGAAGAACAAGAACTACCTTAACTCCGGAACTTATGAAACGTTGACACAAGTGTATTGAAGTTGGCGGCGATAACGTGAAAAAGTAATTACTCAGAACCGGTGAATAAATGTTTATGCACCATTTCTTCTCCTTTTTTTCTTTTTTCGTTCCATTGAAATATCTCGGCGGTTGATTTTTTATTCAGCCAGTGGCGAAACTTTTCAGTCCGCTCTGCTAGTGATACGATATTTACCTTCTCGGAGTTGATGTTCGAAAGTATGTCTTCCAGCATGAATACATAGAACTTTAGTCGATATTAATTCTTCCGGTCTGCTCTGAATAATCCTAAAGCCATTTTAAATTGGAAAAAGACACCAACTCCCGATAGTCCGTTTGCTTAACAATTAAACTCTAGCTTTCGATAATTATACATAGCACGGAATTCCTCAGATTATTGTATTATTGGGGGAATTATTTTGAACAATTTTTTCCTGTACACGTTACATGTAACTAAAGTTTGTATTGTCATTTTCAATGAATTTTGGTTAGGTCTGGGTTAGGTTTGGGGAGAGGAAGAGGCCCTAAAGGGGAAATAGAGTTTGCTATATTCATCCCAATACTATAGCGACATGTATAAGAAAAAGTTGTTCGGAATGATGACCTTAATAACATATCTTAACACTAGGTTTACGGGACTCGTCAAAATGACGGGTTCTAATATTTTTAATTTACGATTATTGAGATTATGAAGATCGATCTACGTGGAATTACTCGATAAACTTATTTCCTTAGGTGTATATTATTTAAAAAATGGATAGAAAGTTGGATAGACACATTCTTCTTATTTTTACAAAGTAATGTAAAATATTCACTTTTAAAGCTCCGAAAACCTAGTGTAAAGATCATTGACGTTCCGAAGCTGTGGTTCACGAAGACATAGATTCTGAAACTGCTCCGCCATGAAGCGATACTATACAGGAAATGGAACAGTTGTTATTTTCATTTCTGTTTCGTTCCGTAATTAATTTGGAGACGTTGAATATATGTAAATGCTAGCGATCGTCCTAAAACTCGAATGCTTTGGTAAACAGTTCGTTGGGTAAATCCGTTGTGTGTAAAGCACACTGGAAACGAATACTAATCAAGACCGTATAAAACAGCGGACATCAAAGGGGGACATAGAAAAGGAGGTAGAATGCACGGCAACCGCGGTGTACGATGCAAAACAGTCCAATTCGAGATACATTCATTACCATAATTTCAGCGTTTCCGTGGCACTCTTTCCGTAATAGCTGTCGCTGGCGCAAACCACACGAAAGAATCCCCCGGAACTTTCGGCGTGCCGAATTTGCATAAAAATTTCGCGGACCGGTGTTCCTCCGTCGAGGAACGAGCAAGCGCGAGCGGGAAAATCTCTAGTGTACGAATCACTAACTCGTTTGTTTCAACTTCTTCGATTCGAAAAGAAGATTACCTTTCAACCGATAAGTAAGTGGCCCTGGACATGGAGAGGACTGTTCATCCGACACTAAACAACTACCTGTTCTTCAACATAACTCACGTCGCACAGTGCGGACAAATAGCCTGTTTTCGGCACTCCTCGTAGTTTGGTTATTAACCCTTTGCACTCGAGGCTCTTTTCGCTTGCGCGAACCAGCAACTCGAGACGATTTCGGCCAAATTAGGGAAACATATTACAAGTACTTTAAATATTATATATTTCGTATATTCCAGTATATTCTGGTATATTATGGTATATTCTGATATATTATGGTATATTATGGTATGTTATTGTATATTCTGATATATTTTGGTATATTATGGTAAATTAGAATTTATTATGGTATATTATGGTATATTCTAGTAAACTCTTCCTCGGAGGAGTCACCGACATGAGCAATATAGTCTTCTTCGTATACCGTTTTGCGGATAATACCGAACCGCGTGGACTCGACCTCGTGCCCTCGAAGACACGGGAGCTCGCGTATCGCGCGTCGAAATCCGTTTTGTTCTGGGAACTATCACGTCAGTCGTGTTTTAATAACGTTTACAGACTGTACCGAATGCAATTAACTACACTTTATTAATACTCGTCAATGGTTCCGTTCCTGGAACACAATTTCCTCGACATTTACACTTATCGAAATGAAAATGCAATGTACTAGGAATTTGGAGATAACTTAGAAACTAGTTCCAGTCTGAAGTCTACGACACGGTATCATGAATGCTCGATATCACTGACCTTCTTCCATAAAATTACACACTTGTGTGCTTATCGTTTATCGCGAAAGTGTTCAATCATTTTGTCGCGTTTCGTTTTTCTCGGTCTACGGGATCCCCCCGAATCGCATTAACAGCTTTATCAAGTGTTCGAATTCGCGCGTAGATAATTAGGGGACGTGAATAGTTTATTCGGCCTCCGGGGAACGACTAAAATTCTTGGAAAGCAAACGGGAAATTTACACAACGATCGCGCCCCGAGTGGCATCGATCGACACGTGCCATACGCGTATACCAAAATCAAATTTACGAGAAACAATCATCGAATGCTTTTTCAACTCTCTCGAATTCTCTTCAAATTTTCCTATGAACTTCCGGTTCGATGAAGAGTGGCACCTGTCACTGGATAGAAACTTCATTCACCGAACGAAGAGAATTTTCAAATTTTCACTGTCCCAACAGCGCATTGAACTTCCACATCATCTTTGTTCTTGACACTCTTTATATGTACACGACAATGACTACAAGGGCTCGTGATTGAAAAGAGAAAATGCAGATCGGTAAAAAATGTATTCTAACACAGACTATCCTATGCTCGAACAATTTAAACGGGAAAATAAAAGACTCGAATGTTTTGCATGACAAAAAGTTCTTTTCAATCTCTAACACAACACGAAACATGGACGCTATAATTAGTGAGCAGTCAAGACGACTGTATTTAGTTTCAGTTACTATACGAAATTTATGGAATAATAGTCTATAATAAAAATAATATTCTCAATTAAGTTTTGACGATATGGGATACATTTTTCCATATTTATCCAGTTACCTGTGATTGACGAGTATACTCATCAATCCGAAACTCTATTGCGGTGCCGTTAACGTGAATGAATTGTTAAATTCTTATCGAGTAAAAAAGTAATTCTTTCTCATTTAGCTTTACAAAGGCTTTGGCTTTTATAATAGCCGCATTTGGCCTGCGTTCGACGTGTATATTCGTCATTGGTTGATTTTAATTCCGCGCCGTGAGGGATTATTCAAATTCAATTCCACACTTAACCGGTTAACATAATTGCTCTTGTCATAAACGCATAATGATCCAGAGTTTTATATACAAGTTTTCTTGCATTTCACATACTGGCCTAAATGCATGCAGGCCCGATATTATAAACAGCTAAAGCATATTAACCCTTAGCACTCGAATAGCGACTGTAAGGCGCCACTAAAAATTCCTGTGTCATTATTCAAAATATGTTTTACATTAATAAATCAGTTTGCTTTTAATAAATTACTAAATATTTCAGTACTGTACGAGTAAATTGCACCATTTTCGTATGTACAGTATGAAAACATATATGTATATATAGAAGGGAATATTCTAGGTCGGAAAAAATATTTCGTTTTGTAGTTAAAATGGCTTCGAGTGCAAAGGGTTAAACCACTGAATTATTTTTTCTTGAAACTTTGACCAACATATTTGGAAACGTGGGGAATAGATGGTGAAGGGCCAAGTCTTGATCTGGCGACACTGGTTGGCGAATCAATGCCATCGTACATATGAGATAGCGGACACAAAAACGCTAAAGAGGGACAACCGTATTTGATCACCTTCGCAACAATTCGAATTAATCGCAATACACTTGCGCCAACGGTTTTTTTTTTCTCAACCAGCATGGCTTCAATTCGATTTCTACCTATGATAGCACAGAAGGCTAGGTCATACAATTTTGTTCCGTTATAAGTCGATGGCTCAGGATGGCCCTCGGCGTATTGCGGTGCGGCGTACCCTATGCGGCTTCACTTTGTATCCGAGCGGGCCGGGAGCGGGCCGGGAGCAAACGGGGAGAATGTGCCAGAGGCTCGAATGCAGCGGCAAACTACAAAGTGTTTGGCAGAGCAGCGATATCTTTCGTTGGAAAACGATCAAATATGACGTACCCTTTCGAGTGTCGAGCGGACAACTTCGAAACAAGAAGCGGGGATAGCGATTTTTTTTATTGCGAAACAAACATCGTCGTCTTACAGCGGAACAAGACCGTATAATTAGCAGAACATATGCAAGAGGGATCGAACACTGGGAAAGTGACATTAGAATAAATCACTGGTTTTGTATGTCTGTGTCTTTCAGTTTAGCTGAATGTACAGATCATTCGAGTCGTGTTACAGAAAAACGGATCGATTTAATAATAACATCTCCTGTTTAGCATGATGGAACCTTGTCACACGCGGTACTGACACGAGTCCGTGCGTTTTGGTTCATTGCGTTGCCACGCGATGCCAGTTATGAATCCGCGTTGCCTAATAAAAACGGCCTAATACCAATTTTCAAGCAGAATCAATCATTTTTTAATGTATATGTCCGCCATATTGTGGGTCAGGAGGGGGGTACAATTTTTTTCGCATTTGCTTGCTTTGGAATGTCCTTAAAACATCCCCAACGCTCATTTGTTTAAAAACAAAAAAATTTTCCATTTTCGAGCGACAAAATCGCGTTTTTGTGAACTGTGCGGCGTTACGTGAACGGCAACGTTAGCGAAATACCTTGTCCCGTGAGAAATCGGCTTAAAAGTACGACGTTTCTCGATACGATCGACCGGTCTCCCAGTGATTATGATACATCTGAATTCCTGCGCGTCGCTCCTTTCCCGATTCCCTTACGAAGTGGTAAAATAGCAACATTCAAGTCCCCGACGTGACCTATCGGGAAAACGACGCGACGCTGATTTGAAAGTGTTCCGCCTCGCGTCGCGATAACACGCCCCGCGTCACGAGCATTATACGGCAGAACCTCTTTTATGCGAACCAATTAGTGCTGAACCACACATACATACACGAACTGTTAACCGAGACTCTGTCACACCTCGCGGAAAAACTATAAGACATGGAAGAAAATTAATGAAAAGAGAATCCCAGTAAGTATTTTCTTCGTAGCAGCGTCGATGTATTGTTGTTAACATCTTTTTAAGAAAAATCTAACGACGGCTAAAACCTTTTGAAAGAGGTGATAAGACATATGTGAAGGTCGTTGGAGGTGGGTTCCTTGAACATAATTAATATTTACCTTAGGACCGAAGGAAGAATAAATTACTGGAATACACTTTTCATTAATTTTCTCTGGCCTCTATTAACCGAACTCGTCGTTGTCCGAACGGTCTTGTATCCCGGCGTATTTGGATAAACGAGGTTCTACTGTTATTCTAAAGTAACAGGGACGATGTTTGCGAGCGGACGCGTCCAATTTAAAAATTAAAAATAACATTTAACCGCGCGATTGTGGCTTAAACGCCGGAAACGTTTATGAAGCTTCATGCCACGAATTGGACGCAATCGTATCTATTTCAGAAATATAATTGCGCCGGTCAATTAACACCATTAAATATTCTAATCTCATTCCAAGGTTTCACGAGTTTGCGTATCTCCGGTTTAAAGCCTCTGTCGACCGAGGAGCGAATAAAACGAAATGGCAAAAAAAAATTCTGATAAGCGAAATAGTATAAAACTTATGCACACATACGAGATATAAAATTATTTTGTACAATATTTTTAGAACGAAATAAATAATTTTTAATCAATCAATTTTTGTCCCTTCTCCATTGTTAATATTAGCATATCGGTGATGGAAAAATTGATCGTCAGCCTTTGAAAAACGTTGCGGTATTATGTTATCGTGCACGCTAGAAGAATCACGTCGAAACAAAAATATATAAAAAATCTCGATATAAAAAAGGTTTATAATTAAAAACTCGAAAGAAGGCCGAAGGTGAACGCTGTTCAACTACAATCTCAAAAAATGGGACAAGCGAAACACGAACATACAATGTAGAAAGGTCTGAACAAATTAAAATTTGTGTTCCAAATATTTCTTAACCAAGCAAATGATTGGCGAAACCATAATATTTTCTGATATAAACTAGCTTTCTTGTCTTGTTATTTTAAAATGATCTTTGAGCCTTTTAGATAAAGTACCAAATCTTTTGGCATCAAATAAAATAGCTTACTTTCAAAATTGTATTCACATTGTAGTTTTGCCAGAGGTGGAGAGGGAGCACGACTTGAGGGGGAAAAAGTTCCCCCTCTTGCCCCTCCTTCGTACCCTCTCTCTGCCAGTAACGCGTCACGTGACCGGGCCGCAGCAGAAGCGTGGGGAATAGCGCGGTAGAAGGGGAAATTTGAGTGGGGAAACAAGTCCAGAACTGGCGTAAAACTTGCAACATCACTTCAAGTTTGACGGGCCGCGTTCCGCTGATCGGTTTCGATTTCAAACGAATAAAATACACTCCACGACAAAAAGATAGCACATTATAGAGATAAATGGTATTTACCTTTTCAAGTAGTACGTTACATTGTTTGTCACATGTATACTGCATAATACGAATAAACAATTACTTCAATATGTTTTAACGCATTTATTACGCGAAGCAACAATTTTATCGGAGAATGTGTAACATTAAGCGAAAAATCGGTGCGTCAAAGTGATAGCACAAATTACTTAAAATAGCTAAAATATAAGAATATGTATTAAAAAAATAATGTTTTAATATTTCGTATCTCCGCCTTTTGTTTGTATACAACAAAACTTAAAGTTGAACCTATAAACAGAAAACGAGTGTTCACCATGAACAGATACAACTGATTTCTAACTGAACAGTGATATATAATACGGGAACTGTTGTTATTCGATTATATTTGCGAGAATTAACAGAATTAGATAGTGTGCTATCTTTTTGTCGCGGAGTGTACAACTGGTTGAAGCTCGCAAATCGACCGGGCTAATAAAGTAATGTAACGGGGAATCCGGTCGAAACGAAGTTACCGTCGAAAACCGGCCTGCGTGCGTTCTACGAAATGAACGCGTCCCTTAGCGCGCAGCGGCACACTAAGGGACGCATTTGTTTTGAAGCGGTGACCGGATTGCAACACCATCATGCGAAACCCGGAAACGCTGCTGGACCAGCGATCTTGCCAGAAACTTACGTCACTGCTACCATTTATCGCATCGCTTGTTCTATTTGCAACCGAGACCAATGGAACAGGTAATTAGTCATTTCTCGTACTACCTGTAATGAAAATTTGAAAAATATATTTCGTAGAGTCGTGCCGGATACGGAAGAAAAGTTTTTAGCTTTTTTAATTTATAATTCAAAGATAAAATTAAGATATTTGTTCGTAGATTTTTTCGGTAACACATTCTCCATTCTGTTCTATCACTGTGTGCCATTTCTGGGGTAACTTACAGTGTACAATGTTTGTTTGTTTGTTTATTTGTTTACATCTGTAAATTGTTCATTTAATACCAATATATATCGATATTTTTGTCTGAAACATTTTATCGTACAGCCATTACAAATAGCTATTGGAAATACTTGTTGCTGTCAAAGGTTCTACTTAACAATCTAAGAAACAAGTGAATGGCTCAAACTATAGAATAAATAATACTAGATGAAATAACGATATAACGAGTGAGGATATAAATAAACAACGTGAACGAATAAATTAAGACACTTTTCTAAGATTGGCACAAGTATAAACGAACTCTAGATTCCTTGTTTGTAAAATAGGAGCAGAACAAATTTTGCCACTTGATGACTAACTACTGCTAAGGATATTTATTCAATGAAAAATGCTTTACCAGAAGCGTTACGGATATTACATGCTCCACGAAATGCAATTAAGGCAGTTAACAAGTATAACCATCGTGGTTGGTGTAAGTCTATAGCTATCACCGTAATGCACCATTAGCTACGATAAAGGGAGCCAGGAATGATAGCTCATCGTAATTGCTGGTTAGACCTCAAAGGGACAAGTCCGAGCTTTGGGAACCGTAATTAAGAAACGCGTATGAATTTTACGCACAATTTAATCACCTGTCCACCCTCTCTTAGAAACCATAACGGCTGCCTATAGTAGTCAAAACTAATTTTCCTTTAATTTGTAATATTGACAGAAAATAGTTTCTACGAAACCCCCTAACTTTGACGTCTTCACACTTATGTACTTTCCAATTTTCGTTATATACCTGTATGGTGCAACTACGAAAAGTATTCAATAGGAATCCAAAATAATTTGACGATTTCTTAACCAGAGAATACAAACAAAATTTTCAACACAAATTGGGGGTGAATATCTGAGTTTTTCTGCATCGGCGTGAGCGTTCAATTCCTATTGAATATCGAGAAATCTTTTAAACCAACGTTAATATGAAATAACAATTTTTAGTATTATACTAAAATGTGTTAACCGTATCATACCAACGGTCTAAATCCATTCCTGAATTATTTAATGATTATTCCAAACATGTGACCGCATTCCTAACGCCCGCACGTATGCAATCGGGGGAAACTCAAACATTTGCACATTTTCTCGTATATTTTCTGCGTCGCTTCAATTCTAGCTGGTTGATTGGGGCGCAGGTGGTATCCCAAAATCGTATACATAGAGGAGAGGTCTTGATAATACAACCACGAAAAAAATCGCTAAAATTCAAGACTCCGGAAAACTTACTTATTTATCACTCGGTCGTATTTAATTGTATTTTTGTTAAATACTTACAGTAACAAGTTAATCCAACTTCATACTCTATTCAATTGAACCTATCACTAGATCAGTGGTTCTCAAACTGGGTGGCGTAATTATGCAATTGTTCGAAATTTCGACACATGTCTTTACTAATTGGAAAAAGGCGAAACGAAATAATTATTATAATAGGCGTATTACCTAAAGAGCAAACCTTACAGGCCCTTTAAGTACTATGTGCAGCTTTCCATTGAGTCTGATGTCATCGGAATGCGACCTACACGCTTGCTCGCGATGCTGCCGACATGTTCCTCTCAATTGCTCAACAAGTGTTTTTAAAAATTGCAAATGGCTCAGTGGTTTTTTCTCTTTTTCAGTCTTCTCTTGTTTGTAGAGAAGGTAACAATTGATGGGGCAAATTTCCATGACCCAAAAAAATGACTGTAACGCGGCAGCAGCGTCGCACAATAGGCAATTTGGACGAAAACGGATTCAAAATCAAAGAACTTTCGATAGAAATGATTTCATTAGTTTTTGTCACAAAAATCTATTTTTTGCAACAAAAAATGATATGACCATTTGACTTCTGTCTCTTGAAATTGATGCAGGAAATTTTTCTTTTGCACAGAGATGCGCAGCGTAGACACACCTATCGGTGTAAGAAGCCGTAGGGACTCGCACGTCTTCGGTGAGGAAAACCATATTGTCGGGCATTTGCGACCCTCGACGATTTAAAAATAGTCCCACAGCGGATCCGTGAGAAAACAATAATAGAATATTTTCGACGAAACGACAGAATACCACGCGACAAAATTTTTTTCACGTGCATACTAAAAGTGTTTTTGGAAGGTGTTGAAAGAGGTGGAAAATTAGAAAGAGTGGGAGTAGAAGGTACATTTGGTTACAGGCGGCTACGGCTATAAAACTAGAAATCTATGTACTATAATGGTTTACAGTTCAGCATGTGCCGAGTTTTACTCGGATTTTCCACTACGCTAAATTATGCTAGGGTTTTTATCGCGGTCATAGTCATTATGCCGCGGGTGGCTAGTTGACCTTCACGGTCGTACAGATGTCCCTTCGCAGAGGATTTTGTACGACGGAACAAAAATCGTTGTGCACATCAGCTAGGAAAACAATCCCCCCAACATCTGAAAAAAGTTAAAGCTGTTTCATCTGGTTTCAAAGTGAGGAGACTTTTTCGACAGACTGTATGTTGTAAATAGAGCGTGGGCGTTGGACGGTGGACGAGTAGATAAATCGGAAGTTGACGGAACAGGTAATCGTAATAAATGATTATCGCGGGGCCCATGATTCAAGATCGACGAACAAGAAACTTCGGCCGGGCAACGGGTAATGTAATTCCGATTTCAGGACCGGATGCGGAAGGATTTGTCGGTGAAACGGCGACACACGTGTTTACACTAATACGGGTCGACGTGGATCCGAAATTATAACACGTTGGACACACGTCCCCCTGCTCCCTGCCCCCACCACCGAATATTCATGAAATTAGATTGATTTATACCGCGACGGGGATTATTTAGGGGAGACGCCGAAAATCGGGGAGATCGCGCGTATTATCGACAGTATCGACGCGAACTAAACATGTAACGCGCGTTGCGTTTATGATGCACCCTAGATTTCGCCCACCAATACCGCATAGGTAATAGAAAATATGGTTGCGGGTTCAAAGGGAACATTATGCGCAGTACATTTCAACGATCTGAATAGAGTATATTCGAAATTTTACGTATTCGCCTACGGTGATGAATCTATATATCATAATCATGGTAATTTGCATAATTACGGCTGGAATTCTCGTGCTGAAGCTTTGTTAACCCTTTCCGCTCGAAGCCATTTTAACTCTAAAACGAAACATTTCTTCCGACATAGAATATTTCCCTTCTATATATTTTTTTTTCAAGTTGTACATGCGAAAATGGTGCAATTTACTCGTACAATACTGAAGGGTTTAGTAATTTATTAAATACAAGTAAACGTAATAATGTGAAAAATATTTTGAATAATGGTACAGCAATTTTTTAGTGGTGCCTTACAGTCACCATTCGAGTGCTAAGGGTTAATACTAGATCGATACACGTGGTAAAACTAATAACTCACTAATAACTGGTACAATCTAAAATAACTTATTACCTATTGGTTGTATCGAGAAAAATGTTTGCATGAAGTATGCGGCATTTGAACACTAACCGTACTGAGCACAAAATGCTATCCGTTGTTTTATAAAAATTAAAAGACTGAATTTATTCTGATTTCTCGCAATTTTTATAGCAATGTGTGCTCATGTGAGAATGAAGAAAATCTGATAATTTATTAATGGAAGCATCCTCGTAATTTCAATAAATGTAGAATAGAACATTGTGCGTTTGAGATTCACAAGTTATTACAAAATTTAGTAATACGGCCGTTTTTAATGAGGCCGTAAAGAAACGAGGGAAGGAAAAATACTATGGCATTATTATTCATTTTCAATCACTTGACAAGTTTCACGGAACGAACGAAATTCAGAAAGTCACCGAACCTACCGCATTTTATTCAACTTCCTATGCTCACGCGCGGCACTATGAATACGTGAACGTCGTCACACTGTTTGTGCGGCACAACTCTAATGAAATATTCAGAACCGAATGTGGGTTACGTGCGCGAGATAACATTTTACGGGAGTTTTTTTTTTGAGAAGTATCTTTCCTTTCAAGGAAAATAAATTTATATTCATAAATGAACGACGCGATCAAGAGTCGCGTTCACGTAACCCGGGACTTCGTAATGAGTATGTGTATCTCCAATTTATGTTTCTTATTTTCCAACCTCTTCGAACGTTTCTTTTTTGGTTACGAGTTTTCAAAAAGAATCGTATTGATAATTTCTACCAGAAATAATTCTCAGTTTCGTTCCTTATTTTCCAAGATCTGATTTTTTACTTTGAAACAGTTATTTGGTTATTAGTGAACAGCGAATTTTATGCATTTACGACAAAAATGGATAGGTCGAATGTAAAATTGAAAAGACATTACAAAAATTTAGGTATACTGTTACGTTATTACGTAAAAATTGCTGTCATTATTCATATTTTTTACCCTATTAAATTTCTTTGTAGTTAATAAATTACTAAACACTTCAGTGTTGTACGAGTAAATTGCATAATTTTTATATGTATGACATGAAAAAATATACATAGAAGGGAAATATTCTAGGTCGGAAGAAATTTTTCATTTTGGAGTTAGAATAGCTTCGAGTGCAAAGGGTTAAAATGATTAAAAGAGAATATACATTTTCATTTAACTTCTGTTTCTTATAATTAACTTGGACAATTTTTATTTTCTATAGAGATCCGCGGTCTAGCTATTAGTTAAAAAAAAAAGAATTAACGGTTTCTATTAATTTTGGCACAAGCACTTTTTTATAAGAACCAAATGATTTTTTCTCAGTTCTAACGAGACGTAGCTTTAACGGTTTTCGGAGGAATATGAACTCCCATTTAGTTTCATCGACAGACGAATGTTCAATTACAGTCATATCCAATCTGGTTCAAAGCTGACATCAGTTTCATTTGATATGAATCGTGGAACTAATATAATCCAGAATCTTCGTTATCGGTTTCAATGTCTTTTTAAAAGGGCGTGTTGTAATGACTTTGTATTATATTCTCATACTATCATGACGATAGTGGATTCTTTACTGGTACACCTGGCACAAAGGCAAGTGTAATATAAGAAGATAAGAAAGGAAAGGCTAAGTATAATAATAGATATGAAAAATATGTAAGAAAGGGGACACCGAGATATCCGAGTAAGAGTAGAAGCAGAGGATAGTCACAGTTTAATAGCAAAGATAATGCACGAGAATAAGAAAGAGAACAATCGAAATAAAAGAGACACAAGTTCAGAGAGCAAATAGAAAGTGTACAACTGTGCCGAAACACGAAGGAAAGGTATTGGTCAAATGAAAAAAAAACTGATATTACATATGTTCCAAAGAAAGAAACTGCTGAACGATTAAATTGTTTGAGAATACTGGACGAGAAAGGTCACAAAGAGAGACAGTCGAAGAATAGAGATTAAGATTAGAAGGAAGGATACTAAAGATAGAAAAATTCAAGGGAAAAAATGGAAGAAAAAGTAAGTGGCCGCGTACGTGAAGATAAATTATGTTAAAAGTAATGTGTGTAACGTAATGTAACGAATACATTATGCATGCTAAATACTGTGCACGTTGGTTATCTCGGTTAAAACAAAAAATAAATGACTTAATTAATTAATCTTAAATTAAATAATTCTATTTAATATGTTCAGTGTATCATGTGTATCAAAAAATAACAGTTATTTATATCTTGAATGGGAACTTATGGGTCACCCTGTATGGAAATGGTACTTCGCACGAAGGCCTGCAATCTATTTATAATATACAGTTATTTATTGTTACTTTTCGGAAACGGACGTACAATATTAATATTTATTTATTTATTTCAGGCTCGTGGCTACGAGACCGACTAGGTTTCACACACTCCGAACCATTACATTCTTATCTCAACCACTCATACCTGATTTTCACTCGACACTCACACACCCATACCCAATTCTAGCTCGCCTATTTCTATAGCCTGTCCCTAGCTATTGTAATTTGAAACTACACACTAGACCAGTGCGCGCCGAGCGCATTTGCTTCAATTGAGACGAAACCGTTCCCCTTCCAGTGAGCGCCGTTGCCATGGAGAAAGGACGCTCTTCGCCTGTCGCGAGCATAGTCGCCAGATCAGGGGAGGGAGCACGAGTCGAGGGGAAAAAGTTACCCCCTCTCTGCCAGTGGCGGGTTAGTCGCGTGACCTTGTTAGGCAAGCCGTGGGGGAAGCCCTGCGGTAGAAGAGCAGGCTAGAGTGGGGACACGAGACTTGATCCGACGATTATGGTCGCTGCGACGAAGGTACGCATGGTGGGGCAACAAAGACACGGGACAGAAAGGTCGGTGGGGGGAGCAAGCGTTTGAGGGGCCCCAACCATGCCCAGCACCTCTCTGAAAACATTTTTCCGTGGCACAATCTACCATGGATTTGAAGATTCTTCAAAATTTAATCATTTGCAAGAACAGTTACGCAAAGACATGGTGGATCTTAAAATAATAAATTCATTAAAGAGACATTAAGAGACCGTAGCGAATACACGGACCGAAATTTGAACTGGCGACGCAACAAAGTATTTAATGTTGTCCTTCGTTGCGGCCCGCGCATGGTATTAGATTTCGACTTTTGGCCCACCGCGGTCCGCGAGTTGCTCGTCACTGCACTAGACGATGGACATAAAATAAACGGAGCGACTGGTTTCTTCGTCGTTAATTCGGCCGGTGCCAATTTCGTAATGCGATTAGAATCAGTTGGAAACGAACAGCAGAAGTAGATTAGAAAGGTCTCCCGAGGCGAAATCCTCCGATGAGATATGCTCACAGTTGTCGGACGTCTGATAAACACGGCGCATTTCATTAATTTCGAACCGAGAAATTTACGAAGGCAACAGAGAGAGGGAGGGGGTGGAGGGAAGAAAAAAATAAAATTCTGATGCAGAGCTCACGCGCAGCCGGGCCCGAGTATCGGCCACGAAAATTAGTCCATCGGGACTAATTTTCTGGTTAGCACGGTGCGTGCACACGCGAGGAACCGCAGTGTTTAATGCCTCGTCTGCAGGGACCCGGTGCACACGTGCGGTTGCGGTGACGTTTACAGAGAAATATCACAGTTCCGTGTGGCCGTGCGATTTTTTAATTAACCCTTCGTGGTCCATTAAAATCAGCCGTGCGTGGGCGTACATGCCCGACTGAATTTTACCATCTCGCCGGAAAGATTTATGCGCGCGCACGCCGCGCCGTCCCGCTGCTAAGACCCTAAGCCTTTGTAAACAAACGCGTTACCACATTTTTTAACGGGAGCGAAAAAGAGGACTGGCCAGGATGAGAATCGGACTGCGGCGAAGCATAATTTTTCCGTAATGTCTCTATGTCCCACGGCGTGAGATCTCCTGCAACTTGAACATCTGTTTGTAAACAAATTTTTATTACTATAAGAAGGGTGAAATAATAATCTGTTTCGTCTATTAGCACGTTGCCTGGTGTTATATGTTCAGATTTAAAATTAATTTTTGAGAGACGCAAAATGGCTCTCGAAGAAAATCAATCGTATACGGGAAATCCTAACTTTTCAGTTCTTATCTTACTAAATTAATTGTTTGTATTTTCTAGACCCATTGTGGGTACTATAAAGTTGGTACTATAAAGACGTCTTTTTAAAGAAGGAGGTAATTAATGGCGAACTAATTAATAGTAATTAGACAGCGGACTAAGCAAAAATGAATGGAAAAATCATCTCTATTCACTGTCGGTTTCTTATGATTGACTTATTTTATATAAATGAATATCGTCAATGAATCGCCCTACGTTTTAAATAATTCCCAGCCAGTGAACGTAAATGCCCGACTTTGTCGTGCTAATTATAAGGAAAGCAACTCTTTTTGAAGAACACTTTACGTATCTTGACCAAGTGAAATAAATAAGAATAAGCAAACTATATCGAAGAATAATTCGATTATAAAGTACTGTGTAAAAGTAGTGCATCAAACTTTTTCGAAAAACGCACTAACGATGAACGCTCGAGCCGGATTTCCGAGGGTTAATGAGGAGCTTAGGATAAAGCGGAACAGGGATCGAAGGAATCGAGACTTAATCTTTCGATGAAGGTAATCAACGCCGAACGAAAAACAAAGTCGGCGGCTTTTGTCTTAAGGAAACTGGAAAATGAGCGGCGTGCTTACCGGTCGAATAGCACTCGACGTTGAAAGCCGTGCTTAAGCACCTAGCAGCTTCCGTGTGTCAAACAATGGATCGAGCCGATTGATCGGACCAGTTGCTTTCGACGTAAGGCAGTATCGTCAAACAGAGCTTGAGCACGTACCTGGCTAATGTTTACCGTTTCCGATCTCTCGAGGAAACGGTAATGTCGCGTCATATTAACCCTTTGCACTCCAGGCCTTTCTCGCTTGCGCAAACCAGCAATTCGAGACGATTTCGGCCAAATTAGGGAAACATTTTACAGGTGCTTTAAAATCATTTATAAACAAACAAACGTATAGAAATAATAAAATTTCACCAATTTATTTATTTTTATATGAAAAACAACAAAATTTGAGAAATATTATACTCCGTAATTAGTTTTCCTATGATATTTCGTAAAACAATGCATCCAAGATTGCAATCGCCTATTCGATTTTCTTGTACGTTACTTTTCTTCCTTGGCCACTACAATTTTCTTTCGATACAAGACGATGGCTCGAGACGGATTTCAACGTATTACGAATTAGGGTTACCTATTCGACTTGACATTGTTTTTGACTGGACCGAGAGTTTATGTGGACCATTTTGTCCCGCAAGAAAAGGAAACTCTTCTCAAAACAAACGTTGTTGTCGTTTCTTGAGACACAATTAGGTTGTTATTGGATTTGCTAAATCTTATCACAGTTACGATAACAATATTAACCACCAGGAGAATTTAAGCTGTTATATTGCATTCACCCTGCAAAATTTCAAAACAAAATCAGTTTTGTTATCGGGGCAGAAATTGTTTGTTTTGCACGAAGATTTGCAATATAGCGGCTAGTTCAGCAAAGAGTTGTGTTCTGTAATCTCTGCTGACAAAAAACAAAATCGAAGATTACGTGGAGAGGAGGAGATCCATCCAAGTTTTATAATACAGAGTTTTGTATTTTTGCGGTAAAAATCGATGCACCGTAGCTTATATCAAACAACCTCTGTACCGTCAGATGTAACATAATGGGAAAACTTTGTTTCACTCTGGCGTCTATTACATCAGAAATTACGCTTCGCGTATCGTCACAACCGCAGCGACGTTTGCACACTGCCGAGTCGAGTTATATTAAATAAATTTCTGTAACTTGTCACCGGGCGGATATGGGAAATCAGAAAATTTATGATGAATGCAGGAACACTGTAATACAGAAAGCAAGAAGTATTCTGTGTTGTTATTAACAACTCTAATGGAACAATGCATTGTTGTTAAAGAAATAATGAACTCCTTTTATACAGTTAAAATTGCTTCCTAAATTTCGTCCCGCTGCCGGTTTTAATAACGTCATATAAACTAGTCGGCAGGAAATAATTTTATTGACAGGCCGAATTTAATCGGAACAGTGATGAGCGCCTGCTATAAATTCGAATGGAAATATTGAATATTCTATAGGTATGTGCAGTTGAATACAAACACATTCGACGAGTTGTGAAATACAATTTTCTCGAACAGTTGCGAGTGGTTCGGTTGGTAAATTAAAGAAACCAGTATAATTGCGTGTTTAATGAACGAACCAAGTAAAACAAAATTAACCTTATTACGTATTTAGTTTACATAGTTATGTCTACAGAAACATATTAAGCGTTCCTTTCGCTGTGATACTCTTTCAAAAATATTCACCTATCAACAAGGCAACCTTAAATTTCATCGCCTTATTCGAAAGGATCAGCAGAATAGGTCAGTTAGGGTCCTACCCTTCGATTTAATAATTAAATAAAAATTAATCCTTTGCACTCGGCGCTATTTACATTCTAAATCTTTTATCTTCCGTTTTGGAATATTTTCATTTTATTCGTACGAAACTGATCCGATTTCCACGTATAATATTTCAATGATAAGTAATCTATTAAATACAAATTTTTTTAATGTAAAAAATATTTTGTAATATTTTTTGTAATTTCTTTAAAATAATGTCACAACTATTAAATAAGTTAAATTTTGACTATTTCGTGCGAGAATCTGTTGCGCAACTAGCGTCGTGAAAATCCACGGCGTTTTCAATCTTTAATTTGCCCGCGGGAAGCTAAACATTAACAAATATTAAAAACAGCTATGAAAGCTTGCAAGATCAAAGGAACCGAAGGCCATTTGCACAGTGTAACCTTTGAAAAAGCTGGGACCTCGGTGCTTTCCAAATCAGAATAAATGTAGCGCTACTAATCGGCGATGAGCTGAAATCACGCTAATCTTAGATCGTGAAATCAGGTCCCTCGACAAAGTTAATCGCGACAGAGTACCCGGAGGAAGAGCCTGTACAAAGCGTTAGGTAAGACTCGCCGATGTGAACAGATTTGTGCCCTGAACCTGACAGAAAATATAGAATTTTGACTTTGTGCTATCATTTTGACGCAGCAGTGAGTACTACTGTTTACGTTTGTCGGCTTAAAGTTGAACCTGTAAACAGAAAACGAGTATTTACCCTGAACAGATACAACTTATCACTAACAGAACAGTAATATATAATATGGGAACTGTTGTTATTCGATTATATTTGCGAGAGTTAACAGAATTAGATAATGTGCTACCTTTTTGTCGCGGAGTGTATAATACCGTGTAACCGCGTACTTGCCTGAAATTTCGATTCTCGGGGAAAAGGAGGAGAAGTGTAAAACGTGCACTTCTGAAAGAAACTTGGAAAGAACATACACGGAATCGAAGCGAAGAAAGGAGGAGCAAGTATCGCGAGAACCGAGCGATTCGAGGGAAAAGTCGTGCAAGTCGAAACTCCGGAACTGCAATTACGGTACACAAGCTGTATCCCGTGTAACAACTTCGCCTGTCTCTTTCGGACGATACTTTTGTGTTTCACTTTCATCCGAGCCACCGCCGACAGAAGAATCCCTTCCTTTCTTCTTCGCGCGTTCTGCCCGCACAAAAATTTCAACCACCCTCCGACTATTCAAACTTTTATTATTATGATACGTCATTTTTCTGTAACTACGTTATGCTTGTAACCAGACCGCGGAATTTTATGTAACTTTACATTTTCGTGGATTCGAATCCGTGAACCGAGGCGCGTTAGAATTTTAAATCTTATGTCAGCGGCTTTCGGTGGTAAAAGAATTTCAGCAGAATATGCCTTTATTTTTATTTTTTTCTTTTTTTCTGTTATATGTTTAATCCGATCAGATTTTAGTCTTTAATTCTAATTCAGAACAGCTTCATAAACTGTAGGGCATTTATTTTTTCAAGACATTCGCCGGCTCGTAAATGTTCAGTTTCGCGCGAGTTTGCTTTATTCCAGAGTTTAACTATTTTTCATCATAATTATGTCACAATTTAGCAAGAAAATTTTAACGTTACACCGCTCGTCTAGCTGTTTATGTTACCGAAAGGGTTGTGTTCGTTGTAATTATTTCAACGAGCATTGTGGTTACGTTTCGTTGAAATTTTTTCCATTTTCACGTTTTCATGAACCAGAGGATTTCCTGGTAACGTATTAAAATCCACTCAACTTTAGTCAAAATATTTTTGTTCCGCCTCTAACGCTTTCCAAGTTCGCGTTTCAGGGGTGAAACTTTGGAGGATGGAATAATCCCGTAAACTTGGGTCACTACGGATCAAAAAATATGTCTCTATTATCTCCGACTAAACTACCTCCAACGACAGAACAAACGTTCCCTGAATTATAGCATCTTACGAACGACAAAGAAATATTTTTACAAAATTTACTCGAAATTCTCTCTTGCCCCGACTAAATCAAAACTCGAGAGTTTCAGTAAGAAACCGGCAATACCGGCGATACAGGAGACAGAAACGTTCCGAGGACACTTGTATTGTATCGATACGTTTCAATTTCGCCCGTAATTTGTCACAGGCGCACTTCTCAATCGACAAATTTCATTGGCTTGAAGAATTGAATTTTTTACAGAGGACTGACACTGATTCTACGACAACTCGCGTTTCAAGAAAACGACCCTTGACATATTGTGAGACATTCAAATCGCATGTACTAAATTTGTCTCCTCATGTTCCATTTCAGACCAATTTTGGGATCTTTTTATTACAAAGCAAGAAAACCTTTATTGTGCACTCTTATGTATGTTGCAATTAGGGTAAAGGACTTTACTTTTTTTTATTACTGTGTCTATATTAACCCTTACCACTCGAACGGCGACTGTAAGGAGCCAATAAAAATTGCTGCATCATTCTTCAAAATGTATTTAACTTTATTAAATTTGTTTTTATCTAATAAATTACTAAACACTTCGGTGCAAGTTCTTCGGTTCTTCGGCAAGTCAGTTGCTCAGTTCCAGTGCAAGATTGATTAATGTGTACAATAAATAGTGCAGCGTATGAAACACTTTAAATTGAGTTATTCGCGTATATATGCAACACGTACGGATAATAAAACATTCCGACATAATCGAGGTTCCACTGTGGAACGTTTCGAAAACATTTTCATTCTACGCGTTCCCGTTTCACCGGTGATTTTTCGTAGAACCGCGTCTCAATCGATAAATTCCATTACTTCGAGGAAGAATTTAGACTTGTAGAGAAGAAAGAAGACAGGGGTGGTGCTGATGGAGGGGGATGGTGGGACGGGGGTCGACGGGAGCGAGTCTTTAAACAGGGAAAGCGGTCTATCATTTTCTGGGGACGTAAATTTATTCTGTCACGAATTCCATTTCCTCGAGATTCTAAATACATCGGGGAATCGGGACCTCAATGAATTCCCTCGATTTTCCTAAGGAGCGAGTTGATGGAATTAGCATCCTCCTCCTGGCACCGTTTCGTTCGCCGAGGCGGCTATGTCCGAGGGCAACGATCGATCCGCGTTGTAGATCGATTTTTGAACGACGACTGCCGAGAAACGCCGCGCCGCCGAAGAGACACGTATCGGTTTGGTTGCGTGAGTCAGAAGTGGTCGTCGCAGCCCGTGAAACCGGACTGGTTCGCGCTCGACGCTCGACGCTCGACAAGAAAATCACCGAGCTCTTACTCATGCATTATGTAATTCGGATTTCTCAACATCCAATCGCATGGCGGGGGGCGAATAAAATTCGCGAGACGCCTTCCTACGCGGCCGTCTTGCTCTCACGTGTACGTCTCCGGATGCGGAAAGCGACACCGCTGCTCATTGCTCCCAAAGCCGGAAAACGTGGGCAAAACCTAAAATATGAACTTTAAGGTAAGTTTTAAGGATTTAAGGATGAGATTGGTTACTCGAAGAGTGTTTCTAAGTGGGGATAAACAGCAAAAATGACGTATACTCCAATATTGATAATGTTATGCGATTTTGTTTTGTTTGTTTTGTTACTCGAAGAGTAATGCTAATATTAGTGCTAATATTAGTTGGAGTCACTGTATCTATCTATTACAGAGCAAGCCCCCTTTTACACGATCTTTCACGATGATTCTTAATGAACAAGTTTTTTTTACTATCGAACAGTTATGGTAATCAGGCTGAGCTGGATTCCCCTGCCTTACCCGTAATCACCGATCTAACCTCGATCCCATTTAGATCTAATCCAGACCAACTTAGGGTTGGTAATTTACAATACCACGAACATCTGGGTTTCATGTAATGTCTAATATCCTGTATGATCATTAAAACATTTTATAATATCTAGAAACAGAGAGTGGACGAATTTTCACCTCTCGAGTTATCCGTATAACAGGATAAGAAAATATTCTATTATAGAAGTTTGAAAAAGAATTGTTTGCAATGTTTAAAAAGTAGGAAAATACGTTCCCATACGTTTTGTATTCCTAAATTGACAAAGTTAACACTAGGTTTACGGAGCATTAAAAGTGAGTATTTTACATTACTTTATAAAAATAAAAAGAATGTGCCTGTCCAAGTTTTCAGCCATTTTTTAAATAATATATACCTAAGGAAGTTGATGGATCTTCAGAATTTCAATAATCGTAAATTAAAAATATTAGAACCCGTCATTTTGACGGGTCTCGTAAACCTGGCGTCAATGCAATTAGAAATCGATATTTGCATAGGAAAAAGAAACAGTTATTTTCATTATCTTTCAAAGTACTGTGATCAAACAGATTATTCCCACCCTTGTCTAAAATTATTGAAATAACGTCGCTAATTCTTCGTGGCTTGCGTAGTCTGCGCCGCGGAGCCGTCTAAAAAGTTTCGAGGACCAGCCAATTAAAGTATTGAGAAACTTTTCTGATTTTGTTAAAAGCGTCCTAATTGAAGCTGCACCGAATAAGAGCGTGTCCAGATTATCTCTCTACTGAACCGAGAGTGCCCTGAATCACACGGTTTTCTAACGTGTTGGCTGATTTCCATTGGTCACTGGCTGAATGACTGTCTGAACTGAATGACTAATCTGATGAAACTGTCACAGCGTCCTGAATGAAACTATGCTAACTGTTTTGAAAGTGGCTTCTGCCAACGTGCATCCCTACAAAGAAGATTTACCAAAATTTTCATCGGATCTCTTTTGACACAAAATATGATTCGATAATTCTCCGATATTTTCGTGATATATAAAAATATATTTGTTAACTGTTTGCACGCAAAGAACCGGAAACGTAGTAAAATAGGCTTTTGCAACGACCGTGCTGCGTTAAAAGAGGCTTTAAGAATGTTTATTTCCTTAAAGCAACGGTCTTAAGAGAGAATTTTATTAGTTCGTCTCGCTCGAGATGTTTCCTTCGTTAGATACCGAAATTGCTGCTTACAATTAATTAAGAAACTAAAATCTTGGCCATAAATCGGCTTTTACGAGACTGTTAAACGACCACGAATAAGCGTAACGTTAATATTGCGAAACATTAACACTCGACGCTAAAACTATCATAGGAGTCTAAATGACCGATTTTAAATTCTCTATTTTACGAACGTTGAAACTGTAATAATTTCCTTCGTTGGAAATTATTGAAAAATTGATCGACAGTGAAAGTGAACTAAAGTCCCAATTTTCGGGATGTTATGACGCGTGTAAGACATTTCAGAAATTTTATTATTAGCGCTCGATAATTTTATTGTTGAGTTCGAAATTACTGAAATATTTAAAAATTCTTTAAAATCAATAAGAAAGTAGTTGGTAAATATCGCGCTTTCCAACGACCCTGGCACATTTCCGTTCAATTGCCAATATTATGGCATTTTAAGCATTCATTTACGCAGATGGAGAAAAAATACTGACCGATGGACTTTTTGTATGCGCCTCATTGCTACGTTCAGAATCGGAAACCGGTTCGACAACAGCTCTCGCGTGTCAGAAGCGAATTCACTCGAACAATATCCCATCGTTAATTAATACCCGCTTTCCATACAGAATTGATTCGTTTCAATCCTCTTTCCGACGGCGAAAGGTCGACGAGATGAATATTTAATCGAAAGTAGGCGTCGCGACGAGGAAAAAGAGAGACGGGATATAGATCAAGCACAGCTCAGCGCAGCGTCGACGAGGCAAGGTGCTCTGGGGAAGAAGTTAGTGACAGTTCGTCAAAAAGTCAACTTTTTTTACGGATATCTATTCCCGTTCTGTGTATTGCAAAAATAAAGGAATTCTTCAAACTTTTCACAATTTACGATAGAAATCTTTCAAGCTCGACTATCGCGTTTCATTAAAATAATTCATCGCTTTCAAACAACAAAACGAAGAGAAAGAGTCACGACGAATTAATCTGTACACCTAATGTAACTTTCTACTTTGCAAAAATACGTGTCTACGCTTTGTGACTGTGCTATCGTGTCGCCTCCAGGAATTCCGTGTTTGTTCTGGCTGTTCGGAAAGCCAGCCAGGTGAACTTTATTTACCAACAGGTCACTGCTGTTCGCGTCGTCGCACAGTGGTCCCAAAGCCGGAAAACGTGGCAAAAACCTAAAATATGAACTTTCAGCTAGGTAAGTTTCAAGTATGGGATTGGTTACTCTAAGAGTGTTTCTAAGTGGGGGTAAACGGCAAAAAGCTCGTTTTTTGATACCTGACCAACAGTCACAGTTGGAATTTCGAGTTCAATAGACAATACCTTTTTAAGCTTGTCAAGCACATTGCGAATTTCAAGTGCACAGTGTACAAATTCTGTTGAAACGTTTCGATTTTAATTGTGCATTATGGATGCTGTTTGTGGAGGTAAGTTGCATAGGTTTTAGTACCAAATGTTTATTGTCAACTGATTACTGTGCATGCAAAGAAAGAGTGAAAGTGAAGGCGTAAGTTTTTACGATTTCGAGTAAAAGTAGAAAGTCCCAGTAGATCTCACTCTGAAACTTGTTGGAGCTTCTACTACATAGTGTTATCTTCCAATTCTCCAAAAAAAAAAATTAGCTACCTAGGTGCCCCTAAGGTCGTAGCACCGTTTTTTGTAACGCAGAGTAGGTATTGTATGTGGTTTCCTTGCATTTCTCGACAAACTGGGTATGCACTAAGTCTTTCTGTATCAACAGATTTTGAATAGAATGTCAGTTTTTTCTATAAAGAATCATATATCCGAAATTTTTTTATATTTTTCAAATACGAACGCTGTTTTTATATCGGCTGTTCGTTTGAAAACTTTCCTGCCGAATGTCTCGAAAAGTATAAAAAATATTTAAAAAAGTGTAAAACACGTGTGCAAGGCAGTATCAGTTTTTTATTTGAATGGCTTTTTCAAGGTCATTCGAAGGTCAACTTTGTGTTTTCAAATGGAAACCTATATTCTTTATTGTACGTAGAAAGACAAGCAATTCTTCAATTCTTTCTTCTTTGGGAACTATCAAGTGCGAATAGAATACGAAAACAAAAACGGCCTAATACCAATTTCCAAGCAGAACCAATAATTTTTAAATAAGTTGTGAGGTTTTGACCACGTTTTCGCGATTTGGGACCACTGTGCGTCGCAATTATGAAACTGCGCGTTTCATTCCGAAATTCTATACGGTTTTCGAGCAATTAAATACAGCACACGCGTGGTATCATTTCGTTCAGGAGTGTAGCTGAAAGGTTCAACGAAAACGTCACTAAACCCTTCGATCCAGACGACGCGGCGACGCGACTGTGCGACGACAGCCGGCGCGGCGGGGTGCGAAGCGGAATGGCGCGGCGGACGTCGAAATTCACGGGATTCGCGGGCCCCCTAATTGCATTTATTCTCGGTTGACAAGCAAGAGAGACCGCGTCCTCGCTTAAGCGCCGAAAACTGCGGGTCCCGGTTGGCTGAACGCTTGAAAATATAATTACGGCGTCGCGCGAGAGTCCCCCGTTGTTTTTCCGCTGGAAATCGTGGTGCGCTTGGAAGCGCACGGGGCTCGCGGAAAACCGCGGCACCACCGTCATTGTTTGCCGGCTGAAACGAGCGCGCATCGGTCCAGTTTTTCGCCGGGTACAACCTTCAGCGGCCGCTACTTCTCTCGTCAGTCAGTTTCCCAGGATTTTACCGTCGCCGCGAGTCCCGGGCATTTCGAAAAGAAAACCCGTGTCCTATACCCCGTTGTCCACCGGTCCCCTGTCCGCGGTATATCGCTTTGCTCTTTTCCCTTTATGAATAAATGCATTCCCGGTGTTGTATCGTTTACGCATATACAAGGTGTTCCGTCTCGCCTGTCCATCATCCTCTTCTCTTTGTCCTCGCTGCCACCAAAAAACCCGACGGAGCAACGTCGTCCGAGTGCCGTCGGAACAAGCCTGGACTTACCAGGCTCCCGTCAGTTTCTTCCGCTTTCTCAAGATTCTCTGTTATACAGGCTGTCCCCTTCTCGATCGACCCAGTCGAATATCTCCGAAACTGTTGACGATACTAAAAAATACTCCAGATAAAAAGCTAAACTGTATAGGAAGGCACACTTCCTATACAGTTCGTAGAGGTCATGCGGAGGTCAACATGGAAATTTTAAATGGAATTTGTTCTTTCCGACGGTTCGGGCACGTTTCGCGGCGCAGACTCTTTCGACGTAGAGTCTTATTAAGAATCGTAGAGTATTATTAAGAAGCAATGCCATTTTACGGAGAAGTTTCAACCGCGAAAGAAATTCGTACGCTAAAAGACCTTTTTGGCCAGTTGGAAAAATATTATTTCAAGAAAAACACGTTCAGAGTTTTATGTTCAGTTCGTTAACGATCAATTTTTTCGAACATACCGTATTTCACCTATACCTGGGTCACAACGTTCTCCAGTTCTGAAAGTGGGGAGCAAGTTCCTTCGATCAAAAAACGACGACGAATCACCGTCGAAACTCGTGCCGTGCGCGCGACAGTCAGTTGTGAATTTCCGCCGGTAGACTTGTGTTTGGCAGTATTTTGACAAGGCGAGTCCAACTTTTATGTACACCGTTCAACTGCACGTGAAATCTGTAGCACCGACTTTTATATTCGAGATTTATGTGTGTAGGCCAAATAGCTGTGCGCGTATTCTTCACACAGTCCAGTACTTTGTTGAACGGCGCTGTGTTGTAATAATTGCATAGCTCGTTGCCCAACACGTAGTTCCGACTATAATAAAAGACTAACGGTGCGCAGGTACAAATTAGCGTGAAAGACCACGACAACCAGAGTCCCTAGATCAGGGGAATTAACTCGAATTGAAGGGAAAAATGGTTGGTACCAACTATACTGTGTTTACATTGACAACGGTCAAATTTTTGTTACTTTAGGTTCGTTTATAATTCCGAAAACCGGTGAAATCCGATTCAGCTGAAACTTGGCAAATAGGTTCGTTTTGCGTTAAAAACCTGTTTCTCAAAAGGATTTTTGGCGACTAGAAACAATTTCTTTATCACACTGATATCGCTCCTTATCTTATTGGACACTCGGCGAATTCTGCCCTTTCCACCAAATTTCGGCATAATCGGTTGAACTTCAAAGCTACTTGTCTTGCATAAATGTTCATAATGGAAAAGTTGCCAGTCAACCCCTTCTACTATAATATCGAGTCAGACTCGTGACAAAGACTTCGAACAGAATTTTCTAAATATGTATATTATTTATTCCCTTTAAATTGAAATGAGACTCTATTTTATCGTAGCCAATATTCAGCCTTTACAGAACACGTAGTTATACATAGAAAAAATATAAATTTTCTGTTTTTCCTAGTAGATTATAGGCCTCGAAGAAGTTCTAATCGTTGTAATCATAAAATAATTTGTAATGCAAGGGGTTAAAAGATTAAAATCGCCTGCTGCCAAAATCAATGGAATTACGGGTGAGCGGGACATCCGGGTCGGGGCAGACGCGTAAACACACAATAGATATATCGCGCGCGCAGTAGCGAGCCACGGTCATTTTTCAAGTCGGTGATTTTTCGTGTCAAGGAGAAACTCGACCAAGGAGAAATTCCGCGTGTGTGTCGTCCATGCGGGCGCGCGCCCGTTCCGATTATCTTCGCGCGTGCGTTTCTGTTCGGCGCGATTTTCCGAAATCAGATTCCTTTGTCGAAATGAAACACCGATGCACAGTGGTCCCAAATCGCCAAAACGTGGTCAAAACCTCACAACTTATTAAAAAATTTTTGGAATCGCTGACCACGAGTCTGAACAATATATTCCTAAGGAAGTAAGTTTGTCGAGTAATTCCACGTAGATGGATCTTCGCAATCTCAATAATCGCAAATTCAAAATATTAGAATCCGTTTTGACGGGTCCCGTAAACTTAGTGTTAAATGTTCACGGGGAAGAACGCGTCAACACTTTCAACGATCATGCAACCATGAAAATATTCTTTTTGTGTGGTCGTGGCGGGGCCACGATTGCACTTTCAACCCGGGCTACGAGTTATTATTCTTCGCTTCGCTGCCCCGTTATCGTACCGATGTTCCTTCATTCTATTCATCGGCACGATCTGCGCCGATATTTTCCTGTCCTTCGAGATCAACCGACCTTTCAACCCCGAATCGAGACTCAAGTCCGCGTGGACTTGCATTATAGGTGTCATTTTTAACGCTTCGAAGACGTGGAATTAATTACATTTTTTCTTACTTCAGTTTAAAGCTATCTCCGCGACTGTCGCAAAAGTCTCTATCAAGTTTGTCAAAATGCTTCCCCTTCTACTACCACGTGTGACTCTCTTCGCCTCTAGCGACATTATCGACGACAGGGGAATTTAATTGGGGAAGGGGAACGCAAAGATAAGCTCTACACTGGTAAGTCTGATCTCTACCGTAATTGTCCACATTTTATCCCCGCCATTCTGGCGATTCTCCTTGCCCAACGTATTTTTAAAATTTTCAATAGAAGCCCACATAAACAAGTCGTAAAATACGACTTTTACTATTGTCTCTGTAATTCGGACCAATTGCAACTTTTTACAACACTTTTTAAACTTTAGGTAGTAAACTAGCTGTTTTAACTTCTCCAAAAAAAAAAAAAAAACAAATCCAAGTGGTATTAACGTGTTTATAATGAATAAGTTTTGAAAAGTTTATGCTAGCCCTGGTTGGCAGTTGTGACAGCAACGCGTAGATTTATCGTTTCGAAGTCCAATTGATCGCGATTTGCGGTGCGAATCTAAATTCTGAAGGTTCGCTACAGTCGAAACTTAATTGCTTCGAACTCCCGCCGTGACTTGCTGTATACAAGTCCGGCAGGAACCTAATTGTTTCTGGTCGGCGACTACTGACCAAAAGTACGTGCTTCCGTCCCCGAACTACACTCTATGTACTATGTACTACGTTGAACCGACTGTGTTGACCAGAGTGCTTCTCCAAACTGAGATTTTAGTCAAAGAAAAGTCAATTCTGTCGGCGAGTTCTCTTTGCATCGCTGTGCCCTAAGAGCAGACACATGTTAACGTCAGCGAAAACGTTTTTCGGGTGGCTTTGAAAAATGCATATGCCCTTTCAGAGTTCCTGTGTTACTCTTGAAATGCGGGTCAAACTTCTTTTCTCAATTAACCTCCGAAGCTCTCGTACCAATAAATTAACTAAACGAAATAACGAAAATTTGTGCAAAAAGCAGATCCAAATCTCAACTTTCAAATGGATGTTTCTCTGACAGAAATATTTCATAGTTACGTTTTGCACTTGATAAACTCGTACATGCTTCCATACTATGAAAAACAACACGAAATCCAAATCGATTTGTATATTATTAAGCTTTAAGCATTAAGCATTAAGCTTTATTGAATTCCAATGTTCCTGAAGCCTATAAAATCTCCAAATTGCATAAACTTCTAAAGTCTAGGAAAGGAAAATGTCTTCCGATTTGATCTTAATTTCTGTGAACAAACGCTAGCAAAAAATTAGGTTAAATCTAGGTAACCACAGATGTAGAAAAATGTGAAGAATTGAAAAGAAAATAAGTTTATCGGTACTAGCCGTTTAACACTAGATTTACGGGACCCGTCAAAATGACGGGTTTTATATTCTTTAATTTACAATTATTGTGATTGTAAAAATGCATTTATGAGAAATGTATTTAACACATTTATTCCTTGGAACATATATTATGGTAAAAGCCTGCTAAAAATCTGGATGAATGTATTCTTGGTATTTTTATCAAATAATCCAAACTGGCCACTTTTAGTGCTCCGTAAATCTAGTATTAAAGGCGTGAACTATAAACTAAATAAATCATTGTACCGTGCAGGATGAAATATAATAATGATGAACACGTGTTTCAAAACGTTCCACTGACAGCACATTAGGGCTCAAAGATGATTAGCAACGATTTATGAATCATATTCCGTGTTTGTGTGTGCGTATGTGTGAAGTTAAGCCCATTACGTACCTAAATGTCTGCACCCACCTACATCTTGTGCATACGTCTGCTTTAAACACAGGAACGTGAGATTTGGATGAGATTCGGACTTGGAGTTGTAGACCAATTCTACATAATTAAAGGACGTGCAGTGTCCCTCCATTGCATACCTGAGTACCCTATTTGCCAGATTTGAGTGGAACGTATGCAAAATTCAGGGAATCGCCCCACAGTGGTTCAGATTGGAAAATCGTGTGAGATTTTTCTAGAACTTTTAAACCGTATGTGATATTAACGTGAAATGTGAACCAGATAATGTTGAATTGCTAACCTACGGATAGGTTAAAGAAGAATTGTATAAAGAAGACTTATTACACTTTTTATTTTAAATATTTGTTAATTCTAAAGCTTCTGCTTCTAATAGCCTGACTTTTTTCGGTATGATTTTGTATATGGACCAGATGTTAAAAGCAGTCGATTTAATCTTTCTTCGTTTGTGCATAATCTTGAATTTTGTCGCAAGTTTCTACATATTATGCGTTTAAAATCTTTATGACGCGTTTCTTGGGCCTCTTCTGAAAACTGCTCTATTGGCAACAACGCATATTTTATCATTTCCGCCCCATTTCCGGAAATCATCTATAATAATCATTTTATCATTTCCGCTACTAGTTATTTATGAATCGACGTTTGCATGTAATACCATCCATAATTTTGTACATAATATATTGCCGTATCTTGTGCATATTTTTGAAATTTTACGATGTCCACTGTCTAGGGCGATGAAATAATCTGTAATAAAATTTTTTGCCATATTTTTATAAGAAACAAAACTGAAAACAAAACTGAACAAAACAACTTTTTAATACGCAGAAAATATTTCGAATGCTCGCTATGAATGCTCGGACGGTTTTGATGCATTTACTAAACAAAAACAAAAGAAAAAAATTAAAAAAAAAAACAAAAAAATTCTGTAAAAAAAAACAAAAAAGTTCTGTATTTATAACAATAATTACTTTTTATTGGAAACTGGTTATACATCTGTTTTAACGATCATTTCAAAGTTTCAATTATGTCGGACGATTATGAAAATGCATTGCACAATGACGATAAACTGAGCTGTTAAAATTGTTTGCACGAAGGCGCCCGCGATGACCTAATTGCGTAGAACGATGCATCTGATAAGCCCGTACGTTGTTATCGCGGAATGATTGTCAAACAATTCCGCTGAGCGCAGTTAGAAACTAATTGTGGCATGGTTAATCCGTATTTTTCGGGTTCAGAAAGATAGTAATCGTCGATCAAAATCTTTCACACGACAGGGTCTGGCTATACCTCAAATTTGTTTAAACGCAAGAAAACGTTATAATATGAAACAAGGAAAGTTCTATTTTAAACAAAATTACTTTCTTGGTAAATGTAACAAGATCGCCCGACAAAATGCAAATTCACCTTTTTAAAAATACCGCAGCATATTCCACGGATTCTTTAGAAAATTCTGAAATTTGCGGAATACGTAGAATGTTTCAAATTTTTCAATCACCGTCGCTACCCGCAGCGTATCGATAGTAGGACCTACTAATTAAAATTAGCATTTAATTAAAATTATTTAGTAACTTAAAATCGAAACTTGAACCGCAAATTTCGGTCTACTCTTGATAGGTATTTTACTCAGATGCCAAACAAAAGGTTTTGGCAGGCAACAAATATTTAACACTAGATTTACGGGACCCGTCAAAATGACGGATTCTAATATTTTCAAATTGCGAATATTAACAAATTAATTTCTTCGGGAATATATTATTAAAAAAATGGCTACAAACTTTTATAGATGCATTCATGTAATTTTTATAAAGTAATGTAAAATAGTTGTTTTTAGTGCTCCGTAAACCTGGTGTTAAGCAAACCGTTTGTCGTGCAAACCATGATCTTTGATTGAGCGAAGAAAGATCTCCTGACAAACGAAAGGAAGAAAATGCTCATTCTGTTGTCCGAATATTTTTGCGTAAACGCAAAATTTACGTTTCGCGATTGTCCAGGAGGATAATACTCCCGTTTTACCGTTCGAGGAATGGGGATGATGAAACCTCAAATAGAAAGAACACATACGATCTCTAAATAATCTCCGTATTTGACTGTCATTAGCATCCGGTCGTTCTGGCATGGATCTTCTAATGACAAACGGGAAATGGCAAGTGTTTGCATGCAATTACGCGCCTTGGAGGCAACGTTCGAGGAAGTTCTCCTCTTGAACTTCTGAACACGAAACTCGGTGTTCGATCTTTACGCTGTTCTTCTATTTAGAACGATTTGAGAGAAACTGATAATTTCGTTAATGAGTGAAGAAACAGGTTTGGTAAGAACGTTCGGTCAGTCGCTCGTCTGTCGACTCGCATTGCATAACTCGTTAAAATATGAAATTCCACGATTTAACCTTTTTTTATGTTTTTTAAAATATCATATAATGGAGAATAGCCGAATTCATAGCAGCGCTGCAATGCCCAGATTGGACCTAATTTATAAACCACAGTTAATTAGCACCACTAGCAATATTGTCAATATTTTTCTTGTTGAGGATATCCAGCATAATGTCCAATCATTTAATAGTATTATTAACCCCTGAAATAGTTTTCTTTCACAAAATACATAGTAGCAAGGTATTCGTCCAAATTAGGCTACACTCTATTGGTATTCATGGGACGATGAATTTGTAATTTGTAATTTACTATAAAAATCAAAACACCGGTGAGAATAAAAATATTGTTGCACACGGATTCAGAAAGAAATCCTTTTGGACGAGAAGCCAAAAATCAACTGTTATTTTGTGGTTTTTCAATGGAACATTCTTTCGTTAATTAATAAACAAAACCGTCGATGATTGTTTCTAACTAATCGTACACCCGTAGAACAAAATACAACACAGAACAAAAATATCGAAGTTTCACTGCAGTCGGTTTATTCTGAATTTAACGAGTTTGATTCGGAGCTTGCAATAAAAACAATACATTGTTCGCAAAACAGAAATCGCATTGAATATCGATGCCACGTGCAACGAAAGTACTGTTCCGCGTCGACTTTTTCCCATATTTTTTTGAAAATATTTTGCTCCATTGTCACCGCTCCGGAAACCAATGGGAACGCGTTGGCAAAGCGGCTAAACTTCCGCCAAGCAATTAACTCAATACTCGGCGTGATATTAATCGCATTACTATCAATTTACAGACACACGCGCGCGAGAGCTCGGCCGTGGCTGCGTCAAAACGAAACAAAACATTCCGCAACACAATTCACCGCAAATTAGCGGGCTCGTTGCTCGTTCGGGCCAGCGCATACCATGGCGGTCATACTTCGAAAAGGTGAGCCTGATATGACAGGAATTTCAAAACAAAATCCAATCTTTTTCGACAACCCTTCATAAATATTCTCCTCAAAGCTTTCAACGTACTACCAAGGTTTTGCTGAACATACACTTCGGGACAAAAAGATAGCACATCACATATTTTTTCTCGTTTGATACCATACACTGAAGAAAACGAATATTTTAATATTGCAACATTTTTTGACATATCAATGTGTATAATGACCACAATATTTACGTTTTCGTTCCTAGAATTCTGATGACGTAAACGTTGTAGATGATACTCGGTACATTATGCATATGGACATGTCCAAAAATGTTGCAATATTCAAATATTCATTTTCTTCAGTGTATGATATCAAACGAGAAAAAAATACGTGATGTGCTATCTTCACAACTCCACCATTTTGTAATTGTATGTAATTAAAAAAAGTATGGAAACAGAATGTTGCTGAACATTCCCGAGAAAAACCTTTCTCCTACAGTGTCCTTATATCCTATAAAAAAAAATGTTAGATTTCCCCCGTTTGATTAGGGTTGCATACCCGCTTAGCATGCATGCATGCATGCATGTAGGCACCACACGTGCGCCTGAAGACACCTGGAATGCGGTGGAATGCACAGGAATGCTATGCACGAAATTTATTTTATTTAATCAACAGGTACACCGCCGCACCCGTTCACCTACGTAAACACCTACACGCGGCGTTTGGCGTTGCGCGCGCAGTTAAGTTCCCAAACAATTTCTGGAAATGTTTGTATTGTTCGGAAACAGGGCGAAACGTTTTCGCGGCGTCGACGCAACGCGGCGAAAAAAATGTTTTCCGACAAATGAACCCAATTTAAAACTTCCTCTTTCTCTATTCAGTCCGGGCGCCGAGACATTTTCGTCGCCCGTACAATTTTTATTTCGCCCAGCGGGATTTTTATAATTGGACCATTTCATACGGCACGACAGGACTAGATTGCGCAAACAATTCGGGTAACTTATTATGCGGTAGTACATTTTGTACGAATTAAATTTAAACGGACTAGAGATTTACAGTGAAAAATTCAAAGTTACAGACAACTCTGCCGTGAGCTCACGATAAAATAGTCTATTGACTCGGTAAATATCTTTTTCTATTTTCCTCGTTACAAACGAAGCACTCTGAAAGAGAATCCCCCAATTAAAAAGAAGGGACGAAACAATTTTTGTTTACGAAAGAAAACATTATTTCGAGCAAAATCTCTAGACCAAATTGAGCTATGCAATCAATGAAGGATCGTGCAACGAAATCGTTTGCATCCCACGTTTCTCGCGTTATGAGCAAAGTTTCTTGAAAAATAGTTAATTTACTTGGCAGAAGAAACAAGTTGAAAAGCTGTACTACTTTGCCGGTGACCTGCAGCAAAATTGAACTACTTAATGAATGAAGCAATCATCTTAAAAGGAACTAATATTCTTGACAAGAAGAAGGATAAGAGGCTACTTGGCCGTGTTTGTAGACCGTCTTCAAGTTTCGAGAAGTAAACTATTTCACCGAAAACCCGCGGAAGCTATCTCGAACGTGCACAACAGCATTGTTTCCGCGGGCAAACATAAGCGTTCGGCGAGTCTCCCATAACGAAGAGCAAATTAAATGAATTGAAGAGAGCCCGTGTTCGGTGACTAGAGCGCGTGTGCAGTTAACTTGACCTTAAAAAATGAATTTTCCATGCCGCGGAATTATCAAAAGCCGAAGGATTTCCGCGTAATTACGCGGTCGCGTCGCGTCGCATCCTCTCGCGGAATTCGACGAAGCTTTCCGTAACGAAGGTATTTCCGTCAAACTAGCTCCGGCGACTAATTGACTTAATGCCTGAAAAGAAGTCTTTAAGTCGCGGGGAGTGATTTAATTAATTCTTCTTATCATTCAGAATTCTCCTAACACGGACAAAAATCGCATATTCCATAGAGCAAAATTCAATTTTTCAAGCTTAACATTTCGAAGAAAATGTTTTCCTATGAGAAAGAAAATATTAGTCATGTTAGATAATCGCATGAACTTCCCGAAGATCAAATTCCTAAATTCGAGGTAAAACTAATTTTCTTAGGCACTCGTTGTAAATAGCAGGTTCTATGCAAATATCAATAGATATATTTTACAATTATCTATACGACAATGAGTGCTACCATTTCTGTGGTCAATCCAGATGAATAACTCGGGCAAATGCGGTCGATAAATCGGCCACTTCCGATAATTACGGAACACTATAATGATATTTTCCGTCAAAATAGCTCCGGCGAATAATTGACTTAATGCCTGAAAAGAAGTCTTTAAGTCCCGGGGAGCGGTTTAATTAATTCTTCTTATCATTCGGCGCAGGTTCGATTGTTAGGAGTCACCGAGGGCCAACTCCGATGATCACGGACGGACCACCTCCAGGAAATAAAGCGAAAGTTCGAGAAAATATCCTGACGAAGGGAGACCCGGCCTGGCTCGCTCCCATCCCCCTTGGCTAGGGGGAAAAATCACTTCAGGGAGGCGTAACGAATGATCAATAAACGGTCGCACACCTCCGTCAGTTTCGTCCTAGGACTTCTGCCGCCCTTCGACGTTACGAATGGAATTCCATTAGCGTTATCCTCCGGGATCGGCAACAGGACACGTCAGTTACAGCGGCTCAAAGAATATTTTCTTAGGACCGGAGGAGCCATCGTACGAATTTTTCCGAATCGCTCCGCGGATCTTGATTCGCTTTTGTTGATCCCTATGAGGTTTATTATTGAGAAGTCGCCACCAGACGACGGGAAAGTATTATTGAAAGGCCCTCTCGGTGACTGCGTCTCGCGTCGAGTCGCGTCGCGTCGTTCAGAAATTTCTCTGATACGCTGTATTGCTTGCGAATACTGCGGGAAGCCAGTTGAAAACACCATGAATTCTTCAAGGAAAACTTGAGAAATGTACTTTATGTACTTGCGCCTTCCAAGTTGTTTTAAAAAACAGTAAAGTAAATGTTTCTTTTAGTGCTGGGCGAAAAAGAGGTGCCCATGCGAAGGTAACCGGCCGAATTTAATAAGATAAAAACCAAACGAAAAGCAATATTTCCATAATTCAAAAAGCAGTGTATTAAGGACGAAATAGAGAATAAAACAGTGACGCCAATTTTTCTATATTCACTGAAAATTACGTAAGTAACAAATGTGTAAGTGATCATAAAGAAAAGAAAAATTAAGTTCTCTCTTTCGAAACGTAATTGCACATACGAAAAGTCATCTCTTTATCATAACTTTGTATAGACCGTTTATTACAAAGTATATACTTTGCATTTCCAATAAATTTTGTATCAAAATAAATAATATTGCACAACAAACATAAAGAATAACTCCAAGGTACACATGGTAGGCACCGGACGGATTATCTCATCTGAAACAAGTAATTGTAATTAACTGAAAAACTATTTATTTGAATTCTCTCGTAATGAAATCAGACCATTTATAACGTATTATAAATTTATTTTGAGATAGAGTTCTCTCGCAATGCGAATAATAAAACGTTACAAGGTGCGGGCCGAAATATCGGCTCTGGCACTTTTTGCCAGTGCTATCATATCGGCCTCCGACACTATAAGGAAGAAAACGTTTAATTGCGATCACTTTAATTTAATTCGCTCGCTCGCGCCTCGCTACGCTCACACCCTCGAACCGAGTTCGTGATAATTGTGATTAGTTCGTTATCTTTATTACCATTAATTTATTGGTATCACTAGTACTTACTGTGACGTGTAAGTGGAATACATTCGTTTAATTGTAATAGAAATGTGTGGTAATATTTTTTATACTAACATTACGCTTTACCACGATTATTTTTCGAAACTTAATGATCAATTTTCTTGAAAGAGTATTTAACACAGTTTTTATTTGCTTTGATTTTACTGATTTTAATTTAAATATATATATATATATATATATATATATATATATATATAACTTTGTTTGTCAACGTGATATGTAACCGGTACAATAATGCGATCACGTTGTCGCGGTGGAATGAAAAGTGATTGGAGGCTAAAGGGTGTAAAAATCGATCTGACAATTAAAGCGTGAAAGGTATTTTCAAGATTGGCAAATGAAATCTTCTGGTAAAAGCCTTCAAAGTTAACGTTCTCTGTGAAAGTGTTCTCAGGTTGAATGTAGATTTAACTAACACGATTGAGGAGAGTGGTGCCGCGTGGTTTTCCACGGGTGGCCCGAGCGAAAGAAACATTTCCCCGTTTCCTGCGAATGACACTTTTATTTAGTGGAGAGAAGTCTGTTGGCAGGTGCGCGCCCCTAAAAATCCCACCGACCCACAAAAGACATAAGATTCCATTAAAGTTATCTCGGTGAATTGGCTGCTCGACGTCAACCACAGAACGTCGGCCATTATTTCTCTTCTGAGCGAATGAACATTTCAGGCATCTTGGACAAATTACGAATTGTTCTGTTGTTCCTGTTGTCCGGCGGAGTGCTCCATTGTGTGCCCGGCTTCAAAACGAGAGCTTTCACACCGTGCATGTGGACCGGGACACTAAAACTACCCAAAGCGAACCGAACGAATCAATTAGTTTCTGGATCGATGTACCAAGCCTGAAATAAAACGGACATTTTTGTCGTCCACCTATCAAGAATTTCATTCGTGTCGACACACACGCTCTGTATCGTCCTGTCTTACAAACTTCATTTAACAACATGCAATCTGAGGTAAATGAAGATTGTATAAAAACAAAACCTTGGTTGTAATGTTAAATAAATAGAAATCATGTTAGTTTTAAAGTGTGCTATCTTTTTGTCCCGGAGTGTAAACCTTTGGGAACCCCTGCTCCAGAGAACAAATACGATCCGGAGAAAAGAAGAAAATAAAAATGTGCATTGCAGAAAAGTGGAAGTGTTCAAATCAGAAAACAATTCAAAAACAGCATAAATCTGTACAAAAAGAAATTGTTGGCGGTTCTAGAAAATAAAGTGGCTGTGCATGCTGTCATTTGCTTATAACTTTGTAATAAAGCGTTTCTGAGCAAACTTCAAATAACATTTTTTTCTTATTTCCGCTTCTAGGATATGCTCCCCGTGTGTGTCCATTAAAACACGGGACACCCTGTATAATAAAGGATATCAGATGAATCTTTGCGAAAATCTTCCATGCATTTATATTGTTTGCTCTCGCGTTGTTCCACGATACAGTAGAAAATTATATTAAAAACACTGTATTGGCCTACGCGATGAAATTGTTAGTGAAATTTCCTTATTATCATATTCACAATATATTTTAATGTAATTACACATAAATATATTCATAATATTGATCAAATAATGGACGACCGTGGCTGCATGTTAAGTAGTCTTCCGTAAAATGAAGGAACGTGAACTGATTTATCAAACGCTGCCATTTTGTCATTACTCAGTTAGTAAAAAATAGAACATTACGTCTTTAAAATGTTCAAGTCCAGAAATACAATAACTGAACGAATTTTTTTATTCTCGATACTAAAACTGAGGCTGCGGTGGAATGAAATACGAGATCTTGTTCTCGAAATATTATCCAAACGTTTAACCGTAGCAAAAACATTATATAACATTACAATCGAAAGAAAAGAACTTTACTCGACGGTAAAATGTTTTAAAATGTTAAAAAATATGTGAGAGGAGGAACAAATTCCCTTATATTCGTAGTATACAAACCAGGTGAAATATAAAATTATGAAATAGTCACGGAAAATTTAAAGAATTAAATGTTCAACGGATTTCCTTTTTACCGCATAACTGTACTGCGGATGTTTATGCGAAATAAAAACTGTTCGTATCTGTTGGAAAGCACTTACATTATTAGTTCCTAATAAAATTTAAATAGGTTCGAGGTAATATCTCCGTACCCATTAATTTTTTTACCGATCCTTGGGCTAATTACGCATTTTTTTCACGAATCCATAGAATCCGCAGTCTACTCGTAACATTGGTGCACGTACCTAGCATAAAAATCTCGTAACACGCGTTACGTCCTTAACCCTTTGCACTCGAGGCCTTTTTCGCTTGCGCAAACCAGCAACTCGAGACGAGTATCGGAAAACCCACAATTTTCTTGAAATTGTGCAAGTTTAACGAATTTTCTCAAGGTTTAAAAATTTAAAAAAAATTTCATCACTCTACCTGATTTCTATCGAAAGTTCTTTGATTTTGAATCCGATTCAAGTCTGGCGGGCGCCGTATCGACGCCGCTCGAGTGCAAAGGGTTAAAATCAGGATTTGCCGAGGAATAAGCTAAAAGTAACACAAACCCATGATTAACACGCTCCCATGAGGGTGCAGCAGCGGCGACCATAAAACGGGCCGTCTCGTTTAAAACTGAAAAGTTCGCCGGCGGATCACGGAGAACGTCGAATGAAATGTTGAATACGCCTAAAGCACATAATAAAATAGCTTTTTAAGCGGTTGTTCCCGGGCGCAATAGGGTAAAGTGTATAAATGAAATGGAACGGAGTCGTGAATTCATGGTAACAATGGGAACACTGGTGGAGAGCGCTGGATCGCTGGATCGCTGGATCGCGGGCTTCGGTTCGACCGTGTAAAAGACTTCAATTTCGCTCGGACGCGATTAAATTCCCCACGCAGGTTCCGTGGAAAATATCTTTTCCCGATACAGCGGCGGCCCGGGAGGGCTGAGAATTTCCGGCCGGCTGAAGTTTCGCCGTCCAACAGAAATTCAAATAAAGAAGGAGGCGAACTGCGAGCATTCTTTGACGCGCGCGCATGCTCGTTTTCGCACTGGCGCTCGGCGCGCACTAGCGCCAGCCAAAAAGCGGATGCAAATTCTCCTTCGGCCTGGTCTGCTGGGTATTGTGCTCGCTTGTTATTCGCCGTTCGTACTCAACATTTTTCCTCTCGCCTCTCTGTCGTTCTTTTCAGCGACGCCGCGCCGAGCCGAGCCGAGCCGAGCCGAGCCGGGCCGCACAATGGTGCGGATCGGAAAAATAAGTGACATTTAGCCGAAAAACGAACTTTCTCGATACTATATCGATATCTAATCGACGAACATTATTTCTTAAATGTCCATGGACCTGTGTTTCAGCGGGCATTGTCATTCGAAACGTTGTCGCCTTGTGTGTTAACAAAAAACGAACCAGACTTCTGTTAGCAGTTGGCTTTTTGCGTCATCCGAATCGAACGGGGATCGAATTGTACGAGAAAACTCCGCTGAAACACCTTACCTTTGTTTAAAACATTTTTAACCACGTATTGCAAACTTTTCTGCAATCCACCATCTTATAAACTGAGAATTTTTACCCTAATTCTCCTTCTTCTCGATACGAAAATAAACAGCTGGTGAAAGGTAAGCGGTAGGCTACGGATTTTTATGCAAAATTACTATTCCTTCTTTCAATAAATTAAATAAGCCGAAACTTTCTTAAATTTTTCTAACCTTTCTTTATTGACCGTACATTTTTGTCGTATAAATCTATAAAATCCACAGTCCAGTGATCAGTTGTTCCAGAACTTTATACCTCGCATTCACATCAACGTTTTCAGCATTAAACAACTATAAATTGTAAAGTAGGACAAAGTACGAAATAAGTCTTGTACGGTTATTTAAAGCAAGTTGTGCCGAAAATATTCCTCTTTGTTAGAGCCTGGGATGTCTTGCAACGTAATGATAATATATTATTCAGCTCAAATTTCGTGTTGATATCTCTTACGGTGCAGAAGTTATATTCAAATATCACTAAATTTTCTGATCCGGACCACTGTGGGCCGAGCCGGGCCGGGTCGGGTCGGGCCAGAGGTATCTCTCTCCGCGGCGTTAAATTCACCGTTTCCCAAAGTGGAGCGCGTATCTCCTCGATTTTTGCACCCTCGATACGCGAATCACGTCCGATCGATCGTCCGACACACCGCGCGAATGCCAACCCCCGTTATCCCGGCACAATACTTCTCTTTGTCGGTTTCGAAAGTGAACCTCTTCGAGAATACAACCTTCGCGTGCACACGCGAACCTTCCTCGTTACGTGCCGCCGTTTCTCCACGCGAATTGCGCTATCCTCCGGCGACGAATTGTTTATACTGCCAGTCGGTGCTGGGGTAAACAATAAGCAAAGTTGGCACGTGCTTGGTAGGGGGGCACCATAGATATTAAGATGATTAGAAATCAACTTTGTTCGACACATTGAATGCCACGTCACCCATATGTGGATAACGGAATTATTTGTGCAGGTTTTAAAATGAATTTTTACGTTGATATATTCATTGTACCAAACTTTATTAGGATCTGTAACATGCAAGAAAGTTGAAGGACACTACTCGGTATCGTACATTTACTTTTTTTCAGTAAAATGCATTTATAGGAAATTTATTTAACACATTTATTCCTTGGAAAATATATTATAGTAAAAGCCTGCTAAAAATCTGGCTGAATATATTCTTGGTATTTTTATAAAATGATCCAAACTGGCCACTTATAGTGTTCCGTAAATCTAGTGTTAAATAACTTGCTTTGATTTTACGAAATCTTTGGGGATTCTAGTTTGGCGATCAAAGTGTTAATTTTCAATAAAAATTTGCAGTCTGCTTGTAACAGGTGGCGCTATATCAAAGAAATTAGTTTGAAACGTGAGACGGAGCGATTTCGTACGTAGATATAATTGCAGGTAAATGTTTATGGAGCGCGAATTGCATGTTTGAGGATCGCTGTCCTCGGGCGATAAATTGTTTACGCGAAGCTAATGATAATGTTACTTGTGGTCGCTTGCGAGAACCGTTCTAATGAAAACAATGTTTGTGAATATATACAATTGAAAAAGAACTTTCGGGTCGCTTGTTTAATCTCTTCGGTTTGTAGCTAAAATTCATACACAAAGTGCAACGGTGCATTGTAACTGGTGACGTAATAATTGCGATTTTAAATTTAAAAAATAACAAGTCAAAGATCGTATAAAATATTTTCATACGCAGATATAAAATATTCTCAATATCGTTCAGTGATTACGGAGTAAATTACGCATTCGAGTTTATCGTAGTCGAGCGATGAATTGTTTGTACAAAGATATTGACGATGTTGGCCGTGGCTCCAGGCGAGCTATTCTAATGGATATAATACTTTTCGATATACGCTGCTGCTCGTGTATGGAAAATAAAATGTTTCTCTCAAACCACCAGACATCCATTTTTAAAAGGGAAAAACTTTTCTAGTTTCGTCGGATAACATGATAATACAAGTTACATTTATATTCCGTTCACCTTCTCGTTAAATGAAAGCAATAGAATGGCGTGAATATTGTAATTTTAATTTTTTAATAAAAACAATACAAGAGTACGAATCTCTTAATAAAAATAATATCTGCAACGACTGGAAACGGTTGTTTAAAAAGTAATAAAATCAGATTGATTAATATCATTAATCATTTTTAGTGTCCCGTAAACCTAGTGTTATGTCTACTTCGTCGCGAGGATTACTTTGTTGAGGAAAGCTATTTACCCAATAAAGAGAGCAGAATTGATGAAATCCTTTTGCATTGTCGTCTATAAGGGAAGTCCAATCCGTGATTATTTTTTCTTTTTTTTACTTCATGTCCACCGGTGTAATCGGGTCGATCGAGTCAACGTGACCTAGTGTCTTCGAATTCGTGCCGAACTCTCCTGTTTATTTAACGTCGATCGATTCTTGGGGGAACGGTAGCTGATATTTGTATCATGCATACCATATGTCTCATACGGAATAAATCTTCCTGCGAAAGTAAGTAGTTTCTCCCCGCGGATTACGAAAGCGAGGACGGGGATGAAATTCCCGAAGGGAGGAGAACGGTATACTGAAACAGATGGGAGGACTTAAATATTTCACGACTGAGGAACCTTTTTAATTTACGTGAAGCATACAGTGAGTGTAAAAAGTATTCGTACACCTCTTGTAGGCTTAAAAACCCATGTATTTCTCTATGTAATTGCACACATGTTTATAAAACGAAACATAATTGTAATTGTTACATATTCTAACTACATACTGTCATATAAATATACTTGAAAAGGTTTAACGTTAACGAGAAAAATTAAAAAGTATGAGAAGTGTTTCTAAATTGAAAGGCGTCCGATTCCTAATCATTTTCGCTGTACGTAAACACGCATCGACTACTTTGATTTCGATTAATTTAAATTTTCCGTATAGAAAATAGCAATGTTCGCGTTGGAATTAAAATTAATTGTTTCAAACGTCAAACTATCAAATAAAATCAACGAAGTAATATAAATGGATGCTGTAACCTATTTGTCTGCGATACGCGCCAATAAATGGCAATTAAACTCGAATGAAACTTAAATGAAAGATGATAAGATATTCGTTACAGTTTAATAATATTTTTTCTCTGATTCGGTTTTCTATTGGGATTTTCAATGTAGCGAGCATGTATGGAATCTTTACGAGTCGGTTGAGAAAAATCTACGCTTGCGCAGTCTCGGTAATACCGGGGCGGCGGTAACTTAAAAAATTCTCGGATTGAACTGCGAATTTGAATTACAATCCCTCGTATTTCCGGCGCGGATTCCCATGATTCGATTTAAGACAGGATTTCTCTGCCCGCGGGAAAAATATTCAGTAAGCGATTCCACCGGATCCAACTTCCAACGCTGGCCGCAAATCTTCATTCAACTTACGAACGTACATAGTCGTCGATTCTCCGGGACGCACGCATTTATCTCCTAGCGCCTCTCCGCTTGTTCTGGATCAATTTCAAAACTTTCGCCCAGCTCGAGCGTTCGTGAAATTTCCCCCGGTCCGAACGTCTCGAGAAGCTTTATTGTTACGGAATCACGATATATGTAAACGTCCGGACGGTGGAATTGCGACGTTACAATCCCCCTCGGCCCCGTATTTCGTATCCAACTTTACTGAAAAATGAAGCTTCCGGCGAATGATCGCGCGGAGAACTAAACTTAAACAATAAACGTAGCTGTAGACCGTAAACCTGACCGGGAAACTCCTCGTTTCCGAAAATTCACTGAATCGCCCGTTAAAAGCACCCGCTGCCAAAATATTTTTTTAAGGAAAGCTCAATTTTAAGCCAAGTTCTTTACTCGGTAGCTAAACGGCTAGACAGATCGATTTTTATTCCGGTAGCTATAGCTTGTCGAAAAATGTGATTGACTCCGGTACACTTGGAAACGTCGACATTTTTCTAGCTGTGCTCGATAATTGACGATTCTTCGGCGATCCAGCGATTTTCAAAGCTAATTCCATTTGAAGGTGGACGAACGAACATATCGCGGGAGCAATTTCAAAGGAAGCGCGCCCGAACTTTCGAACCGCAAGGAAAGAAAACCAGATGAAAAAACCATTCGGCCCGAGGTTGCTCGTCGAAAGATCCGAGCACAAAGAGAAGAGTGTTCGTTCGATCTTATTTTCCGGCGGGGGTTCCGGTCGTACCCGCTTCAATCGGCTGTCTGATACCTGAAAATCAGCTCTGCCGTGGCCCATTCAAAAATTTTTCAGCCAACTTGCCCGGGCTTCCGCGGGCGAAACCCTTCGGAATCCCGCAGGAATAACATTCAGCGAGTTATCCTATCGGAACCGAGCGAAACCTCGGCCACAGATCAGCCATCTTCATTCAACTTGCGGACCATAGATCACCGGTTCCCTCCCTCCCACCCTCTTTCGGCACGGTCTCCGTACGGTCTCTCGGCTCCGACCGAGTCGAGAGTCAGCGAGCACAAACTCTCCCCGGTACGTACACCACATAACTCCCAGGATCCTGCCCTGCTCGGGAACAAAACGAGACACGAGCTGATTCGTATCCTAGGCTCGTGCGAAGTCGTAGTCGGGGTCCCTTCGTGCTTTCGTTTATTAGCTTCACCGACCAGGATATTTACTTTTCTGTATTCCGCTGCTGGCTCGCTCCTTTTCTCTCCTCCGAATTATGGATTTCTTTTCCGTGGGAAAACTTTCGTCGAGCTTCCTCGCCGACAAAGAAATTTCGGAAATTTCGAAATCTCGGACGCTGCACACTTATCGTCAAACTCGAGAATCAACTTTTACCACAATCTACACTTCGCGACAAAAAGATAGCACATTATCTAATTCTATTAATTCTCGCAAATAAAGGGGTTTTCAATAGAAACATAATATTTTTGTTTTAAAGTATCGTACATAACCTAACACTTTTTTATGATTTCCCATTGTAAAATAGTCTGTGAAGGTTTACATTTTTATATTTAATATGGTGAAATTTACAAACGAACAACGGTTGGAAATCGTCAAACGTTACTACCGAAATTCCGAATCGATAGTTACAACGTTACGAGCATTAACTCCGATTTTTGGTCGCAATAACCGAAAACAAAATTCGGTAATCGCTTAATCTCGAGAAATGCTTAATTTCGTAATACATGTCGACACGAAATTTCATCGAAATATCATCGAAGTTTCATCGAGTTTAAACGTTAAAGATCGTGTACCTTTGCTTTTTTATTTACGTATTATCCAGTAAACTAATCTTTCTAACATCTCAAAACAACCAGAGTCGTTTGGTCCAATTTGAAAAAAGTTATTCGTTGTTTGTATGAGCACTTTGTACACCCAGCGTAACCGCCCTGTAAGGAACCCGTAACGACAGCCATAAAAAAAAAGCTTTTGCATTAAACGTGTTAAGCGAACCAAATTTCATTAGGATCTACGAGCTGTGAGAATCTTAGAAAAATCATTGGTACGATAAACTTGGTCTTTTCCATTTTCGATGAACAAAGATTACCAATAAGTAATTCAATATATTTGGACAAACTGATCTAAACGAAGAATGACAAGTTTCGATCGAGAACAGAAATACGTCATATTCGAGAATTATAGCCCCAATACATGGCAAACGACGAAAATAAGACAATGCGAATGAGCGTCCGATGACATGTGACATATGCACCTTCGTGAAATTGCGACGTGCAGGCGTGAACGCTATCGAGAATGTACGCCGTACCACGAAGGGTACAAAGAGAACAGAAAACTTCGAATCCAATCTAAATCAACCTAGTTTCCTGTACACACGGTGAAAATCTGGGTATAAAACCCACGCTCCCGTTCATTGGCAATTTTTCCGATGTCTTATGTCTTCTCGAAGTAAATATACATACCTACATGTATACACATATGTACGTACATACAATAAATGTTTAGTCATTTCTCCTTTCTCGAACTGTTCAATCTTTTCAAGGAACAATCTGGTAATTTTGAATTTTGTACAACGTTGTGAAAACTGTTTATTGCCTGCACACTTAATTTTATCAGTAAAAATGTACGAAGACGTAGGCTAAACAAGATAATCCGTATATTGAGAATGCGTCTATGAAATCTATTTATTTATTTACTTTTTGTTACCGTTATCATTAGAAAATTAAGTGTGTAGAAAATGAGTGTTAAGGGCTAGTATACTGTTGCACAGTTTTCAGTTATTTTGTACCCAGAGAAGTGATTGCCACAGCAAATAAAAATAAAAAGTTTGCGGGAATATTTGCCGCCTATTTAACACGTATTTATATTGGCGTTCGATCTCTCTATGTCGCTTTTAATTGGTAAATTCTATTTGCAAGTAGCAAGGATTTGACTGTATGTATGCGTGATTTGGATGAGCAGCGATACGCTTCCATTTAGATGGGTAAAAATGGTTGGTGCCGTTCGCCGAGGGAATAAAATGCAAACGGAATGATCTGCCGCGGAGCGCGTCGAACTTCGATCCTATATTTTTGAAAAGTACGAGTTATCAAAGACGAGGCTTCGATTCAGACTGAAATGGAGCACGTAGCCCTAGATTCCTCGCGTGTCTGTATCATTCTCCCTGGACCTACTTATTCTGTTTCTTTCTGAAGGCTTTCCAGCCTGGCAGTTCCCTTTATTTTCAGTTTCCTTTTCACCCAAGGTCCGCGTGCCATTTACGAACGCCTCCTGTTAATTCAATTGCCACCCCTTCGCTGCAAAGATAAGCGAAATCAAAATTCCCCTAACACGGACAAAGATCGCATATTCGATAGTATAATATTATTTTTATAAATGTATGTAAAATAGTCATTTTTAGTGCTCCGTAAACCTAATGTTAAAGCTTTCGTAAATTACCAGGTATCTATCTGGTTTAAATCGATGTTTTAAAATCTTTTCAACGTTCATATCGAAAAGCCGCTTGGGATCATTTTCCGGAGGATTTTGCATCGATCTATTACATTAGCGGTAGAAAAATGTAGAGGACGCGGGAGCCGAAATGGGCCACGTATTCGCCGTAGAAGGGCTGATAGAACAGAGTTTCAGTTATAGATAATCTCCTATAACTCGGTCGTTAGGCAGATCCACAAAATTCAATGTAGTGTGAAATCGTGCGTTGTGGAATTATAGTCCGAGCCCGAGTTCAGATCAGCAGGAATTGTCAGTAAAAATAACCCAGAAAAGAACGAAGTTTAAGAACTCGAACTGAACGTCGTCTGAATTGAATTATCATTCTTAGCAGTGTCCGCTGTTTTATACAACCGGTTCATTTCTAATAATTGTCGCCATTCCTTAAAATTAACGTTATACTCTTGTTGAAGATACTACAGGAAAGTGTTTCAGAAGTTTAGAAAAAAATTGCAAATTTCACACTAGCCGTACCGAGCAGAAAATGTGATTGGTATACGTGATTTTATACAAACTACAAAATTGAATCTATTTAGATTTCTCGAAATTTTGATTAGAATATTTACTTGAACGAAGACATTTATTTAACAATTTCTTGTGGGAGTATCTTTGTAATTTTAGACGTTTAGTTTTCAAACCAATTTGCTTCTCCTGCCAGTGAGATCGAGGAGAAAAGTGTTCACATTTTCCAAGCTGGATATTAATGCAAAATTACGCGTTTTTACTTCCTCGCGAAACGCATGGTTGCGTATATTCCGACCTGGTTGGGAAAGCATGTTTGACCACGTTCATTGTCGTTTGCTTAATCAAAATGTAAATGGAAAATCAATATTACCGGTGCTTTTTATTATTTCAGAATATATTTAAACTTCTCGATGCTTCATTTCGTCGTAATTTACAAGTGTAATTAGTCCATCGCAGTGCAATGTGTTCCGGCAATAATAAATTATTGTTGGTCTTTTGTTCATGTTAATTTTGATCAATATCGAGCTTCACGGGATAACTGAACTTCGTAAATACATGCGTCGCAATTTCATTTTAAATTGAGTCTCATGATTCATGTTATAACACTATCTAATCTAATCTATCCGTTATCAAGCTGTAATTAACTTTTGATCGCATAATATTATTCGAATTTATCGTAAGCTTACTTACTGATACTGGAAGGAATGATTCCCTTACCTGGAAAAACACAAAAAACAACAATATTAATTCGACGTAATCCTACTGTAACACTAGATTTACGGGACCCGTCAAACTGACGGATTCTAATATCTTTAACGTGCGAATATTGAGACTGTCAAAATGCATCTACGAGCAATTATTTAACAAATTGATTCCTTTGGGTATACATTATTTAACAAATGGCTACAAACTTTGATAGATACATTCACGTTATTGTTATGAAGTATAACAATAATAGTCATTTTTAGTGCTCCGTAAATCCAGTGTCAAAACTGCTGTTGCTCGTCATCTCTTTCAGTTAATTTTGCGATCGCAAATGAAGGGAAACAAACGATTTTCGTATTCCCTTTTGCAGGACGACGTTGCTTTTCAGGGTACCTTTAAACTTTGTGCGAATGCAAAATTAAGTTACTGTTTTTGAGCATGATTCCGTGGTCATGCAGAACGCGGGATATATTATGTAAAATTATGGAATACATTACGCGCAATGAGATCGATTTCTGAATTCCCGATGCAGGAACTGGAAAAGCGCACGGCGAACTCGAATTGAATATTTCCATACTTCGAAATAACTCGATTTCGCCGGCTCGGAGTTATCGCGCATTCAATACCAAAGCGGGGGAGACGATTGTAAATTATTTCGCGAATATCGAGCATCTTTCCCGCTGTACAAACTAATTATCGCGGAATATTTGTTGCTTCATTAGCAGTGTAACGTGTTTATCATCATTAATTTCATCCGGCAGCGTTTGATTACCGACGCGCTTTCGTGGGCTGAAATCAGCGCCACTTATGTCACAATAAATTTGATGACGACTCCGTTTCGAATTTCATACGTATTTACGCGGCGGCACCGTGTATCGAAAATCTTGCCCAATCGATCAATGGACGAGACCTCGCCGTAAAATATATTCTGGACTTTCCGATTCTGGAAAGATATGAATCGATATTTTCCTACGTACAGGATTTAATTATTAGTTCACAAATTCAGAAACCGAATGCACCGACGTCGTCACTGTGCCGACGTTCATTCTGAAAGGGTTAATCGGCTGTACTATTTACCCGGCAAACTTCTCCGAATCGTCGGAAAAACTTCACTGTCAACAAGAGGAATGTTTGCCGTTCATTCCAGGATGAAAACGAAGATGGCAAGCTGCGACAAATTTCCGTCGATCCGACACAGATCGAGTTTCGCAAACGGCAAGAAACAACGTTGTTCGTCTCGCAGATGCAAAAATGCGCGAGCAATTTGTGACGAGCGTTTAGCTCGTGAATGTTTCAAGCGAAGTATTATCTTTCTATTGCGTCGCGCCGTCTCGCAGGATCCGAGGAAGAGTCAAGAAGAAGCACGACCACTGTTGAAACTATACATCACCGTGGAAATTGCAGAAATATGCAGGGTAATGCTCGAGGGCGGTAAGAAACTCGCGAATAAAATGAAAATACCGGGAACGAACGGCGGAAGATTAATATGTTTTGAAATTTCCCTGTCTAATTGCAGGCTCCCCCACCTCGTCGCCGCACAGTGAGCAATTTCGACAAAATCGGATTCAAAATCAAGGAACTTTCCATACGAATGAGGTAGAGCGATGAAATTTTTTTTAAATTTAAGCTCAAACTTTGTAGAATATGGGAAAAATACGGAGATTATTAGCATCTAATCATTTCAACGAAAACATGATTTCATTAGTTTTTATCACAAAAATCTATTTTTTGCAAAATCCTGAGGACGAAAGGTGAGATGAAAAAATCTATGGGAAATGATGTATAGCATGTTAAAAAAAAATTTCCGCGCGTGGTATTGGAAAAACCAAAATTTTCTTGAGTTTCTGCAGGTTTAACGGATTTTCTCAAGGTTAAAAAACGTTCGTACCACAATCTCCCTATTTTTCCCATATTCTACAAAGTTTGAGCTTTAATTTCAAAAAAATTTCATCGCTCTACCTGATTCCTATCGAAAGTTCCTCCATTGTGAATCCGATTTTGTCCAAATTGCCCACTGTGCGCCGGCCGACGATTCGGGGAAATATCGAGCGGAAATAAAAAGATGTTCGAGGCTCGGAAACGTGCCAGTCAGCTTCAGAATTAGCGACGGGCCTTTCCGCGGGACTTTCTTAATTACGCAACGCGCCCCGTCGTTGCCGGCGGAATTTGCAAAAATAAACAGCTCGGCCCGTGTTACGCGTGTTGCTCGTAAACGGAAGTAGCAGAGCCACTGTTTGCGTCGGCATTACATTCCCCTGAAATATTAGCCCTTTGCACTCGAGGCCTTTTTCGCTTGCGCGAACCAGCAACTCGAGACGATTTCGGCCAAATTAGGGAAACATTTTACAAGCACTTTAAAATTATTTATAAACAAACAAACGTATAGAAATAATAAAACTTCACCAATTTATTTATTTTTATATGAAAAACAACAGAAATATTATACTCTGTAATTAGCTTTTCTATGATATTTCGTAAAACAATGCATCCAAGATGCATTCTAGGTTTATCAGGACACGTATCACAATAATATGTTACTTGCCGTTAACAGATTACTAAACATTTAAATTTTATATGTGAAAAAAATACATGTTAAAAAAATTTCATCACTCTACCTCATTCCTATCGTAAGTTCCTTGATTTTGAATTCGATTTTGTCCAAATTGCCCACTGTGCGCCGTATCGGCGCCGCTCGAGTTAGAAGAAACGTTACGGCGCTAATTAAATATGCTGACAATTTCGTGACTACGCCTTCAACGCGAATAATAATGTGCCTAATTTGTCAGACATCTGTAGTTCCACTTAATATGAAATAACATTAACAAATCATGTATACTAATATATTTTTATGGTGTGCATCTTTAAAAAAAAAAAGAAGAAATTGTTTATTTTCTTTTCTTTACGAAGATAAACAGATACTTGAACATAATTTTACTTTTGTATGGGTTTTCCCAACCAGCCGGGGTGTTCGTCGCGGGAAATAAAATGTTATTCCATCTCGGGTCGATAACGCTCCGGTGGAAAAATAAATTTGCATAAAAATTCGCATTCTAATTCCAAGTAAATTAAGTTGACGTGCCACGGTCGCACGGGGAGTAGCCTCATCGAGGAGGGGTTGCTCACTTCGGCTCGCAAAGCGGGCATGTAAACACGCGTATACACTCGGGGAGCAGTTTCGTCGTTAGCGTGGAATACTTGGAAAGAAATCAAGTTCGATTTGCGAGTGAACAACGAACAAGGGAAACAAGGGAAACAAGGGAAACAAGGGAAACCTCCTCCGAGACGTATTCGAAATAAAAACTGACCGCTATGAAAGCTGGGTGGTTACAGAATGATAAATGATGGGTCGCAGTGCCCGCAATTCTGGAATAGTTAATACGACGAAAAGGTGTTCTCACGAAAGACGAATGAGTCTCCGGGTGGTTTTCCGTGATTTATTATGCGTGACTAGCGTTACCATCGCGGGAATGCACCGCCGACGTAAATAACTGCAACCGATATATATATATACATACATACATATATATATGAAAACAACGATGCCGTCATTTATTTTAATGGACCCTGCGCCCGTCATCGGATCGAAAATTTTTAGGTGTTCCCCCGAGTTATCGCACATCTATTCACGTAACGCGGTTGACAAAGGTCGTTTCAATCGACGGCAAAATCAATTCTATCGTTTGCTTCGTGAAAAACAATTCATTAAATCTATTCTCCATTATCGAACTGAAAAAAAATCGCTCACTGGACCGATCCGGCTTCTGCGACCCATAACATTCATGGCTCGATCACATCTACCAATCGCGCCTAACATTATTTTATGAAAACAATTATTACCTCGCACACCTGTAGGTATAAATTCAGAATTTAATTGGAAAAATAAATTGTCTCGTTCGTTTTAATAATTTCTGCGCAATTGGAAACTCATCTTTCATATTACCGGCCAACAAACCAGGGAAACAACTGTATTGAAATCAAGCGAAATAGATAACGAAACAATTGAAAATAAAATTTGAATATAGTCATGAAAACCTAGTTGTTAACGAGATATTATCGAAATAATTTTCTTTCTTCTTTAGATAATGTCTCGTTAACTATTAGGTTTAGGACGTATGAAGGTCAACGCTTTTATACTTAGATTTTGATACTCTATCGATCTATGGTATAAAAAATGGGACATTCCATTTAAAAAAATGAAGTTGACCTTCATATATCCTTTACGCGTCCACCTGCGGGAAAATTGGTAATACCGGATTATGAGCCCCCCGATACTAATTGTAAGTAAGTTTGGTATAATGCATTTTCTCCTATCTTCAAAAACAAGCGAGTTATTCTGTTTAAAATGCCCCACCCTGTATACAGAGGGGACAGATTCTAGATCGGAAGAAATGTTTCTTTCTGGTGTTAAAATGACTTCGAGTGCCAATGGTTGAAAATAAACTGTCAGAATAACAACGAAAGGCGAGCGGTGTGAAAGCCAACGGAAATGTTTAATCGGAAATTCTCGAATTTTATGTTGCGACAGTTTCCATATTTTTCGCAGAGCATTCGGGAACAATAGAATAGTTTTTCTTGGTTCGATATAGCGTCCGTCGTGTTCTCCCGTTGCTCGCGTTAACCAGCTTCCGTCCCTTATCAGTCCGGGAAAAAAATTTTCCGCGGACGTCGGGATCTCCGACGGAAATAAAATGCAAAGAGGTAGTCGGGTAGACGGTTCGCAGAGAATTTATATCGATAAGTCGGAACAGGTGTCGGCGTCCTGGAAAAATATTCGTGAAGAGGATTTTACAGAACGGTAACTCGAAGGGATTCTCCGAGCCCCGATAATAACAAACTGACATGACGGCGGGGAATCTCGAGACCCATGTGCGTCGCCAAGCCAAGCAAAGCCAAAGAAAAAATCGGAGGGAAACGAGAGACACGCGAGATGAAACAGGTGAAGCGCTCGCGAAAGAATTCATCCACGCGTATTTTTCTTTTTTTTTTCCCCGCTCCGAATTGTAAACGCCCTTTGAGTTTTACGATCCGGTGAATATTTCATATTTGAATATTACCCCACTGGCCGCCTCCGCTTCCGTAAATTGCAAAAATATTGCAGCAGAACGCGGTAGAAGAAATTCACCTGCCTCCCCGTATTAATTAGAAACGAACTTTGAAAACGTGGAGGACATCAAAGGAATTCCAAAGGAGGGGATCAGCTAAACGGCAGCAGAATACTTTTTCTCTCGACTTCGTAGCCAAGTCTAGACATGGTTTACTGTGTTCACACTTCTTTAGGTTCATTCGTTTTTCTATTATTATTGCTCTATTTATTTCGTATCGCCTATACCGATTTATACGCCCTTCTCGCTTGCCATACTTGCAGCTCCTACCACTTTTCCCGTCTTTTCCATCTTTATCAGCCATTCTTATTATCCTATATCCGTCCAGGATTAGGAATTACAGTATTCTCTCGGTAACTGTCGTGTCTTCGGCTCAAAATTCGATTACAAAAAAGAATAATATAATAATATTTTCGCAAAAGAAAGTCACGAACCCTCTGAATGTAATGCTGTGTAGTAGGACTTGAAACAACAGAGTGTAGAATAGTTGTTTGACTGTTTTTAATTAAACTGCCAGATTGTAAGCGCGACACACGTGTGACGGTGGTAGCGACCACGTTAAGTAAATGAGAAATGTAATTTTGTTTAAAACTGTCCAGCTAATTAATTCTCCCCTGTTTACACGCGGATCAATGTTTACGGTCATTATCGCGAACGGTTAATATTTAGACTACTTGATAAGAGAAATAACGGTCTAATAAATTGCTGTTTAACTTCTGTCTGTGTAAATGTGGTAGCGTACACGTAATATCAATGTATATAATATATAAATATGTATATATCAAATATTGAACGTTAAAATATGTTGTGCATGACAAGACTAATTAATACATCAATATATCCAGACTAAAATACATTGCTTTCCAATAGGAAAAACTGATTGCGTCACCCAAGTGATTAGTATACCAACTCTTAGGCGTCACTTAATATTAACAAGTTTAGATTCGTCGACTCGGCAGTATCTACATATTGTAATAACACTATTGTAGATAGATGTAGAGATTGTAAAGATGATTCTACTTATGGTAATTGTCGACAATTCGTAAAGCAAGGGGATGAAAGACTTGAAAAATTTTCGAACATGGATGAGAGCTCGACCGCAAAAAGAACCCAGGACATGATTCACACGATACAACAAACAAACTCAGCCGGTCGTAAGCAGAAGCTGGCAAACAGAAAAAATTTAAAGGCGAGCACTGATTCGTTGGAAACAGGATCACTTTCAAAGCAGGCTTACTCTAAAATCCAGTTCGCTCATTGTCGAGATGAAAGGAGCCAAATTAAATTTCCCGTATCCGCTTTCGAGAAATGAAAGAAACAAAGGCTCGGGCCGAGGCTCGTTTCCTTTAATAAAGCTTAAGGGAAAAATATTCCATGGAACCGGTCTGTTCCGCGGCTCCCTTTGTTGCTCGTCGATAAGGAAAAGTCACGAGACTTCGGAAAAACCTGTTTGACTTAGCGACGATTAATACGGGATAATTGCTAAATACCACCGATGGTCATTAGAAGCTTTCAGAGAGCTCGTTGGAAGGCTCATTTTTTTCAAATTGGACCGCATATTTTTTTTTTTTTGTTACCACGTATTACCGCATTATAATACGTTACCATATTGTTACAGGAAGTCCACTCGGGCACATAATATATTTTTACGATAATTATAACTTAGTTTTTCACGGAAATAACACAGAAAAAAGTGGTTTTTATTTTTTTCCACTATGACGCACTAAACTCAGGAATTCGAAAAAAATTGAGCATAATACTGAAGACAATATCTTAATTCTGAATTAATTATATTCTAGTCACTCTTAGATTTCTACATGAAATCTGCGTTTTTTCGATTTTTGTTTTCGTGTTTTTCGATTTTTACAGCCAAAGTTTGTAACGGAAAAAATCTGAAAACGACTCAAAGTATGTGGTTTGCTGTCCGACATGTGTCAGATTTTTTTCAGAATTTTAAATTGTCATTCAATGGGGAAAATGGGGCAAAAACTGGATTTTCGTTTTTCCTCTATAACTACCCTTACAGATTATAGGGCAAAACTTGGCTGAAAGGTAGGCTATCGAATAGTGCAAATTGGAATAAAATCCCTCCCAGGGCACATTTGGCCTGCAAACCCCGCCAAAGCCTTTGATTTCAAACATTTTTTAACAAAGTCGACAAACAATGTGGTAATTTTCATCGACTCACCCTGTATAAACAATGTATTTCCACGGTTCAAATGGGAGGAGGGAAGAAGTTCGTAAGACTTAGTCGACGACCCGTGTCGAAAATTCCACGAGGCTCAGTCGCAAGAGTTTCATTTCGAAAGAGGATTTCTCTGGTCTGGATTTCGTACACTCCGGGACAAAAAGATAGCACGTTTAACTTAAAATTGTGTATAACAATAAATCGACGAATGATATTTAATGCTTAATATCTTAATAGTTTGTTGCTTTAATTGCTCCCACTCATCTCGAATACATTTTTTTAATTCGGCAATATTTCCAAATTGTCTGCCATTTCCATACACAGCTCGGGCAAAATTTCCCCAACAATTTTCAATAATGTTAAGGTAGGGTCAATGGGTGCTGGCCAATCGAAAACGCGAATTTTTTCTCGAGAAAAGTGTTCTTTTACTACTTTTGCAGTGTGTACTGCTATTTTGGCATTATCCTGCTGAAAAATAAACTCCTCTCCAGCAATTCTGGTGACGTACGTGTTTATTTGTTCCTTAATCATTTCCAAGTACATTTTGCTATTCATTTTTCTTCCTGTTATCAATTTGATTTCCATTTTACCATAGTACCCGATACCGCGCCAAATCATCACACCACCACCTTCCGTTTGCCGACCACTCAAAAACTGTTCCTCTTTTCGCATATCGTGGAAATAGTAACTCGGACCATCAGGTCCATCCAAGTGAAACCTCTTTTCATCCGTAAATATTAGTCTTCGCCATTTCTTTCGCATACGAATATTCTTTTCCGCAAAGTGTAATCGATTCATCTTATGTTGCACAGTTAACCAAGGCTTTCTCTTCAATTTTCTTCGTGTTATGTATTTGCAGTTTTGTAAAACACGTCTCACATTCTTTTTATTAGTGTCTACACCAACACTTTGAGCTGTTTGCCTTGCAGTCATCTTAGAATTTGATACTGCTCTTAGTATTGCACGTCGTTCCCATTTTCGGCATTTAGACTTCGCGGACGTCCAGAACTCTTCTTTTTACCAGAATTTTCCAGATTTTTCAACAAGTTCGTTATTACTTTTCGACTTCTATTCATCATTTTTGGCTATTTTTGTCACTGGATATTGTTCTTCTTTCCATTTTATTATAGTGTCAATTTCACACGCGTTCAATCTCTTTCCGCGACCCATTTTTCCATAAGATTTCGCCTTTTTTGAACACATATACAACGAAATAATACCACGGACTTTATTAACTATGTTTCGGGGGTGCTGTTCGCAATTTGCGAGCTTCAGTGTAACTGGACAGCGTAGATTTACTACAAGTGCTGTCATTTTGTCCCGCTTGCGAACAATAATATTTACATTTTTTGTGTTAGAATCCTGTCGAAGTATATGTTGTGGACGATATTTCGTAAATTGTATACACAGAGACATGCCCTGAGTTATCAGTAAAAGAAAATACGTATCTTGATCAGCTTTTAACAGAAAATATGGGAAAATATAAGGTGTGCTATCTTTTTGTCCCGGAGTGTAGTCCGGGTGTGCAGCATGCGCCCCAAGAGCTCGCATCCACACCCTTTTCGCGGGTCCGCACCTCTGGAACCGGGAACGGCTATAGACCACCTTGCACTTGACTGCATGCGTCCCTGGCCCGTAATTGAAGCGTTTTCAATTCGATTTAATTCCCCCGGCGACATTCCCCCGGAAAATAAGCAGCCGAGAGCCGAGAGAGAGAGAGAGAGAGAGAGAGAGAGAGAGAGAGAGAGAGAGAGAGTCTGCCCGCGTCTGCCTCGCGTCTACAAAAGAATCGGGCTGAGTAATCAGCCTCATTGATCCAGCTACTCGGTGCGTTGACTCTCTCTCCGGCTCCGTTCGTTCTCGTCTCCACACACACACACACACACACACACACACGTGTCTCGCCTGCGCGTTTCTCGCGAACGTGTGAGCGTGTGAGCGTGCGAGCGAGCGCATCAGAGAATTGCACGCGTTTCAAACCTCGCTGCATCGTCACGTTCCTACTGGTGCATACCTCTTTAATGATCCGAACAAGATGCTATCAATACGGCCCCGCGACCCTGGATCAGGCGAATCTCGGAAACAGCATGCGCTTCGGCGAAACTGGCCAATTATACCATTCACGCAATTTTGGATTCTTAGGAAAATTTGCCCCTTGCCGTACCATTTTCTTTAGAGCTTCAGCGATTAGTCTTTGGTCACGAAAGAAAAAGAAAATTTGTTTTCTTAAATGTTGATTACGAAAGAATAACATTTTATTTCGTCTTGAAAGGAACGTTCATGTTTGTCAGCATAATCGAATCGTGATTTAACTTATTTGCAGCTAAAAAAACTGTTTGCCGATAAAAGGAAATCAACTTCAAAGTTTGCATTACTCGTCCGATAACCGGGATATCCGGATATATACCCACTTAGAAGTAAATCGTAAAAAAAATGACACGATCCTACGAGTTTCGGTAGTTGTATTGTTTTAACTGCTTCTATTAGACAGGATAAAATAAATAAATCGATTACACTTCTCCTATTATTAAAAAAAATTTTTTTAAACAATAATAATAATTCTCCATTATTAACGAAGAAGAAATGCACATAATTTACTGTAGGAAGTCTTTTCGGAGACTTAATAATTAATATTGGTATGAATGCACTTGTGCGATTTTCGTTAATTCAGTTCTCGGGTATTCTTAATTCGCTGACATAGTAAAATCGTGAAAGAATTTAGAGGTAATCCAATTGAATTTTAATTATTCAGTTAATAGAATTATTGATTCACTTTTAATTCTAAAGTGTTTTAAAAATTAAAACTCATTAAAAATAAATTTCCGTATTAATACTCGAACATTGCCTGCGATTAAATGACAAATATTTATGCACAGGGCTTTTACTTAACTTCCAATCTCGCTTTGTTACGCAAGAAAACTCGCTATTTATTATCGATTTCTTTACGCGATCAGATATACACGGTGCGATGTTTCGTCGATGACGAAACTCTTTTTCTCTTATATATTCATTTATTGGTTCCCCTCGGGGTTACAATCTTTTGTACAACATCCGTTTCCGCTCGCTCTTACCCTAAACTTATCCTTATCCTTATCCTACTGTAGGAATAGATTAGGTGAAAGCCAAGCGGTTAGGTGTCACAGTGAAGTTTGCTTGATAACGTATTTATTAAACTCGTACAATTATCTCTCGTTTATCTCTTAACCGCTTGGCTTTCCCCTAACCTATGCCTACACTACCTTATCCTAGCTTAACTTAACTTAACCTAATCACACGTCATAGAGACATTTTCTTTTTCTCTTTTCCCTTTTTTCTCTTTCTCAAATTCCGAATGGTGCGATTCGTAGACCATTGAACACCGACTAATTTTAGTGCGAAACATTTTTATTGTCAGGCTATTGGAAAAAGCGCGAGGACGAAACTACGGAGCACCCGGTGTACTCGTGCGAACATCGGCGGAACAATAAAAATCGGATCCGGGAAAGAGTGACCCAAATTTTTGAGCGACGGTATATACATCCAATTTCTGCGAGATCGGCAAAAGTTGCTGATTAAGGAGGACAAATCAAAGGTGATTCGCCGGATCTTCCTGGAGGTTCCGTTGTCTGTCGGCCGCGCATTGTTCTCCCGTTCTTTTCGCGCGTTTCAATTCTCCGTCACGTTTGTAGACCGGGTTCGATCACGGTGTGACGCGCGCTCTGTTCCCCGCAACCGGGAAAACCAGCCGGAGGCACAATTCTTTTTCCCCCTTCTTTTCTTTTCTTTCCTTTCCTTTCCTTTCCTTTTCTTTTTCCATCAAATGAAATTCAACGCCGGATATTGTATCAATTTGATCCGGCGGTCGCGCGCGAAACCGTGACGCGTTCGAAACAGCCCGGAGGAAGATTCGAGGAGAAGCTGCATGTTCACCAGTGGGACTAGACCATAAGTGGGCAAGGCACGACGCTGTTTCCCGCGACACTGATACAAAATGCATCGAACACTGCCGGCACAATGCAGAAGCACGGGATTCTTCGTCCCGTAGATGTAATTCGAGAATGTCGAGCAAAATTTGTCCCCGCGAAGTTTTCCCTTCGGGATATTCGGCCCCGAAGAATTTTAATAAATTCTTACATTCTTGAACGTTCGGTGCACGGCACGAACCTGTGAGTAAATTTTCTTGAATAAGAAATTCGTCTACTTTGTAGTTCCTGGTACAGTAGACTACCACGATTATCCGAACCAAACAAAAGAACGTGACTGCTTCGATATTAGAAAACAGCCTTCGATCGAGCTATCCACATTTGAAGCATGCCGGGATACTGAAGATATCGGATAATCCAGGTCCTACTGTACTGTAAATTACATTCCTCTGATTGCGTTTCAAACCGATGTACTTGTTCACGGTGTGAAGATACGAACGGGACGCTTGAACTATTCATGAAGTGAAAATGGGCGATGAACTATAGTTAAATAATAGTTAACATTTTCCGTTGAGGATTTGGACTCGTAACAAAGTTTTTCCGTTCGGCCTTTCGCGGTTTACTTATTAGATTTTAAGCAGCGATTTGAAATGCTGATTCTGAATTTGGCAACGTTGGACTCCTAATGTCCGAAAGGATGAGAAAGGATTACGAAATAAAACACAGCGCCCGGATAGATTGTATCCTTACTCTTTCCACCGTCTTGTTATTTTTATTTCCAGCGGAACATTCTTCACTGTATCCGTAGAATCGATGGCACGCAATTAGTTAGGGTTCGCTACGCGTTAAACCAAGCGCAAACAAAAGTTCTATCGTGATTTAGATCTCTTTTCGGGTTATCGATCGTTTGCGTCTGCTCGGAGGCAAAAGGATGTTTAACTATAAGAGGACCCTACAAAATTAAACGCGTTTCGTCCATGAAAAAACGTATACTTGAACCACTCTGAGAGAAAGCCTTGCCAAGCTAACATTTGCATTTCCAATTAATTGGTTACTTCGATTCAGCCTCCAGTGAATTCGAATTCTCTAGCGAATTACATATCATATCTGAAACATCGTTTCTTGATGACACAATGCGTACAATTTTAAAAAGTCAATCACATTTTACAAATTACATTCTTTGGTAACTATCTAGACAGGGGACTACACCAAACTATAGGGGAAATTTGTCGAATTTTAAAGAAGCGATTCCTCGGTGAAGAAGAGCGTGCGAATACTTTTGTCCACCGCTGTAAATAATTCACGAGCGAGTAGAGTGGGTTAAACAGTGGTCTCGATAGTTTTCAGTGCGTCAGGAACATTGTACAAAGACTGAGATTCCAGTCAGATTGATCTTCTATCCTTTGCCGAAGTTCTTCAGAGGCAGCAAAGGCAGAACGTTCCTCGGAGCGCACCGATAGCATACCAAGAAGAAGCTGCAACATCCCTGGGCATAAACCAGCTCGAAACAATTGTTCGCGACTACTCCCCCACCACTGGGCGCGATCATTTATTTGCAGCGAGCGGACCCATTCGCATTCAGGCATTTAACAGCGACGATTCAGCCAATTCTCATCTCCTCGGTGCTCTTAAGGGAAAAATAAGATGGAGAAATCTCTTAACGAGCTGTACAATGAAGCCGCCACCCTTGGCAAGAGAAACTATTCCGCCTTTCGAGCAATTAAGACGGTCGTATTAAATGGACGAGCGACTTTTCTCATCGACACGGCCCCGGCTGTCATTTGCATAACCTCGGTGTAGCCGTGGCATGATTTAAAGAGATGAGAGATAGTCGGCGACGACGCGACGCGACGGGACGCGACGCCGCGCCGCACCGTGCCGGTTTATCGGCAAAACGGAGGAAGATCTCACGCGGATAACACCTTCAATTAACCTGATGCAATGGCGACGAAATTTCACGAGCGGTCAACGCTGAATGAAGCACCTCTTTCTCCCGGTGTACGCCGCTACCTAGACAACCCTTCGTCCAGCCCCGATTCTCCTTTTTTCCTTACGGTCCTTTGCAATCTTTCCACCCTCCCCCGTCTGCTTGGCCGTCGCACAGTGGTCCTTAGCGGTGGTTAGACTACTCCTAACGCGCGATCCTTATATATATCTAATATACGGATAAAATCACGTACAAAGAAAATTAGAAATTTAGATCAAGAAGCTAAAGAATTAATAATTACGCAACATAAAGTATGTAATAAGAACTGCAAAGTAAATATTACTAAAATAATTTTTTGATTCTTCTTTTCACCCATTTGTAACATAACGATGATATATTATTGATCCCAAATTTCGTGTCGATGTCTCTTACGGTTCAGAAGTTCTATTCTGAAATGTCACTAAATTTTCTGAACCGGACCACTGTACGTCGTCGTCACAGTGCCGTCGAAATATAAGACGTGTACCCCGCCTACATTTTCCTCCCCGTCCGCGAGACTGAAATTTTCTCTTTCCTCTGTGTCACACCCTTCACGCTTCTCTCTTCCTTCCTTTTATATTTTTTTTTCTCGCAAGCCACCCCTCCGTATAATTAATGGTCGCGCGCGATCCTCTTCGCCTCGCCTTTTTTCCAGTAATTGCATCCACTAAGGGAAAGTCCCCTCCTACCCCCGGGTCTCTTTATCGCGCTGAAAGGGAACGCGTTACCGCCGGGGACCCGTTGTCATATTGTCTCGCAGACGAAGCGACGCGACGCGACGCGACGCGGACCGCCAGGAATTTTGTTTTTGGGAACCGGGACACCTGCATTCTTTCGGGAAACTGACGCCCCAATGGATGGCCCGGTGAATTTTACGAAAGCTTGCTCCGCGAAGGTATGCCCGAGATCTCGTCGCCCCCGTCATGCGACAAAGAAACGCGATGCTCCGCAACGCTGTCGCGTTCTTGTCCACGGATGCTTTCGACAATATGTACCCCCCCCCCCCCCTCCCTTGTATTTCGAAATAAGCTGCAGCCGAGGTGAAGTCGGAACTGACCGAAGCTCTCGCGCGCTCAGCGATGAATCATCAGCACACTCCCGCCATTTCCTGCTCCTGCGAAAATAGTGCTCGGTAAAGAGATACGCTCCTGGTCAAAAGATGGACCTGTAGCGGCCAGCTGCATATAATAATTTTAGGACTGAGGCGGCAATGGAAGCTATTTTTGAGGAAACTGTCAGGTAGAGTCACTAAGACGCCTCCTAGGGTGGCAATTAGATTTTATTAGCGATAGCCTGAATAGCCCTCGCAATGAGTGATCAAAACCCCGAATTTCTAACGACCCAAGTCGATGGTACGGGAACCCCGCGAAAGCAAAGGGCCCGTTACCTGACGATGCACACCGCGTGTTGAGGATGTGCGGCCGATGGAAATTCCGTTACTGTGCGATTCACCAGAGTGGGGGGTGCAGAGACGAAAAAGTGTATGAAAGAGTAGACAGACTCAAGTCTTGAGCTCACTCCTCGTGAAACGGTCAGGTCCTCTTGAATAAAAGTGGCGAAAAGTCCGTTCGGTATACGATTCATTTATACTGAACACCAAAACCTTCCCTAAAGACCCCGCCAGCGGTGATCGGAAAATTTCGTAGTGTTTTTAAATTAAAATACGAAGGTAAGATATTTTCATATCGTCTAGATAACATATTTTCCATTTTATTACTCGAGTGTTATTGTGTGAACCTATGAATAAATCGTCTTAATTTTGCCGTTCAATTTTAATTTTAAAACGAAAAATTACAACGAAACAGAAAAATTGATCACACTGTCGGGAATACTGCCAATAATAAACACGTCTTCCGCCGGAAAGTCATAGCTAACTGTCACGCGCACGATACGAGTTTCGACGATGATCCATCTCTTTTTAATAGAAAAAACTTACACCGCACTTCCAGGAGATATGACGAATACTATTGGACAAGTTTCGATGAAATATAGTACGTTGAAAAATAAAAAAAAAAGATTATTGGCAAAATGATTGAATGTGAAACTATGGACGCGTTTTCCTCGAAACGATATTTTTGCAACTGGTCCTCGACACGTCTCGTTGTCAGTGAAATCCCAACCAAATGTTGAAAAGTCTTTACACACTAAAATGAATATTTTCTCATTAAGCGTACGAATGTGTTTAGCAATTGAAACTACCTCCCAAAAATGCCCCCAAAAGTTAATATCTCAAATTTTAGCTAAAAAATAATGACGATTTCACTTTGCTGAGCGTTCACGAGTAGTTTATACAAAGTTGGGAAAAACCGAAATGTTTTTTGATAAACCCTTCCTTTGGACACTGAAAGAATACAAAAAGCAAAAATATTTAACTACTTGCTTCACGGACGTCAAAGAAAAAAGAAAATTGCGAACATGAATTATTTTTTTACTCTTTGTAGTGTTCATATCTTTTAAGATGGCTTTGAATTAATTTTTATTTTGCGAATATAAATCTATGTGATCGTAGAAAAAGAACAGAAAGTATATAGAGGAAGCGCATTGCTGCAGCTGGAGTCGAGGACGATGGGATTTTTTATGCTCTCTATAGACAGACAGAATATTCCAGAAAATGCTTAATTTTATTCAGAAATATTGCACTCGGATATTCAATTAAAAGTGTTTCGTCTCAGTGAGGAGAATTGTTTTCAATCTAGCTAATTGAACGGTTTATTCAAGTTTCGAATTGAAATCACTTGGACAAGAAAAACTGTCACGCAGGACAATCACGGTCGCATCAAAGTTGCCCCGGAATGGAAATTAGCCATGGCCGTGCAAACGACCTCTGCGGCATGGTACGTAGATCAACACAGTGTGAATTACATTCCCTCTGGCCCATTACGCTTTCATTAGACAACTCCGCTTGCGTTTATCGTTAATTAACATTTTGTCAGGTTTAAGGTGGTCGCCTGATTAACAGCGGCCGGCTCCTCTATTCGAGATTAAGGTAGAACGGCGAGCTTGACATTGAGCCGGTGCACTGAAATAATAATTGAGATGACGAATACGTGTAGCGTTGCATGCACAAGTACCGTGGCAATTGAGGATCACGCAACCGTGAGGATACCGCGTTATATACGGTTCACTCGGAGTCACGATAATGTGTTCCTGGAATTCCGTTGCTCAGCCAGCTAATTGTTTTCATCTCCCGCCTGAAGCACAAAGATCGATTCGTTTTTCGCTGTTGCGCAAACAATCGGCTTCTTAACACTAGGTTTACGGAGCATTAAAGCTGAGTATTTTACATTACTTTATAAAAACAAAAAGAACGTGTCAATCCAAGTTTTCAGCCATTTCTTAAATAATATATACCTAACCTAAATAATTAGAAATTAAAAATATTAGAATCCGTCATTTTGACGGGTCCCGTAAATCTAGTGTTAAAGCATGCTAGGATATTAAACAAACACTTCGGACATCGATGGTTCGAATAATCGCGGCCCCACTGTAATTTAATCGAACAAAGCGAAGATAGTCAATAAAATCTAATATCCAATGAACGTTAAATCTGCTGGAGTACTTTATTTCCTTCCTCGAAGAAGGTCCACAAGTGACAGAAATCGTTTTCGCCTCTCAATATATTTTTTTTTTCCAATCAACAACGAAACAACTAATCGAATAGTACGGTGAATCGAGCAGACCCGATTGCAGTGCAGATGCAAAGCGGCTAGAGAGATAGCGGCAGTCGCTCGGAAAGAGGGGAAAGCGGACGAAGAAATGGCCAGAAAATTCAGGCTGGTCGAACTGCTCTTTCTCGTTCCCAACCCCGCGCCGTTTCCGTTTCCATCGCGCGCCATCTTGCCCTTTCCCACCCCCCGTCCCTCGACAGTCTCGATGGCCAACTCTCCGTCTCTCTCTTCATTATGCATCTGGAGAAAAATACGAAAGAGCGAAGAGTCAGGGAACAGCAAGGGCAGAGAAATCCAGCCCATCCTCCCGTCCCCCGTTTCGGTTTTCTTTCTCATCGTTCATCAACATCTTCGTTGGTTACCCGCGCCGCGCCGCGCCGGCTATCTCTCTCCAATTATTCCGTTCTTGCCCGTTTCTCTTTCTTGTTGGGCGTGCTCCACTTCTCCAAGCTCCACTCGTTATCAGGCCGCCTGCGATTCCTCGCCGTTTCCCTTTTCGACCCCTTCGCCACCCCCTTCCTAGACAAACCTACTCTTAACGTTCCGACGCATTTCAATGTTGAGACGCCGTCAGGGGAGGGTGGTAGTATACGAGGGCTCCTGCCACAGAAGCTGAGTGACAGCCATTGACACTTTGAGTCGCTCGGCCGGAGGGTGAGACCGAGAATGTTCCGTGCGACTTTCATTTCTCTAGCGAAACACGCTTCACAGCGAAAACGCGATTTCGGCGCCCGAAAATACAAACATTTTTTTTTGTTTTTAGATAATTGAGTGACGGTGTGGTGTCGCGTCGATCCTGGAATTGGGAGAAATCGTATCGCGACTAGGTAATGGTTAACGGCGAATCAATGTAGAGTCAATGGAGAAATCATCGGCAGTTGAGACAAATTCTGGAAAATCAGGCTACCGCGTGTTTTGACCGTCGATGCGGCAAATTTATCCTCGATCCAAAACGCTGCGCCAAGAATTGCTATCGAAGTCTCCGCCGAAACTATAAATTCTAATAGTTGCATGCAGACTATAAATCGTTGTCTCTAATCTCGATGAAATATTTTTTTGAATTTCTATAAAGATCAACGGATCAGGACAACACGCAATTGTTTCGGGTTGTAATAATTGAATATCTCGTCAACTAATAATTCTTTTACATTAAAATTAATTAAAATTAAAATTTTTCTTCCGTCTTGGAATATTTTCATTTTATTCATGCGACACTGATCCGATTTCCATATATAATATTTAAATGTTTAGCAATCTGTTAAATGCAAATTTTGTAATGTAGCAAATACGTTGTAATATGTTTTATAATTTCTTTGAAGTAATTTGAAATCCAAATTGCTCGAATGTATTTCAAAAACATTTCTCTTGAGACTAGACTGTGGATGTTTCGGCAAACTACGAATGATTTGTATGAACAGCAAGAAACAGAAGCCCTAGAAAAATTTCTTTAGTCCTTCGTTAATTTTGAAAAGCTAAAATTGGGTTAAGGGACCCAATTCTTTTGGGGGTACCAATTACTGGGCATGAATCCATAGAAACCCGCGATCTACTAGGAACGTATTTGATGCGAATCGTGTCTCGACTCCAACAAATTCTATTTTTACAATGATTAATACCACAGAGATATTCCGTCCGACAATTTGAACCGAGGAACAAGAATTCCGTGGAAGAGGGTGCAACGATTCCCGGCAGTCACGAGGCTCCTTTCAACGATGAAACTCGGCGAACGTGCCGAATCTAAAAGAACCCGAACGACCGCAGGATCTTCGGGGAAATGAGGGTGAAGTAGCGGCGAGGCAAGGTAGTACAGGTAGCTACCGGATCCTACTTAAAGTTGCATCGAAATGCTATGTGCTAAACAGTGAATGGCTACCGGCGGCAACGTACCGGCGAGAATGTGTTGGTGGTCTTGACCACGTGATACATCCTGAAAGAAGAATTCACCGTGGCTTGCTGCAGATACCTGTAGGGCCACCAGGTATTCGTCTTCTAGGTCGGATACTTCAAGAGGGCGGTGCCGACAGCTCCGGAGAGGAAGGATCAAATTCAATGACATCGTTGTGTACCGATTTTATCGCACGCCTTCAATGCACTATAAAAAGAGTGCCGGGGGCCAGGGTGGACGAGGGATTCGGAGACGCCCTAACCCTTTACGGCACCATAGATGGCTAGCATACTCGTATCCATACTTCAACGGTCGATTCCTACGTTCAAAGTACGGGGATTTAACTTGGCACTGAACTTTCCGGTCAGTGTTACAACTTTTGCGAGTTCCACACAGGGTTAGGGACCCAATTACTACTGTGCGGATACCAATTACTGTGCCCATACTAACCCTTACCACATGAATGGCGACAGTAAGGCGCCACTAAAAATTGCTGTATCGTTATTCAAAATATTTTTCACATTGTTCAATTCGTTCGCATTTAATACATTACTAAACATTTCAGTATTGCACGAGTAAATTGCACCATTTTCGTATGTGTAACATGAAAAAAAAATATGCAGAAGAGAAGTACTTACAGTTAATATTTGCATTGTGATGAGGTGCAGCAAAAAACAGATTTATAACATTTTATATATATCAATCGATTTAAAAAACAGAAGGACGTTTTCAATATTGTTCTCGTTTAAATTTGACATGAGGTCATTTTCGATGGAGAATCTGGATCGTTGAGAGGAGAATTTAGGACATTCGAGTAGGATACGTTGGATGTTGTTGGACACGGCGCAAGTTGTACATTCCGGTGGGTTTTGTTTAGTTATCAGGAATTCGTGGGTATACCTTGAGTGACCTGTTCGGATGCGGGTAGCTGTGACCTAATCTTTCCTAGAAAGTTGTGAATCGGTTAGGGTTTCGTAGACATTGATCTTAATTTTATGTAGTTTGGTTTGGCTGCCGTTGGTCCAATTTGAAATCCAAGAATTTATTATAGCTTTCTTAATATAGGATTTTGCATCAGGAAGGCTGGTTTTACAGATATCGTCACAGGTTGGAAGATTACACTCTTCTTTTGCAGCTTTGTCTGCGACTTCGTTACCAATCAGGCCAACATGTCCAGGGATCCATTCGAAGTGAATATATTTATTGTCGTTTTGGATTTCTGATACAATTTTTTCGATACGTTGGATAGTGGGATGTTGCGTCGGATTGCCAATGGCGTCAAAAGCGGATTTGGCATCAGTAAATATGGAAAATTTGTTTTTGTTAGAATTCTGAACGTATAACAGGGCATATAGTAGGGCATGGATTTCACATGACCAGGAGGAAAAACTGTTAGGGTGTCTTTTGGTGAAAACGTAATTTTCGGGAACAAAGGCACAACCACAGGACGAAGCAGTTTTAGAGCCGTCGGTGTAGATAGGTGTGTAGTTGTTTTGGTGGCTGTGATCTTGGAGTGTTAGTGTCGCTATATTGATCCTTGCGTTTGATTTACTTATCTCGTAAGAGCGTAAAATTCCCGATGTAGTAATAACTGTTGAAATATGTATAACTCGAACGATTCGACCAGCGTGTAGGGTGGATGTCCCACGCCAATGGGAACACAGGGAGCGGTTTTCCCACGCGGAAGTAACGTTCCATCGTCGCGGGCGTGAAAAGGTTAAAAGCCGTCCGAAAGACTTTTCTTATAAAATGTTTCGATCGTACAACATTTTCCAGCTCGCGCTTTCCGGCGACGAGTAAAATAAAAATCCGCTCCGATTTTTAGCTCGCTCACCCTCGATCGTTTGATCTCGAGGAGCCATAAGAACCCGGGAAAAGACAAAGGGTGCGTTTAGCCTGGGCCCGAGTGTTCTCTTAATGTGGCATAGTCACCCTTTTGCCTTTAAAGTGGCAAGGGTGGAAACGACTTACAAATATCAGGGCACGATGCTCTTTTGTGCGACGCCTTTCACCTCCTCCCCTCGACTCCTAGGATCATTCAAAACGCAATGCTCGTCGAGGATCCTCGAACGATTCATTCGGACGGAATACGCGTCGCCGTGAATTCGCGTTTCACCCCGGACGTCTCTGGTCGTACATTGCGGCAACACTTTTCCCCGGTTGTTAGTGTTCTCCGCGATACTGTGTTTCGATGTGCCTTCGGGAGATCGAGCCAAAATGAACGCCGCTTCTTTCTTTCTTTTTCATTTTTCACCGAATGAAAAATTATTCGAAATTTAGAAAGTAGAACCGCGCGAGCCCCAGGAACAATATTCTGCATTCCAATGATTCCTCGTTCGCTTTCGGATATTTAGAATTTCAAACGCTGCTTTCGATCGAATGTTTAATGCGCATTATTGTTCGTTCGATGATCTTCCTCCGCGTAAAATTAAGACTCTTCTGTGTTTGTAATGTCAGAAATAACTCGGAAATAAATTACTCATCTTTTTGTTAATCTCGAGGTATCTGAGAGCCGCAAGATTAATTTCATTGTATTTCTTTATTACGATTTTGCAGTTTTTTCGACACCAGCCAGTCAGGCTAAGAACAAAAGGTCTATAGACTTCCAAATTTTTAGAGTATTTCGTAACTTTACTTTTGTACGATAAATGCAACAACCCCGTTCCGTCCATGATTGTTTGTAATTTCTTGCAAGCAATAAATGAAGCTATTGTTATACGATAATCGTTACCGGTGTTATTATCGACGGTTCTATAAAAACGGGGCGTATCGGTTAATTAGTTTTGCTCTGCAGTTTCATTTAACTTTCGTTTCTTACACTTGACTTGGACAATTTTTACTTAACACGAAGATATGCACTCTACTTATAGAGACAATGATTGTCCATTTGGCAAGGATTTTCGGTTGAGCCTGAAAATCTGAAAATCCCATAAACATCGGCAGCCTACTCGGGCCAAAGCCGGGTTAAGTCGAACGGTAGAGTAATCCTCGGTTGTAACATTCACGATCCCGGGAACGTTCGAACAGTTCGTCCATCATTTCCGGCAAGGGCCACGGTGCAATCGGAAATTCGGGACACGCAACAAATCCCCGGGGGAGGAGAGTTTGAAGGCGCATTGAAAGTATAATCTCGCGCGACGGTAATCCAGTGAAACGGTGGGTTTCGCAAAATCGTTTTGAAAGGCTCGCCGGGAAATCCGGACTTACACGGGAGGATCTATTTTCTCGCGGAACTTTCTTGCTCGCGCCGAGCCGAGCAGCGTCGCGGTGTCCCGTCGTGAACCCTTGACAATCGGAAAACCAAGTACTTAGTAACGTCGTTCGAAATGAACCGGTCGTGTTTCTTCCCGGTACTTCGTTCTTTCTTCCCTTCCTACACAATCGAAAATCGATCAGCTGATTCGAAAGTTGGATACGCGGGCTATTTCGCCGATAGTTGCCGATTCGACGAGATGCACAGTGGGGTATTTGGCCGGAAAAGCCGGAAAAAAGTCAATTTCAAAAATTTAAAGTTGTTGAATGTGTGGAGAAAAATGTACTAAATTTTTTTTATTCGTTTGTAAGTTTATGAATCTCTAAACTTGATCGAGAGAGAGAGAAGAGAAAGTCAAGAGATTCTGTGACTTGTATTGCCTTTCCAATCATGCTATAACATTAATATTATATAACTATAATATTAATATTTTAATATTTAATTTATTTTACATTAACATTAATATATTTTGACCTACTACATTATGGCATTGAGCCTATATATAACGGTTAAATAATTTTTTCCGGCTTTTCGGGCCAAATACTAATAACTGCTGTAATTCAAATTACTGAATGGACCGAGCAATGAAAATTCGAAATTTTAGTACAGAATAGGGCTCAAAATTTGCGAAAGACCATTTAATCAACCTTCCGAATGGACGCGCGGGGCGTGGAGCTTCTCGTGACACTTAAAAGCGACGTTACGACGAGCACGGGCGACAATTACCGAGCTGTAATCGCCAGAAATAATTCCACGTACTTCAATATTATTTCACGAAAATTACACCTCGAGAAGTCTCCGAGACTGAGAATAATAGTTCCAGTTTCACGTTCTCCGTCTTCGGCAGTGTGTCCGGTGGCGGGGGGTCGGGAGCTGTAGCGGGGGAGGGGCGTGGGGTGGGGTGGGGTGGTGAGATTCAAGGGAACAGTCCGAGGGAATAAGAACTTGAACACGATCTTATTGTTGGGAAAATAATCCTTTTCCTCGGAACTTCCCCGGGAATCGAGATACAAGTTGCCGGCGCGAGAACACTTCCGACTATTCCGACAAATCGTCCCATTGATTCCGTAAGAACTGTTGCGATTGCTTTATAATGCCCGGACGGCATTTTGCGGATGCGCCGCCGATGAACTTTCACCGAGAACTTTCGAAGCGAAAAGCTGACATCGGGAAAAATCGGACGCGCTTCACGGGAAACTGCTAGTGGCCCGTGTGCTCGGCCAACGGGGACGTCGCTCGTTATCGTTTTTGAACAAGATAAAAACTCCTTTCGCCGGTTTCACACCGTGAGAACGTCGAATAAAGGACACACTTCTTTCCCTTTGTCCGATAACGCTGTCAGGGTCGGGACGGATAAAATGATTTCTTCAATGGGGAGACTATAAAACCTCCTGGAAATTCGTATCCTCCTCCCGGGAAGGTAATAACACCGGGATTACGAAACATTTCGCTTTATATTTTTACGAACAGATTCCCACCGAAGAAAATCCAATCGTTTTACTTGGTCAATTTAAACTTTAAAATTTCGTTTCATTTAACACTAGATTTGCGGACCATTAAAAATTATTATTTTAGATTTCTTTATAAAAGTAACATGAATGTATCGATCAAAGTCTGTAGCCATTTTTAAATAATATATACCTAGAGAAATCAATTTGTTAAATAATTTTTCTCGAATAAACAGGAAAATATACAAATACCAATTTTCTGCGAATAGGATGAACGAAACCACCTATCAACTAGCAAAGTAATAAAAAAATTCCGAATTTTCAAAATTAATGAAGTTTTCTAGCTAGTTTTACAAACTTTTTAACGCACCATCAAAGTAGGTAGACGAAATTTTAATTCGGGTTTTTAATAAGATGTGAGAGCAGAAATGTAAAGGAAAAGTATCGTCATATTTCGTGTACATCGCTGAGCAAACACGATGCGAATGAACATGCCAAGAAAAACTTGCTAATAAACTTTTTACATATAATGTATTCAGAACACGATAGTAGCGCGGACCGGCGAAATTTTTCAAAATTAGAACGCGATTTCCGCGTAGCCCGCGGCTTAAAGGTCAATGGAAATTCAAAATTTTATCGTCCGACGAATATTTTGACGCGTTCGCATTATAAAAGAAAACTATTTATCTCATCGAAGTGGACAGTTTACAGGGTACCGTGCAAACAATAATTAATAAAGTTTATCCGTATAAACACGAGTAAAAGAATAGACACAGACATCGTCAAGATGTAACTGATGCGCATAACACAGTGAAATCAAAGTTTACTTTCCAGTACGATAACGCAGCTTTACATAAAGTACATAAAGATAGGCGGTAAAGCTCCCTCCGAAAGCATTACTGTTATACACAATTTTAAGTTAAATGTGCTATCATTTTGTCCCACTATATTTCCTTAAAAGTTCTTTTTTTTAATAAAATTGTATAGACTGGCGAAATTCAATCCAATTTTATTTGTGTATGTTTATAGAGGTATTTTGCAAGAATGTATACAAACAAAACCTTGGTTGTAATGTTAAATAAATAAAATTTATATTAATTTTAAAGCGTGCCATCTTTTCGTAAACTATCCCGGCGATATGATGAAGATAATGTCGGGATTATATGAAGGCAGAGAGAGCGTGATCAAAGGGAGGGAATACCGTATCCCTATCATGTTTCTAAAGGAGTTAAGAAGTACGTTCTTGAAACCGCTAATTGTAACCTTCGCAGTTTCCAGTCAAGTTCTATGGTTCAGCTAATCTGCCTCTTCCTCCTGTGCTCGGCTTCCAATGTATGCGATTAGTTCCGTTTAGTAAAACGAAAAATCTACTCTATCATTTCAGGATACTTCTTATCTGTAGTATCATAGTAATTCAAAATGTAATCTATCTGCCTAGTATCATCCAGTATTGCTCTATACCACTAATTGCAACCGTTACCGTGTTCAGCTTAATTCCAGAGTTTAGGTACCCTATACGGGTCTCGCGTATTTACTTTCAAAATACATGCGCAACTATCATACCTGATACAACGTTGTCGATATATTCCATTCAAATTACTATATAGACAACAGAAATTCGCATAATAGGGGAACCAAATTCACAAAACGTGGCATTTCACAAATACATTGAAACAGAAATGTAAACATGTAAATTGCCGTCTACGGTACATCCAAAAAGTATTTCAACACCATATATTTTCCGATCTCGTAACATCTCGATCTTCGGTAATAGATTCGTTCAGAAAAATTTGTTTCGTGCTTTCACAGACGATTCAATTTGCAAGCTCCTCGGCGAAAAAAGCGTCTTCAGACTTTCACCTATCATGCGAAAATATTCTTTTCTTCACAAAATTATCGCTTCTCAAAGACATAGACATATACATATACGGAAGAATAGTAAAACAGGAGTTGCGATCGCAAAGGTGAATTATAAAGACTCGGCACCCGATTCGGTATCGCATCATGGCCACGTTAATCGCATGCTTGCACTTCAAGGTAACAGTTTTACGCCGGAAAATAAGAACACGTTTTACAACGGTTACTCCATAAACTGCTCGCTTTATTCGGCCCGAGTCGAATAGCCGCCCGATTGACTGTAATAGGCGGCCTGTTAAAGGTTAGAAAGTCAAGTTTAAACTTCTCTCTGGCACAGCGATCGCGTTCTCATACTGAAACCGCAGTCCTTTAAAAGTTTATAATCTTCCGGCCGTTCTTTAAAGGAACATAGTCTTTTATGGCCGTCGACCTTATGCTTTCCTAACAACGATTTACCGGACTTCGCGGAAAGAACTTCCCGAAATACCCTAACAAATCTTTAGCCATTTCGAAAGTGAACGCTGCAAAGCGACGCAGCGCGACTTAACGCCCGTTCAGCTCTGATTTATGGTTTCATGACTGTTCAGCTAAGCGACCGTGTCTCGTATTTTTCAGAATCTCTTAAACATTATGAAGAAACTCTAGATATTTATGTGAAATAAATTCCGGCTCGGCCAACTCGGGAACGTTATAATCTGTTCGCTATCACCGCGCTCCAATTGGTGTGTCGTTTTCGTTGATAACTCGAAAACAAATCGTTTTTCTCTTTTTCCTACACTCTTTCTGGGACACACTGTATACAGATTTGCTTCTGTTCTCTATAATTTTAATAAGTTGGAGGTTTCTTTTCGATATAAGACGATTGTTCGGGGCGGCTTTCGACGTATTTCGGATGAAGGTATCAGGTCCCATTATGGGACTCCCATATATTTGCCGGGCCAACAAAAAAAAAAACGGTAAAAAGTCAGGCGTAAGGGAAAGATTTATACTAATTTTATAGATAATAATTACTTTTGCATTAGAGCATAAGCTCGGAAACGCTAGAAAAATAATGTTTCCCATAAAATATCGCGAATCAAAAGTTTTGAACATTGCTTTCTTTGCTCAACTAATTGTAAGATATACATATGTACACGAACGAATACAGAAATTCAACGCAGGTTTTTCGAGTTGGTAATCATTCGTAGGAAACGTTTCTCTAGTGTTTTATTCTGTTCTCGCAAATTACGTTGGAACGACCGAAGTTTAATTATTTATAACGGGGAGAAATGTGGCCGCAAATTATTGACGTTCCTGCTCTACTTGGTTTTATGCGGTTGTATCTGTTAAAAGTGCGCGTTTCGACAACCGCGCGTGTTAAAAACAATAACTCGTACAAGTAGCAGCACAGAACACGAAACGGGACCACAAAATGTTTGAACAGCTTCGTTCACCACACAGTCCAGGAACCTGGGCTCGTTAGTTTGAAATATGAGTTTGCAAAAAACGAATTGAACTATAAAATAGGTGCTGACGGATAAACGTAATGTTTGCTGGTCTCTTTTGTATGAAAACATCGGGTAGAAAAATGAGGAAAATTAATCGTGGCTTGTGCTAGATCATATTCGGTATCTAGCATAGGAAAAGACCAGCTGAATTTACTTTTCACAGCTGTTCAAGATTAATTTACGACAAAGTTTCTTTGATGAAGCGTTCGTTTCTCAAGACGAATAGCTAAAATGTCTTTGTGCAACGAAGGAAAGGCAGACGGAAAATTTAATGTCAGTCGCTATCGTTACTGTGAAACTCTGAACAGTACGTATGAGTCATACAAGTGAATATACTGTTGCTGCAATAACTATTCCACTCTTACTACTAAAGAAAAAACATGTGCTTAATAATGCTCCACTCAAATAATATCGTCGCTAATATCCAGAAAATCAACGTAAAATGGGAACAAAATAAGCGAATTAAAAATATCTTAGGACTTTACTTGTACACGAGAATTTTTCAAGAAAGCGATGAACTGCGGCAAAAGAAGACAGACACGTATATAGGACGTACTGCATTCTCAGGAGTAAAAACTGCATCAAATTGACACAATGGACGAACGAAAATTAGAGAATTGTTAATAGTCGCTAAAACAAGAGGAACTAAAATTAACGGGCCAGCTTCAGACACGATAATCTTTACATAAGACAGGCTTTATTGCTGAATGTTGCCGCGGGCGTAACTTCCTTCGTAATATCGGGGATTTAATAAAATGTCTAGTATTCATAATTATTGCACTCTTACAATAGGATGATGTAACAAGCGTCTGCGACGAGAGGAAATATATGGCGTTCATAATGGAGCGGCATTAATAAAAGGTTGCAATCTGTGCTCGAAAATTAATAAGAAGGAAACGAAAGAATTCGTAATAAAAGGCCCGCCGCGTGTTCCGCGTTTCACGATCGTGGCGACACAAAGGAAATGGCATTCGTCTCGACGTGTACTCTTGTGAATCCCCCGCGTCTTATCGACCGGCCTTGTCGCTTTTCCCTCTTGCGTTCCAAGCAAACTCTAAAACGCATGAAATATCGGCGAATTATCGCTTGCGCAACCAGAGATCGCTGCGGCAAGTTCGCAGTACTCTTATGCCCAACGTTAATGACAACGCAACAACGGTACTTGTTCCGGCGATATCTAGTGATTATTTACTGCTCCCTCGGCGTTGTCCATGCTCAATTTCCGAAACATTTTACAAGTACTTTCAAATCATTTATGAACAAACAAACGTATAGAAATGATAAAATTTCACCAACTAATTTATTTTTATATGAAAAACAACAAAATTTGAGAAATATTATACTCTGTAATTAGTTTTTCTATGATATTTCGTAAAACAATGCATCCAAGATGCATCCTAGGTTTATCAGGACACGTATCACAATAACATGTTACTTGCCGCCTACCTCCAGGCGTATTACCTAAAGAGGAAACCTTACAGTCCTTTTTCGGCCCTTGAAGTAAGTACTATCTGCAGCTTTCCATTGAGTCTGATGTCATCGGAATGCGACCTACACGCTTGCTCACGATGCTGCCGATATGTTCCTCTCAATTGCTCGACAAGTCTTTTGAAAAATTGCAAATGGCTCAGTGGGTTTTCCCCTTTTTAGTCTTCTCTTGTTTATAGAGAAGGTAAGAATTGACGAGGCAAATTTTCACGAGCAAACCAATTTTCATGAAAAACCACAATTTTCTTGAAATTGTGCAAGTTTACCGAATTTTCACAAGGTTAAAAAACGTTTGTACCATAGTCTCCTTATTTTTTCCAATATTCCACAAAGTTTTAGGTTTAATTTAAAAAAAATTTCATCGCTCTACCTCATTCAAATAAATATTAAGGGGGTATGCAACCCTGTACATATAAGCCTAATAAAACGGAGTAAATCATCGTGCCTGAAGCAGCTATTAAATAATTGAATTGTCGAGTCTCGCGACGTAAACGTCCGCGCGAATTTACTGGGAAATAGAATGCGAAAGGAAATTTAGCGAGATTGTAAATTAAATCGAAGTGTTTAATTCTGAACTGATTCAGATGTGTGTGCGCCATTTTTCGTCGTTCAAGTTTACTCGAGCCACCTGCCGCATATTTAAGGGGACGTAAATTTAACACTGAAAGCGTAACCGTACTCGAGATAGCTGAGCAAACTATGACCGTGCGCACTGTGCACACGTAGATGTGTATGCTTCTATTAAGAAAAATAAGTAAATACGCTCCGTCACCGTCACCGTCAACTACGTTCCGTCATTGAAATCTGCTAAAGTTAACACGCGAGGAAGCGAGCGCGCGAGTGAAATTTAATTTGCGGCAATATCGGCCGGCAACGAAATAATCTGATTAAACGTGCTAGTCACGCGGTCCGTGCAATAAAGATAACAGTCTGACGTTACATGCAACTATATTCGACAGATTCTGCCATAACTTTCATCGGCGAACAGATTAATTTCGATTCTTTTTATCTCTGTTACGCAGGGCGTCCCAAAAATGCTCTACATTCTCGAAAGGGTCGATTTCTCGAGTTATTTCAAGGTAATTTTTTCTTTGTAAAAATTTGCAAATATCTATCAACTTTTTGGTTGAAATTACATTTGAGTTGCACCAGCCAACGAGGTTGTTTCGCACTTCGAAAGTTATTGTCAATTACTCGTTTTGCGACGTTTGTTTCACTGTCGTTGGAATTCTTGTTGCTTAAGTGTACACGACGACGCGTACATATTTTCCCGCTACTAACTACAGGATGTTATATAACCGTTGCCAATGTCTCCACGTGTCTTGGCATACGGGGAATGAATCATGCAAATAGCTGCAATACTTCGATTCCAATTGGGAAGAGGAAATGTACTATCTTGATTATTCAAAAAACTTTCAATTTTTATAGAGAAGAATATGTTCCTTCCTGCGTTAATACATTTCCAGAATTCTTGCAATATCATTACAATAATATTTCATATTTTCTTATTATTTCTTCTCGAAAGTAATAGAAAAAAGTCACAACTGATATTTCTACCCGTACCACTAATAGCGTACTGATATTTGTGCCGGTATGATTGTTCGTGACTGTTATCCATTATTTTATATTGTTATTTGGAGATACAGTTGCAAGGAAAAAAGACTTGGAGCCGGGTTACTCGAATATACTCTCGGTCATCGATCTCGAGTGGTCGATTGATTTAGTTCCATCTGTAGCCCAATCGAAGCTGCCTTCCACCGGAAGGTACATTTCGCTAGATTGTGTTTCATTTAATTTTCGCGATCGAACGGTAACTGACACGGAAAGCGAAGATAGGGGCGAGTCTCGACGAAAACTATTTAGGCAGAAAGGAGATTCGTTCGTAGCTTCATTTCCGTCGTCCTCCTTGATCAGAAGTGGCTAGCGTTCACAACGTAGAAACACAATTGTCGCAAACTTGCGAAATTTCCTTCAATTAACCACATTGGAACATCAACTTTTTTTATCGTGTGTGTTCCGTCGTAAAAATCCTCTGCGAAGGGACATCTGTACAACCGTGAAGGTCAACTAGCCACCCGCGGCATAATCACCATGATTTATTTTCATTTACTGGATTATTTATTATCCTATACAGGAATTGTTCCCGATAAATACCTCCGTCGTTAGCAGTGCGGTCGCAGAAAAACGTCAAAGGAGTATGATGAATGTTTTGTTTAAAGAAGTGTAATGGTGCATGTGCCTTCTTAGAATGCATTTTTTTCACATAATTGGGGTTCTGTAGCTATTCTACGTAGAGAAGTATTTCGGGTAAAAGAATTATTAGTTGTCGGGATATTCAATTATTACAACCCGAAACAATTGCGTGTTGTCCTGATCCGTTGATCTTTATAGAAATTCAAAAAAATATTTCATCGAGATTAAAGACAACGATTTATAGTCTGCATGCAACTATTAGAATTTATAGTTTCGGCGGAGACTTTGATAGCAATTCCAGTGCAGAAATCGGGAAAACGGAGAAATAAATTAATCGACATTCTAAAAGAAGAAGCAATTCTTGGCGCAGCGTTTTTGGATCGAGGATAAATTTGCTGCATCGACGGTTAAAACACGCGGTAGCCTGATTTTCCACCATTTGTCTCAACCGCCGATGATTTCTGCGGCATAAGCAAATACGTGGTGCGTTAAATCTATTCCCGTTTCGGTCTGGTTTTTTCATATGCGCAGCTTATCGTTCGGAAACCGCGCGTCGCGTCGCGTCGCGTCGAGACGTCTCTTATTCCGAACGCGGATAGATTCCTCCATATCGGCCCCAATATGGCGGCCCGGGAATCTTTTCGTGGTTTTGCGATCAAAGTGAGAAATTCCTGAGAAGCGAAGCTCGATCATGTCAGGGCTCATCTTTCCCTGTGACGTGTAATACCGGACCGAGCCAGACTCATATCTCATGGAACATTTTTCTCGTTTTCTCGCGGAGAAATAGTAATTCGCAAGACTCGTTTTGCGAACGGTACTTTCGCCACTTATTTCTGTCGCATGTTCCTCTTGTGATTGACAAATGATTTAAGCGGAAAGTTTGATCGTAGCAACCAGTTCTCGGAAATTTACGTACAACTCGTTTGCATGTGCAACACTTTCAGAATCGTTTCGGAATTATTTCATCTCGGAAACGATGGATTGTTTTCTGATATGAAATATTGAAATTCTAAATAAAACGTTTTATCCGGGATTGTCAGCGGCGGATCTAGACGTGGGCACATTATGGGCAGCAACCCGGAGGCCTCTTCGCGGTCAAAACGAAGAAAGAATATAAATACTATTTAAATTAACAACTTCAAAGAAAAAAAAAATAAATTATACAAAAATTGTTGGTATTAATTCTGGTTAATTGGGTAGTCCAGGGCATACGGTGTTGGTCCAGGGCCCCAAAATTAACGGTCCGCCGGTGGAGGATCGTGACTTCGGTTACTTTGTCTTGTTATCAGAAATGCGGTCTGCAGCCTACTCAACGCGTTAACGTTCTAATAAAAAGATTAAATAAAAGGTACTTGTCTCGTCAGAAGCAGCATACGTATACACATTTCGCAGTGACGAGCGTCGAGAATTAATGCAACAGAGCGTGTAACGATGCCAACGTAACAAACGGGCGCGAAAAATACTCGAAAGGTTATCCTACGAGGCTCGCGAAGACTGCTAATTGAAGTGCAGACAAGAGACTGTTCCTCCGATGTATCTTTTCATATTTTTCCGGCTATTTACACAGATCTTTGATGTTTGCAGAAATTGGTAATCCCGCTTGACTCACCGAGGCATATTATCTCGTTTTACGCAATCGAATTTCCTAAGCACAAAACCAGCACATGTCTACTATGCCTGTCACGAAATAGAAATAATCAACTCTCACCGTACGATCAATTAATTGTTCACAAAACAGTTGTCCAACTGCGCCGCTTCTGTGTCTGTTAATGATAAACGACTGATCGGTATTGTCCGTACAAATTATTGCAACAGTTCCCCATTCAATTAAATAACAAACAATTCCCGTTTCATGCGTGTGCGTGAAAAATTCATTCGATACGTTTTATCACGTTACACGACAATTGATCGATCATTCGTTTATCCTTCGTTTGACTTATTTATGTCGTACGCCGATAACTCCTGATATCTATTGAGTAACTAGAGTGACTTTGGTGAGTCAATAAATTGTAATCTAATAGGGCAATCTTTTGATGTTAAAGCCGATATTGACTTGCGACCAAGTACCAAAGAGCGAAACTATGGGAAGGAGTGTAACGACAAATTTCTGAATCTATGAAATATGTACATACAAATTATATACATATTAATGGTGTTACAATAGAAATTATGATTTTCTCCAGTCAGGGCAGAAATTTTCACTAAGGAAAAAGTTACTTTAACACTAGGTTTACGGAGCACTAAAAATGACCATTTCATATTACCTATTTTAAAAATAACATGAATATATCTAGAAAAGTTTGTAGCAAGTTTTTAAATAATATATACCCAAAGAAATCAACTTGTTAAATAATAATTCCTCATGGACGCGTCTTTACAATCTCAATCATCGTAAATTAAAAATATTAAAATCCGTCATTTTGACGGGTCCCGTAAATCTAGTGTTAAATAACCACAGGAACTGCAGTTTTCCGATATTTTTGCTACACCCCGTATATTATTTTAAAAAATGGCTAAAAATTTGGATAGAAACGTTCTTGTTATTTTTATAAAGTAATGTAAAACAGTCAGTTTTAGTGCTCCGTAAATCTAGTGTTGATTAGTTATTGTTAACGTTGCACAATGTGAATCGTTGACATGTTTGTTAAAAGTCTTTTCCTAGAATCTATATTTGGCATACTATAATTACAATGTTTGGTGTGTTCTCTTTAATATCATTATTAACAAAGGTGAATATTGCAGGGTTGTTATTATATTATTATTGTATCGTGTGCGTTGTTTTACGTCGTTATTATGACCGTCATTTATCGCAGAACAATGAGATAATTGGAAACAGTTCGCAGTACGTAGAACACCATTCGCTGTAGCACTGCCTGATTCATTAATTCCTAAATACACCGACATTGCGGTTTAGGTATGAAATATGAATTCATAGTTCAAAAGTTCATACAACTTTTATTGTAATATGTGCTTCAATGAAGAGGTTCATTGAAAACATTTTTACAATTTCAGTAATTGTAAAAAAAAGAAAATAGGAAGCAGTCAAAATGACTTCCTTGGGCAATCTAGTGTTAAGACGAATTCGACAAGTATCGTAACAAATCATTTTTTTATATACACCGCGAAAACAAAATATCCTAGTTGAAAGAATTTTGTATTACGAGGAATATCACGACGTGCTACACGCGTAGTTGTACACTTGCCGAAATTGTTGATAGACCGAAGTTATTTATTTGACCTCTCGCCTATTGTTTGTAAACATATCGTTCTCTGTACATTCGAACACATCTACACTAATATACATTCGATACTAATGATATCGGAAGAAGCGTACCGTTAGTAATATTCGCGATGTTCGGTATGCGTACAGGTTCCACGATGATTTACAGTATGTACCGACAAAAGGGTTGAGATGATCTTGATTTACGGAGAGCGAGGGCGTAATTCAGTCTTGGCACAACAGTTAGGCGCTTCACTATCTCCCGATAAACGCCACCCTTCGCGGTGCATACTCGAACGGATAATTGAAAAACTTCGGGAGACTGGCAGTTTAAATTCGCGGAAGAAAAACTATCAAAAAACTGAAACAACCGACTCAAATTGTACGTACTGTTTTAGCTTGAACATCGAAAGACATGCAACAAAGAAGTGTGGATGCATGCTCACCTATCAGTGCAGATACCATAGAAAGCACTAAACGGTCGTTTAGTAGTCGTTTAGCTGATACACACCATTCCGAACACACACCGTTTCAAATCAAGCTAAAAGATATTTCTTCAACGTTTACTCTGTCCTGACGAACAAAAAATTTGTTATCGCTTGCCGAATCAGTCGTATTAATATCCCTTCGAGACAAGTGTAAAAAGTATAGATTCATTTATAAAACTAAATCATGATGACCTTGAAAATTTCTAAGCAAAAGAAAAGAAGAGTTAAAAACACTTTACTACAATCGTGTTGAAGCACTCCGAACCGTGCTATAAGGTATATACATGTAATAATAATAACAACAACAACGACAACAATTGTGATACAATTCTTCTTTAACCTATCCGTAGGTTAGCAATTGAACATTCTCTGGTTCAAGTTTCACGCTAATATCACATACGGTTTAAAAGTTCTAGAAAAATCTCACACAATTTTCCAATCTGAACCACTGTGGCCGTCGCACAGTGGGTAATTTGGACAAAATCGGCTTGAAAATCGTGGAACTTTCGCTAGGCGAACCTAGCGTCGAATCACCTTGGAGAATGGAGGGAAACGTAGAGAAAATGAGAAAAGTGGCGTGTCTTACCTTATCGAGATACTGAAACCCATGGTCCGTGGCGACCCTCTGCGCGGTCTCCGGTCCACCCTCGATGTGCACCGCCCACTGATTGGTGTACGCCGTTACCCGACTGCCTAGAGTCAGCAGCGCGAAGATCGCCAGTCCGAAAATCATCTGCGGGCACATGATAGCTCTTCCTGAGGGCTGCGACCACCACCGGCTCCAGTTTCACACTGGACACTAGTACCCACCACTGTCCACCAAAAAGAAACCGGCACGGCACTAGAACCGGCGCGGAGGGCGACGACGATAACAAGAACAACGACACAAACACCCCGGGGCACAGGACACTGTCACCACCGACGAACACGCGATATCGGGAACCCAGGGGAGGGCGAACAGGAGGCTCTCCGATCCCGAAGACGGACACGAGCGAAGGCGGAATTGGAAGCGTCGAGAGCCTAGCACCTCGCACTTTCTGACCGCCTGCCGCCAACTGAACTAGCAGCCGCGTGTGTCACTGGTTAAATACCCAGCCGCAGTGTGCAAAGAACCGTTTGCCAATCTCTGCCGCGTTCTTTCCTTGTCTAGAGTCCGTCCGTCCGTCGTCGTCGTCGTCGTCGTCTTCGTCGTCGTCGGTGTCGTGGTCGTGGTCGTGGTCGTGGTCGGTCGTCGTGGTCGGTCGTCGTCGTCGGTTGTCGTCGCCGTGGTCGTCGTTCCCTCGACGAAGTCGCTGCCACTGTCGCCGCCTTCACTTAACGACGAGCAGCGGTAGGTGGGGCGATCGTCAAGTCATGTGGCCGTTATTGGTGGGGAAATCAACGTGATCCTCGTGATGCCGATAATCGTGAACGTGTACGGTGCACGTGGCTGACCCGAGACGGTGGATCAAGGCCGACGACGTTCCTGGAACCGACGTGTTCTAGACCGTTGCCCTCATCGATGACGAATCCCTCAGCCCCTCTGGCTGCTCGGACGACCCTAAACGGTCCCGGGATCTACCTAGGCGAGCCTCCTCCTACTCCTTCGACAGATCTTCCCTGTTCTCGATAGAGAACTCTTAGACGACTCGCAGCTGCTCGGGATCCCCTGCTGTCTCTTCGGCCTAGCTCGGTTCGCCTCGCCTCGCCTCGCCTCTCTTCTCTTCTCTTCTCTTATCTCGCGAAACTCGGCAGATCCCAGAGATTGATAGGAGCTAATGATCGTCGACTGGGAAGGGATCGAGCGAACGTGTTCGACCAGCCTTCCGGCAGACGAATCCGTCGAACAAGCGACACGCTTCCTTATCCGCGGGTCATCCGGAAGCGTGAGGAGACCGTCCTGCGACCGGAGGCGAGTACTCGACCTGCCATTCAATCGCGCGCGGAACAACAACAACAACAACAACTTATCGACCAATATCCGATGGGCTCGCACGCAGCACCGGTGCATCCACCGTGAACACGCGACTACCAGTATTCCTCTCCGACTCGTACTCCTGCTTGGTTTTTCATTTAATCCGGGCCCGGTCTGTCCTGCGATTCCGACATCGGCTCCGTCCTCCTCTTCTCTGCTAGCCAAATTCGAATCTGAAAACCGTTCCAACAGTTTCAAGTCAGGCGCCTTGACGCGTGGACGAAGGGAGCGATTAACCCGGTTTTTAACACGTCGATCCCTTTCAGGATTTCGGTTCTAGGGTGACGGAATTTGGGTGTGCTCTGTACCGTGGTACAGACTACGGACGTTAAAAGCTATATCCGCGTTCGAAAGCTACGGTCACGGCAACTCTGTTGGAGTATACACCGAAATGCACGAAACATGCGGAGGGGGAAATCCTTTTTTGACCCGCGGTTTATTGCACCTTCGGACGCCGCCTTTTCGGTATTAAAGGGCCTAAGGAGGAAGAAGGAACCGTCAGTCCAAGCCAGTCTACCGAGCCAGTAACAACAGCTCCCAAATAAATTACTTAAATACGAAGTAACATTCGAAAGAAGTTGTCCTGTTCTCGATGTCGATGGTGCCCGAAAAACTCGGGTGTCACGGCCCGGTATTAAATATAGACGTATATCTGGCAGCCATGTTTCATATGTGATTTGTCAAATAGGAGACCGCAAAATCGGATTTATATAGATGGAAAAGGTCGTGGTTCGGTGCAAATTTCATTGGTTTCGGAGTTTCATGTTTCCAGTAGCTGCGTTCGCTCAACTTGTATCATCTTCACGGTTGAAGAGTGCTCGAACGAGTTGGATTTTGAAATGAAAGAAACAGGATCGATACGGCGTTCGAATAGTTGCATGGTGCGCCAGGAAAATCGCGTTCAATATGTAACGCGACCTGATTTCCATCCTACGACAGATTTACTAAGGGTATGTGTAGACACTCCGGGACAAAAGATAGCACATCACGTATTTTTTTCTCGTTTGATACCATAGACTCAAGAAAATTAATGTATTAATATGTCAACATTTTTGGACATGTCAATGTGTATAATGTACCGCGTATTATCTGCAACATTTACGTCAACAGAATTCCAGGAACGAAAACGTAAATATCGTGGTCGGAAAATGGGACAAAACGATAGCACACTCAACGAATTATTTTGTCCCAAAGTGTACCTATGTTTTTTTTCTCTCGCTTATGCGATGCCCCTGATAAGTTAGCAATAAGTTTCATACGGCGGAATCATGGATAATTATTTCGTCCGAATAGTTTTTGTCCGAATCTAAATATTTTAATGTTATTTTATCCCTACTACTTACTATAACCTCGGTTTACCATATCTCACGGAAACCACGAAAATATGCCCTCCCTTCGCCACGAGACGATTACTATTGTTTGAACTGTAGCTACGTTCCCTGAAGAAACTGCACTTCTGTTGCAACGTTTGTCTCAATTTTTCTTTTTCAGGGAATATCCATTGCGTGTACACAACTGAACAAAGCTTCTCGTCGGCATGGTACATATTGTTTTGATAAAACATCTCTATTCATTCGTACCGTTCCCCTTATGAAACTAGAAATCAAAAATTAAAGTATGTAAATTGTGGAGGAGAACGAATAATTGTGGTATAAAAATAAAATATTAAGAACAGTATCATATTAATGATATGATATAGCTGGATTGTAGAAAGTCACGCGAATTTACATTTTTCTAGAGAACTGCCCTTTTATTTATCGATAGTTTCAATGTATTAAATTGCACTACCTTTCAAAAGTGTAGAAGCAATAACATTTTAACGCGTTGACCGCCATGTTACCCATATATGGGTGACGGAATTATTTGTCCAGGTTTTCAAATGAATTCTTACGTTAATATATTCATTGTAATAAATTTTATTAGGATCTGTAAAATGCACGAAAGTTGGAGGACTATTTAATATCATACATTTAATTCTTTTCAATTTTTATTACATTAAATAACTTACTTTGATTTTATGGAATTTTCTAGGTTTGTAGTTTGCCAGTCAAAGTGTTAAAAAGTTTAGTTACAGATTGTTTTTTGCACTAACAGTCTTGTACCTTGCAATTATTGGACTGCAGAACTTTTTTTGTTCAGAAATTTTTTCATTAAAATCAGTCAGCATCTATATGTTACATATCTCTTTTTTAATATTCATTAAATATTATGTATCTTATAATCACTTATGTATCTCTTTTTTAATATTTTTAAATTGCATCTATACATTTTTGGGATAACTAAAAAAAGGAAGCAATAGTAGCTGCACGTACATACGTATACAACATTAAATAAAACAAAGCACTTATACAAATTGAGGTCAAGAAAACAGTTTTATTCGCCAAACTATTCAAAATATACAATAAGCTTTTACCAAGTACAGTTACTCTAGCGTGTTAACGCAGGATTACTTGTTTAACTAAAGAAATGTAAAGACAGTGTATATGTAAAAGACTGCGAGAAATTCCATTGAATGTTGCATTCGAGAAATTTATTGAATTACATGCTACGCACGCACGCACACGGTGTCGCAATCGAGTTGCAAGGATCAATTCTGAATAGCATTACGCACGGAAACAGTAACTAATGTTGTTCAACAATTCTCTGGAACATGTCAGACAACATCATCGTCGTCGTCGTCACAGTTTCTAAACATGTACAATGTAAAATTAATAGCGGATGACGAAACGTATGTCGAATGCAAAATTCTTTGAAGTACAAACGAATTGCAGAGGAGTCGGGTTAAATCCTATCATTATCATTCACGGCTGCCCACGGATCTACAAGGTTGGCTAACCAGGAAAACATCTTTACCTCGGAAAAACAATGTCTAAACGATTTAAATAATACTTGACGCATGTGTGATAATCAAGAAAAGCAGCGTGTCATCGAAAAACTATTTCGAGGTAACAGTCCGTAATTAGTTTCCTCTTGTTCGTTTTTCAGAGAAAATTCGAAGCTCGATACTCTCTTTCGTATGATCGTTATTTTAATCTTTTGCAAGACGCGCTCGACTTTCATCCCGAGAAATGGCCACGACCAGCGGACTTCAGCACTTTGCTCGCGACTAATTTTTTCCTGAGACGTTCGCTATTATTCTGATAGCGTTTGATATAAAAGCACACAGTGGTTCAGATTGGAAAATCGTGTGACATTTTTGTAGAACTTTTAAATCGTATGTGATATTAGCGAGAAACTTGAACCAGATAATGTTGAATTGCTAACTTACGGATAGGTTAAAGAAGAATTGTTCTTGTTTTTGTTGTTACAAAAACAAAATATTGAATAGGAACATCAGAACTTCTGAAAGAAAAAATGGAATTTTTTGGATAGAAAACACTATCCATGAAAAATCCGACTTTGAGTCGCCATTCCCACTAAAAGACTATATCAAATTATCGAAATATCTTCTATTTCGAGACTGATAGACATTTAAGAAATAGTATATAAGTATTAAATATTGATATGCGATAGTCGATTTTTTAAAGAAATGTCACACGATTTTCCAATCTGAACCAGTGTGGCGGCACTCAACGGATTCAAAGAACAGAATAGGCACGATCGTCGTTTCTTATTATCGATGCATTTGAAAGGTCGCTCGGTTTCGTGATAAAGGATTCCATTTTGAAGCGGTGGTTTGCGCAGTTACAATTCGATGGACCGTTTGCGCTGCGATCGCGTGGAATTGCGTTTGCGATATTTACCCACTCGGAACAGTTTTAAATATGCGTTTGCAGCGTATAAACTGAATGCAGATCGTACAGGGTGTCCGATTTAAATCGATCCAGTCGAATGTCTCCGAAACTTTTGACGATACCGAAAAATGTTCCAGACAGAAGTTGAACGGTATCAGAGGGCATACTTTCCAATTGAAGGTCAATTTTATTTGTTTCAATGGAATCGTGTATTTTTGAATGCACTACTCGATGCTACTCGTTACACCCTACATAAAAGTACCGAATCTTTCATGTGAAAAAAGCGTTAGTTTAGAATATACTTTGATTTCAATAATAAGTACTGTCTGGAATATTTTTTAGTACCATCAACAATTTCGTAAATATTAGACTGGATTTGTTCAAATGGGACAGCCTGTATAAAATTGTTCAATAATGGCAAATGTGACTCGATCTGTTTAGCAACAGTTACTAGGGTTTAGAGTGTTGAAGCGACTAACGGAAGTACCCGTGCGATTAATCCTCCCATATTTAATTGGAGTGTTTTAATTTCGCCTTACTGTTTAATGTATAAAAATTTCATATTTTCCCGCAATAAAATCGAAAAGTCATTCACGGATAATAAATATAATTGGGAAAATGGATTGCACATTGACGAAGAAGAGTACAATATGGAAAGGTGACAGCGAATTCGTAAAGAAAAAGTTGAATTACAAATCGATAAAAGGTTTCTTCTAAAATAGTTGTTTGCTTTTTGTAAAATACAATAGATTTGGTAAAGATGAAATACCTATACACCTTTGCAAACTGCTCTCTCAGTAGGAGTTATGTTCTCACGAATATAAAATTAGAACGAAACCGTCCTGTTACTTAATTTCTCGAACTCGTTCGTGACCAAGTTATGTTTTAGAAGAATTTGTTATTCATCGATCAATCATCTCGTCCGCAGTGGATGCTAAATTGGGATCAATCTTAGTTCGAGACCTCAACTGGGACATACGTATACGTAGATGCTGCTGGCCAGGAAAGGGCTATAGTGAGTTACGAGGACGACTTACGGAGCTGTATAGTTAATTACAAGTACGCCCGACAGTTTCCATCTCGTTAAATAGAACACTATTGTGAATTTTCAAAGCAGGAACACATAGAACGCCGCGGCAATTGTATAGGAACACTATTGTTCTACGCTGTAACGTCCGATCATAAAGTTAGTAATATGATCGTAAGTTGTACAAAAATATATTTAGAACGAACGCGCCTCTGCATAAACATTATTGTAAATGTTTTGTAAGACGTGTCGTTAGAAAATGCTACGGAGTAATTCATTTCCAGGTGAAAGTAAAGAAAAATCTTTCTCGAAAGAAGAAAAGTGTTATTCCGTTTTGCACGTACGATTTGAAGGGTGTTCATTATTATTTATAACACAAACGCGATGGAGTGCTGAAAATTCACATTATCGTCACGTTCAAGAGACGTTCCAACTTCCGGACAGAGGATACTGGCGGCCTTGCAGACACGATGCTCTATTTTACATCTGAAACAAGTTACATTCCCCATTTCCATCAATTATTTGAAAATACTGTACAATTATTTTCACAGATACACATACAAGATGGGTCACTTAACCGTACCAGCTTTTACTCGAAACCTACTCATTCACATTTGTAATGTGATATTTCTAAATACAAAACGATAGACAAAATATATCAGCAAACTCACAGTTTATTCTCTGGATAAATCGCAAAATTGAAAACGTTTACAATTAGATGATCGTTTGTAACTCATCGAAATAAAATTAGTTTTCTAATCAAATAAATGAAAAACTATTGGTTTGTAGATCGTTTCAAATTATTTTAAGATATACATATTGTGTAGAGTGATAAATTAAATAGATAATCTATTACAGGTTGAACGATTTCATCCACAAGTGATCGAAAATTTAATCGTTAATCTACCCAAAGTACCTAAAACTACATAGAGTAATCGAAAGCATGTATAATCACCGAGAACCTAGTTAACACAAAATTACTATGAACCCGCGTTTTCAATAGAACATGGAATTATCTCCGTTGGTAATTACCAACCACTAATAGCTACGGATTCGTTCGAAACACAAACCCGAAACAAAATTACTATTGCGTGGGGATGTGTGAAAGGGAGACGAAAGCATTCGCAATTAGAGCCTCGGATTATCTTGCAAATCGTGACAACTACTTTGCAATGTTTCCAATTCACAAAAAACTATGCGACTCGATTGCCTATCGGCATTCTTTAATTATTTTGTTCAGCGATACGAACCATGTTTACTTACACGACTACGAAGTAACATACCGCCGCACAGTGGTCCGGATCGCAGAATTTCAGAACCACTGTGCGCCGGGGCTTTTTCTAAAATTCCATAAAAATGGACTGGTGATAGTTTTAAGGCCGAAAACCCCAAATGTTTCAAGCAAGTTAAAGAAACTTCGTGTTTGCAATTGCAGTGCCAAAAGATAGCGAAAATTTGCGAACAGAAACGTTGGAGTAGAGAGAGAGAGAGATCCCACGATGCCATTCCACTTCCAACCGAAAGTAAGGGAAGAGTCTCCGAGGAAAATTGTGATCGATGGATCATCAATTCGAACGAGTTGGACATGCTCCGCGGTTCGCCATGAAAGTCCGAAGGAGATTCAAGTTAGAATGTTATCGCTAACGTCGTCCACGCTCGGCGGACGAATTATGAAAATGACCACGCAATAAGCCCGGCCGGTAAAATATCCTGGCATTGTCACGGTGCTCAAAGGGCTGCCGGGAAGAGGAGATTTCCGGAAAAAGGACTCCGCGACGCATCGGCTGACCTACACTGGACCATCGCAGTCCGGTGGAACATCTACTTCGTGCCCCGAGGAAATTGCATTCTGCGGTCTTCCTCCTCCACTTCCGTGCTCGGTGCTCCAGTGATAAAGAGAGAATAAGAGAGGGTTGCCAGTGGGTGGATGGGTGGAGAAGAGGGGGAGGCGAAGAGGAGCAGCGTTAGAGAAGTGAATTAAATTTAAGCCGACTGGCCTCGCCGATGGCCCTTCTCTCTCTCTCTCTCTCTCTCTCTCTCTCTCTCTCTCTCTCTCTCTCAGTCTAACGGAGCCCGGGATCGGCCCGTCTTTCTCCGCTACGCACCAGTGGCACCAATGACGAACGTCCGCCCCGAAAGAGCTTGTACGGGCGACCAGAATTTTTTCCCCCCCGATTTCGAAACAAAAGGGAGCGAAAACCCTTTCTGTTCGCGAAGGATACCACTCGACGAGTTGATCATCGCCTTGGCAACAGATACGAGAGAGAGAGAGAGAGAGAGAGAGAGAGAAGCCACTGGTGACCAGGGTAGGTGCGCGCACACCGACCAAATGAAAACGAATGAGGCTATACCTCTTGGCCAGGTAATAACCGCCGACCTTTACCCCCCCAACGGTCTACCTACCTGGCCGGTACGTGACCGAGTTCCCTCTATAGAGGACGAATTTTTACGCACGGCCTGCCAGAGCATCGCATCTCGTTGGATATTCCGACGTGGCGCCGGAAGAATGCCAGGCTGCACACAGCTGCAGCTCTCGCAAAAATTGTCTACGATAGGCAGTTTGCTTTGAACTCGAGCGAGACGAATCATGGACCCCGAAACCAGGCTTGCGAGGACCGTAGAAAATTTTACTTCCGATGGTCGGCCGCCTCGCCGCTCACCGCTCGCCGCCTGCGTTTCGCTCGCTCCGAATAGGGAACCGAGAGAACGACAATTAGGATAGACCTTTTGTGTATGGCACAAGAATGCATGCCCTCCGCAGGCAGGTATATCCAAGTTTTGACCGTCGCGACGCTACGCGACGCGACGCGATGACGTTTCCTGCCAGTTTTATACCTCTTCGGACCAAATCGTTCCTCGATTTTCATTTTCGGCACATTTCAAGGTTTCGACCAATGTCTTGACCTTCTCCTCGCGTCGGTACGATGGAACCTGGGAATCTTAACAAATCTCTAAAGGGGGCCGGCAGGCATTTGGCCTTGACTGTCACGCTATGTTACGCTGTGCCTTTTTTTCTAGGCATTTTACATCTCAAATAAGATCTTTATAAGTATCTTTTACATCTTAATTAAGTAATCAATTAAAAATGCATTCCACCGTGTTTGTCCTCTCAGCGGCAGACATCTTGAATATTACAAATTACTTCACGATCAGGTAGAAATTCGCAATTTGGGTTCCATACAGACGTAGATTGGACTTTTAGGAAACACAATTGACCACTTCTAAACTGCTCATTGCTCTATTGAAGCGACAGTTTGTCTAGATTTTGACCCTTGCATGTGGATTTCAAACCGTGCCGGCCCCCGAACATTAGATTTATGGGACCCGTTAAAACGACGGATCCTAATATTTTTAATAGCGGCTTCCTCGCCGATTTGAATGACCTTGAAATATGTTATAAGTAAAAACAACTGGAAACAATATCCGAAAAATCTAGAAGCGCGAGTAAACTTCGGTAAAGATGAGAGAAATAGCGCGAAGTAATTAACGTTTGTAACAAACGGTAAAAAGCAAGTAGATGAAATCGTTTGTAGTAGAATGCTGTGGAAGGAGAGAGAGAGAGAGAGAGAGAGAGAGAGAGAGAGAGAGAGCGAGCATCCCGAAGGTTCGCACGCGCCCGAGTTTTTCCGAAATGTTTCGAGTTACGCAATGATCATTACACCGCGAACAATAGGAATGCCAACGTACCGAACCATGCAAAGGCCTTTCTCGTAACAGGAAACACTCGGGGTCACGGACTGCCGTGAAGTTCATGCCAGCATGGTGTATACGTAGCGTATAGTCAGTGTAGCGTATAGTATGCGCGCAACGAGACCGCGCAGAAAACCGGCTCGTATGACTGACGCTTATCGCCGGTAACACCGACGCTGGAAATTCCGTCGGATTCGGGTTCCGATTCCGATTTCGCACGACGATTTGAAAATATGTCACGTGACCGAGTAGCAGAAAAAGACGCGCAGCGTCATCATGTGATCGTGCGCTCGAAAAACTTATCGCCTGTACATAATGTTTCCGAATATCATTTGCAAGTCAAATCTGGGGACGCGAACAGACCTGCATTTAATAAAAACAGCATCGACACACGAGCCTTCGAATTACGCTGTCCAATATTTCTACAAAGCCATCGCACGTTTTTCGATAATTTCTCATTATTACTCCAGATCAATGCAAATTTTGTGTTTGGCATCATGTTGCGATTTAATTTTAGAAATTATTTTAACTATGATTTTTTAAATATTGTTTCTTTCAACTGTTTATGACTTTACTAACCGACTTTGAGTAATCGAGTAATACTACAATTACTTTTACTTACCAATTAAAAGCAGCGAAGTAACATGGGGCGTAGAAACCCGAAGGAATAATTGCTCGTGTATTTTAACATTTACGAACGTAAATGTTCTTATTTTACGAAATAACAACTACTCGATACTATTCTGAAACTATTAATGTACATTAGAATATTATTTTCATCCAGCTATAAGTTTTCAATTGTCATTCTTACTTTCCGTTTTTAATTTCAACACGTTCGCAGCTATTTATAACGACCAAAATGTTGCATTTCGCGTAAAGAAAAGCAAATTAATTCCGTTCATGTTGTTACTAAAAATGTAACGCACGGTGTAATATTCAGAAGCTTAACGAGATCTCTTCGTTACACTTTTTACGATTTACACAGAAAATGTTCTGTCTTTATTAAAATGTTGTAACTGGGTAGAATGTTACCCAAATAAGCAGCGGTAGTGACTATGGTTAGCATTTGTTACTCCCCAGAAAGTAATTGCGATGAAACGAACAAAATCGCTACGCTGCAGAAAATCAAAATGTTGATAGTTGTTCAGCATTGCGGATGAAGGGCGATAGGATCGATAAGAAAAACTAGTTGTTTCTTTCTAGCAAATTCAGGAAATATTTTAAATCGATACAATAGTAATGTTTGATAAGAATTCGAATAACTGAAAGTGTCATAACTTTCAAAGTTTAGACAGATCCAGAATATTCGAGTGATCGCAGCGCTGGATACGCTCATTTTAATGAACGTAGATAAGAAGAAGCAATTTTATCTGTTCACGGAAATGGAAAAATCATAAACAATCCCGTCACCGAGTATCACGGTGATCGAGAGCAATCACGTGACAGTTGAGCGATGGCGCTGTTCGAGCACTTGCAACGTTCGATTCGATAGCATCAAGAAACCCGACATTTCAAAGAATTGCTTTTTTCTAAATACAAACCCGATCTAATAATTTCAACCGACCCAAGCAACATGTACTACAGCACACTTATCGACTCCTTTCGTATTACACGTTCTCCGCATAGATTGAGCAACCACATACGATACGGTACGATACGATACGATACGTACTACGATTCCCATGGCAATGACGTCACGACCTTGCGATCCTCCACTGTTCTAACCTTCGCATCAGCAAATAAAGTATCCGACAACTACAATTAGACAATATCTACTATCCTATTAAGAAATGTATAGTGCCAGATGGGAACAAAGTTACAAGTTTCACACCTTTCTCTACGATATCAAGTAGACTCGTGATGAAGATTTTGAACAGAGTCTAATAAATATGTATTCATTTCCTTTAAACTGAAATAAAATTCTCCTTTGGCGTAGCCTATATATACATATGTTCTGAACAATCTTCAAAACAAAATTTCAAATTTTTTTTGTAATATTAAATTAACCCTTAGCCCTCGTATGGCAACTGTAAGGCGCCACTGAAAATTCCTGTGTGATTATTCAAAATATTTCTTATATTATTAAAATTGTTTGTATTTAATAAATTACTAAACATTTCAGTACTCTACGAGTAAATTGCACCATTTTCGTATGTATAGCATGAAAAAATATATAGAGAGAAGGGAAATATTCTAGGTTGGAAGAAATGTTTCGTTTTAGAGTTAAAATAGCTTCGAGTGTAAAGGGTTAAAAATATTAAAACCCGCCATTTTGACCGGTCCCGTAAACCTAGTGTCAAGACGCGTCCAGTGACCTCCGACTCGAGACCGTCGAAGGTCAACTGCGCTGGAAAATATTATAACAGGATCACATATTTAATTTTTATATGCCACTAGTTCTATTCTACTGTCTAATAAAGCGTTTTAATACTAGGTTTGCGGAGCATTAAAAGTGAGTATTTTACATTACTTTATAAAAATAAGAGGAATGTGTCTATCCAAGTTTTCAGCCATTTTTGAAACAATATATACCTAAGGAAGTAAGTTTATCGAGTAATTCCACGTAGATGGATTTTCGCAATCTGAATAATCGTAAATTAAAAATATTAGAACCTGTCATTTTGACGGGTCCCGTAAACCTAGTGTTAAGTAACCCAGTGTGTACGTATACATTTGTTGACGTTTAAATACCGACGTTTAAACGCCGCACTGCGAGAGTCTGCGGTTTAAAACTGGCGGTTCACGAATTCGGACAAGAATGCGTGCATACGTTGGAAAGAAGGGCCGAATGCACGTGGGTAGAACATGCTCGCCGCGTCGCCGAACGCTGGCGAACAATTCGAACAGTTATTCTGACGCGGCGAAAAGCGAAAAGCGAAACTGTCAAGACTATGAACGCGTTCGAGTGGTTACGGGCCCAGTGTAAAGAAGGAGCAGGACGACACGGGCCGGGCCGGGCCGCCGCAGCAGCAGACGGCCAGAGATTCGCGCGTGGTCGGGGCACCGTTGAAAACAGGCTTTCGCGAGGCCATGGCAGGGTACGCAACGAGTTCCCGGACACGCGTACCTCTCTCGTTGCGAGAGCAAGACGAAGGAGGCACACGTTCGGCGCGGCTCGGCGCGGCCGGACGCGTCTTGACAGTTCGGAATCGATGATAACAAAGCGCCGGGAGGAAGACGGACAACACGCTTCTAGGTGGTCTTCTAGGCTCGGCCGTGGCGACGACGCTTATTAATAGAATTTTCACTACTCACGATGGTGTGCCGGCGTTCGTTTTCGTCTCCGGTCCGTTCGAAGCGGATTTCGTCGGCCGCGTAATAATCCCAAGGGAACACCCGCCGCCGCCGTCCGTCGATGCACGCGTCAACGGTGTGCACGGGTGAAAGATACTCCGAGAATCGGAGCGAGGAATGCGGAAGATGGAGAAACGAGGATAGCACCGCACAGTTGCACAGCCTGGGAAACACGCCTCTCCTGCCGGCAAACTACAACATCCACCGATCGGTCGGCCGCGGAAGCGAATCCCAGAATCGCGACACGTTACGTATGCGTAGCGGGTCGCGTGCACAGTCTTTGTGTCGTGTCACCGTGGTCGCGCGAATGTCGGGTCGTGCAACGTCCTGCCTCGTTGCGATCTCATCCCTACGACGTAGCACGGCTGACTGACGGCTCGGTCCGCCCCGCCGTCGGTCTACGCCGCTCCGATCTTCCCCCACCCTCTCTCCCAACCCATCCCCACCACCGACGTCAGGTTCTCCCGCCGCCTAGCCTTCGCGACTAGAAGCCCCGCGCGTCCCACGCCACCCGCAGCGACGTTCAGTCACTCGGCAACCGCCAGCCCCTGTACTTCTCTTTCTCTTTCGTCTTCTACGTACGTCCGACCCAACGGAATAGAGAGAAAGAGAGAGAGGGAGAGACAAGCAGGATTCGCGTGAAAGGTTGAGGACGATACCAGTGTCGTCGAAACCGCGACGTTATGGGTGCACACCACCGCACACGCCACACGCTCGTGCCGTTACTTTTACAATGAAATTGTTATTTTTGTCTACTTTCGTTTTCCATATCTAAGTTATCCTAAAAAAATTCTATGATATATTTTTCGATCTCTGGTTACGAGGGTCAGTCAAATATAAACAGGACGTTTTCTCTAATTCTACATTTGAGCGGGATTGTTTAAAAATACATTTAAATTTATTTTTCTGTGCTGGATTGACCAGTAAACGAAGTAAGCACGCGCTTGGGACACCAGGAGAATTGGGGCAACGTAGAAATTTTCTAAATTTCACATATTTCACATAATAATAATATTGCTAAGTGTTCATTTGCCGTGTGTGCCAGTAGAAAAATGAAAATCAGTATTGAGTGGACCAAACTCTAACTTTTGTTGCAAACAGTTTTCAGTCAAATTGTCAATGCCTAATAAATCGTACAGGAACAAGAAGTCTCGCGGGAGTACACAAGGTCAAAGGGGTCACTCGCTCGTTCCGCCAATATCCCCACCGCTGACGCTCCAGTAGGTTTCACGTTTCACGCTCTATAGTATGTGTTACCGCCGGTAGAGCAACTAGGGGCGTGTCCCTTGCACTCTGACCAATCAGCTCCGCATTCCTTTCACGAGACTCCTTGTGCGACACGCACAGTACATCCTGCACCAATGATGGGCACGGCAGAGGCCCCTCAAACGCTTCTCCCACCAACCACCACTCTTTACGCTGGTGTCTCGCGTCTTCGTTGGTCCAGAGTGACAACAATTCAGACAAGAATTCTCATCCCTGCCGTATGCTGTTCCCCTAAGGGGGCCAGCATGGTTTGAAATCCATGTACGTATGCAACGGTCAAAATCTAGACAAACTGCCGCTTCAATATTGCAATGACCAGTTTAGAAGTGGTCAATTGTGTTTTCTAAAAGTCCAATCTACGTCTGTATGGTGCCCAAATTGCGAATTTCTGAAGCAAGTATGACGTCACAAGATGTCCGCCGCTGAGAGATTCTCTTAATTTCGAGAGATTTAGTGTTCGTATCGAAAAAAGGCTCTGGACAAGCGTAGCAAAGCCATGTACAAACACGGTGGTATGCATTTTTAATTAATTACTTACTTATTTAAGACGTAAAATGTCTAGAAAAAAGGCACAGCGTAACATAGCGTGACAGTCAAGGC